>CM071926.1:60859507-61323999 GCA_016081115.2 Rehmannia glutinosa | reverse complement strand
GATTAAATTTTGATTTTTGACTTAAAATGCAAAAATGGAAAGTTGGTGGACTTAAGTGCAAGAAAATAAAAGTTAAGGGACCTCTCTGTAAATTTCGATTTTTGGACTGTACTCAGGTTCAAAATGTTGTTTTGACATTTTAATAAAGTTTAGGATTTTAGATAAATAAAATCAACCCTTAAAAGCCCAAGGACTAGATTGTAAAATTTGAGAAGTTTAAGGGCTATTTTGCAAATTTCGAAACTGTACCAGACCCTAAATTTAAAATTTGAAATTTTAACTCTTAAGGGACTGGAAATAACATATTTTAAGTGTATTCCAAAATCCAAGTGTTTAGAGCTTGGAAAGTAATTTTATAAAACTTGAGGGACCAAATTGTAAAAGATTAAACTTGAGGACCCAAATGAAATTTCCAGGACTTATACATCCCATGTACCTGGAAATACTACTTTACCTATAACATAATTATATTTTGGACCCAAGGTTCAAATTTCATAACAATTGGACCCTAAAAGCCTTAAAGACAATTATTTCAAAAATGGGACAACAATGAGATTTTCAAAAGTTGAGGGACCTATACTTATGACGTTTTAAAACTGCTTTTGTCCCAACATCCCACTAACCTTAGTGACATTTTCCAAATGGAATCACATTAGAAGCTCCTTCCGGTTTTTTGAGGATTATTTTAAACTTAGGGCCCAAATGACAATTTTAACAATTTTGGGGCCAATGTGAGAATTTTATAAAACTCGACCTCAAAACTTTAAAAACCTGAATCTCTGAACAATTTAGAGAATTTAGGAACTGACCTCATAATTTTTCAAGGTCGGGACATTTATTTATTTAACTTTTAACCCCAAAAGTATTGGTTTTGACAAAGCGGGGCTAATTGTAAATTTTATTTTTATAAGGACCTAACTCAAATTATTTTTATTTTTCTAAAACAGCTCTGGACCCTTTGACTTCAATTCTTAAGTAAAATTTTATAATTTCTCAAAAACCCCTTGACTTATCGGACCCTTGACTGATTAATACCCGTCCGGCGACTTCCCTGCCCTCGTGATTTCAAATCTATAACGTAGGACTTATGTTCCTCCTAATGCTTAAGATATTGAAGACTACTTATCCTCCCGATAATTATCTTCATCCCGATAACTCCACCAACGCCATAACTATCTTGTGCAAATTTTTGAGAACTTTTCATGGCTGCTTCCCGAATCAATAATACTTTTCATTTGCACAGTTGACTACATGAACTTGTGTTTACTTTCTGCTGAAGTAACTTGGTGTGTCGAGCTCTGATCGGAATGGATACGTGGGGATGGGAAGGCGCTCGCTGCTATTCCACTCTTCCGCCCCATCGCCCTAATCCCAAACCGAGGGACGGAGTTTGTCCAAGGAAGCGGGTCGTAGTACTTGAGGTATAATCATGATTATGACAAATCGAGCCTTGCTAGCTCCACTTGTGGATTTTGTCTTTGCCTATGGAGCGATAAGGTGACAGTGTCTTGGACCATCTTGCTCGGGGAGTTACAAGGAAGAAGCGAAGGAATCACTGCATCGATCCACACGATTAGGAGTTAATCGGACCGCTTTGGTTGCGCTACAAACCGTACGCAACCGCTACTTGTATTGCATAGGTTGGCGCTACAAATCCGTACGCAAACCGCTTACTTGTCTTGCATAGGATTGGCGTTAAAACCGTGACGCAATCCTCCTCATTTGCTTGGACCATAGTGCTGGGCTTGACCATGAACTGTTTTCTTAATTTGTATAAGTATATTAATTAAATATATTTATCACGGCGGCTTGTGGTGTGTGTGAAATCTGCATCATCTCTCATGCGTTTTCATACAACTAAATTTCTCGCATTAACTATTTATATCGCCACACTTACACACGATCACCCCATCCATGAGATTTTCGTCTCATTCCCTCCTGTTTTCTAACCTTTAGATGAAGAGTTCGTTGAAGACATCGAACCTACCGCAGATTGAATCTCTATCGCCGATGTGGAGCGATATTTCCTTTTACTTTTTTTTTGTTGTTGTTGGACTCCTTCATTTTATTTGTTTTGGTGTAAGTTATTTAAGATAATCTTTTTGGGTTGTATTCGAGGATCTTGCGGACCTTAAGATGTAATTTGTACTCGTGGTTGTTATAATTCCATTTTGCATTGCACTCTATTTCACTTGGAGTTTGGTATCTTTGGTTTAGGCGTTGATTTAAGTGTTTAAGTGATTGATCGTTGTCGCGTCATGTTTGGGCGTGTGATTATGGTATCGAGCTCGGCTAGTAAGATGGAAACTTACACCGAGCTAACCCAGATAGGACCCTCGGATTGTGTTGGGTAGTACCGTGACTTGACTAATTAAGTTGTGAAATCGATTTCAAAAATGGCATAGAACCATATTATTGATGTTTAGGTTAAGCTAAAATTTATACTTGGAGAATCCATAGTCATATTTGATTTGACTTAGTTGACTTTGGTGACTTTCCTTAGTCATTCTTTCCTTGTTCTCCTTATCTTTCCTTTGCATCCGTCTAATCCATCTCGGTTTTGTTTGACAGATGGAGCCGCCACTCCCCAACCTGGTGGGACGTGATCGAAGCTCGTTTTGAGCAGGATCATTATAGGTCTTAGAACTTCATTGGCGCCAGGTATTCTTTGGCGACTCCGAGCTTACCGGGAAACGACAATGCACTCGTGAACTAGGACACCTTCGACAAAGAGTCAAAGAGGAGAAGAATAACCTTACTCTCCTCGTTAAAGATCGCGAGGACACCATCGCTCGCCGAGATCGATTCAATTGATCCAGAACGCCTGGATAATACTCGTGAGAAGGTGGAAGCGTGCGAGGAAGGTCGCACGAAGTGGAGAATGGAGGCGCATGCGTCAAGAGACACCATAGACGCCATGCGGGAGACCATCAACAAACAAATGCAGATAATCGAGGAACTTACGCATGCAACCCGGCGGGATGTGGCTACGGAGGCGCCTTAGCGGCTAACGCGCCACCATTGCCACCGCCGAGGCGGAACAATGACCGACCTTGAGGTCGATCGAAGAGGATCGAGGAGGATCTGAAGAATCAAGAGGATCCCGATGAGGATCCAATGGAAGATGTAGAGCCCGAGCGCTTGAAGCCGCCATCAAGATGCTCCGGACTAGAACGGTGGCGCATTTGCAATCGGCCTATCTGCCGAGGTGCTACCTCAGCCCGATCAAGTTCGGTCTCGACGAGGCCGCTAGTGATGATGACGAGGGGACCTCCTTTGATTAGATAGCTTTTGTAATAGATAGTATGCGCATATTACCTTTCTCTCGTTGTATTTTGCTTTTCATTGTACCATGATTTGGATTTACCATTGATTTTGTATTTGTGTTGTATGAACTCATTTGGATGTATTCAAATTTTCACATTAATGGATATATCCTTTTACTTATTCTATGTCTTGTGCACTTGTGTGGATCTCCTTGCGATATAACTTGTGTTACGCGAATATTTATTGGAATCATTCATTTTGTATTGTAGCTAAACTCATTCATGGTCGGAAACAGGGGACGCGGAGACCCGTATACCCAAAGGAACGATGATGCGCAAAGGGATCGGGCACCCTCCCAGAATTGCCACCACCTCCTCCGCAATCGCGGGAGATAACCTAGCGCAATAGCACTTGCAGCGGATATTAGTTTTCATGAGGCAACAAGCGGAGCCTCGTCGGCCTAACCATGAACCTACTCGAGACGAATGACCGCACCTTGGAGGCGGTTTTTACGGTCGACCCCGACTTTCTTAGGGGAACCGGATAGCGTGAAAGCGGAAGAATGGATGGAACTGGAGAATATCTTCAATGCTCTCAATACTCGGGGGAACAAAAGGTTACGCCGCCGTGTTCGACTAGAATCACCGCCGAGATTGGTGGAGAAACGAGTTGAGAGAAAGTGGGAACAGGATCAAATAGATAGGACATGGGAAAATTTCTGGTGAATTCAATGAGCAATACATACCCCAGTCGTGAAGGAGGCACGCACGGGATGAATTCCATAAGTTGAGGCAGGGGGAACATGTCTGTGGCCCGATGAGTCGAATTCCATCGGTTATCCAAATATGCCCCAGAACAATCAGCCTGAGAAGAGGACAAATTGTATAAGTTCACACGGGACCCATTTGAGGTGGAACTCGAAAAAGTTTTTTCAAGTTGAAATAACAACATACTCGGCCCTAGTGAAAAGTGACTCTCCGCATTGAGTCGGGACTTAACCGCATTGGTCGATTCAATTTGAATAGCCAGCGAATGCAGATCTCAAGAGGAAGCGTGATGGGACAACCATCAAGGCCGCTGTTAAAATTCGAAGGGCGATTGTTAAGATGAGAAAAAAGGAAAGGAAGAACAAATCTGAGAAAAGGCCAAGTATGTACACATTGCTAAAAACCGGTCATCTTTGCCATCGAGTGTTGGCGTAAACATGGAAGGTGTTCGCTTGTGGTAGTAATCAACACCATTGAAGGATTGTCCGAAATACGAAGACCAGGACCAAACAGTGCAACCACGAGGCCGGCTAACGGCCCGGGAAGTGGTAAGGCAAGGATGCTGCTCGAGCATTTGCACTAGTTGGACATGAGGCTCCGGAGGCAACGGGCGTGGTGGAAGGTACGCTTCTAGTATCTAGCCATTACGCTAAAGTACTATTTGACCCTGGATCAACACATTCATTTGTCGCACCACATTTCGACACAAGTTGCATGCATGCATGGAACATATGCCTATAGGTTTAGAAGTATCCACTCCTAGCGGGCGCAAGCCGAATAACAAATATTATCTATAATGCATGGGTTAAAATTGATGAGATAAATTTCCTGGCGATTTGATCTTGCCGCCTATATCTCGAATATGACATTATATTGGGAATGAACAAGTTTATCAGCACACCATGCACAAATGGATGCCATCGCAAATCCATTAAACTATGTGAACCCGATAAGCCCAAGTGGAAATTTCGGGAAGAGCACGAGTTAAGATTGCCCCAATCATTTCAAAGAATAAAAGCGAGGAAAGGCGATCACTAGAGGGCACAAGGGTACTTGGCGTTTGTAATTAACAAACCTAAGGTTGAGACACAAATTAATCAAGTACCTATAATATCGGAATATACAGATGTATTTCCACAATAACTCACCACTGTCCCTCCGGATAGGGAAGTTGAGTTCACCATCGGTATTACCAGGAACCGCCCCAATCGCCGTAACGCCGTATAGAATGGCTCTGTTGAGTTACAAGAGTTGAAGACACAATTACGAGCTTATGGATGTAGGATTTATTCGACCAAGCACGTCTCCTCGGGGGCACCGGCACTTTTATTTGTCAAAAAGAAAGATGGCACATTAAGATCGTATGTATAGACTATCGCGACTTAACAGGCGTGACCATCAAGAACAAATATCCCCTCCCGAGGATAGGCGAAATCGTTTGATCAACTTCAAGGAGCGACGGTGTACTGAAGTTTGATTTACAACAAGGATATTATCGATTAAAGATCCGGGAAGAGGGCGTTTCAAAACAGCATTTCGGACGAGATATGGACACTACGAGTTTGTAGTGATGCCTTTCGTCCGACAAACGCACACGGCGTTTATGGATCTAATGACGAGTCTTTCAACCTTATTTGGATCAATTCGTAGTGATATTCAATGATGACATACTCGTATACTCTAAGTCTAAAGAGGAGCATGAGCGTCATCCGAAAATTGTTTTAGAGACACTACGAGCACAAGTTATATGCCAAATTCAGTGCGAATTTTGGCTTAGTGAAGTCGCATTCTTGGGACACATAGTATCCCAAACACGGGATCGCCGTAGATCCTTGAGAAATCTGAGGCAGGTGGTTGAATGGAAACAACCCGAGTCCGTAATTCGGAGATCAAGTTTCTTAGGACTAGCTGGATATTATCGTAGATTTATCCAAGATTTCTCTAAGATAGCGGACCACTCACTCGACTAACCCAGAAACAAGTCAAGTTTGAGTGGAATGACAAGTGTGAGGCTAGTTTCCAAGAGTTGAAGAAACGACTTACTACGGCTCGGTCTTAGCCTTCCAAAGGAACGAGAAAACTTTGTCGTCTACGGTGACGCATCAAAGGAAGGACTAGGAGCGTGACTCATGCAAGAAGGAAAGGTCATTGCTTACGCATCACGAAACTCAAGCCGTATGAAGCCAATTACCCAACGCATGACTTGGAGTTGGCGGCTATAGTGTTCGCGTTAAAGAAATGGAGGCACTATCTCACGGAGCAACATTCACGGTTTACGGATCATAAGAGCCTAAAGTATCTATTCTCTCGAAGGAACTCAATTTGAGGCAACGGAGATGGATGGAGTTAATAGAAGATTATCACTTTGATATTCAATACCATCCAGGGAAAGCTAACGTAGTAGGCGACGCCTTGAGCAGGGAAGCGAGTTTTAGCTAGACTAATGATTCGAGAGTGGAGATCATTAGAAGAATTGAGCACTTGGAATCCGATAAGAACCGGGTGACTCGAATTTCATGTGCTAATATTTCGATTAAACCCGATCTACTTGAACGAGATCAAAGTAACACGGGGATTACGTGCAACTTCAAAAACTAAAAGAGAAGATACTCAAAGGAGAAAGATCGAATTCTCGATACCGGAAGATGGAATCATCGATTTCGGAATAGAATTTGTGTACCGAGTGATGAGCAACTTAGGAAGTTAATCCTTCGAAGCACACCGTTCGAAATACACTATACATCCTGGAGGAAACAAGATGTATAAGGACTTGAAACAACATTCTTGGTGGGTAAACATGAAGAACCAGGCAGCGAGTTCGTTCGCGAGATGTTTGACTTGTCAACGAGTAAAAGTTGAACACCAACGACCATCCGGTTTATTACAACCGTTGAGAATTCGAGTGGAAATGGGAACACATAACGATGGACTTCATGATGGATCTACCAAGGACAGGCAAGGCGATGACGCTATTTGGGTAGTCGAGACCGACTCACGAAATCGCACATTTCTTACCCATGAAGAAAACCGACGCGTAAAACTTGCGCAAATTTATATCCAGAGATCATCCGATCGCATGGAGTGCCGGTCGACATAGTGTCGACAGGAGACCCGTGGTTTGTCTCGCATTCGGAAATGCTTACATGAGGAATTAGGCACCTCGCTAAGTTTCAAAGCAAAGACATCCGCAAAACCGATGGCGATCCGAGCAAACAATTCAAACCCTGGAGGACATGTTGCGAGCTGCTCATTGGATTTCAAGGAAGTTGGGATTCGCACTTACCATTGGCCGAGTTCGCTTATAATACTTGATTATCGGCCACGATTGGGATGGCACCCTACGAAGCTTTGTATGGACGAAAGTGTAGATCCCCCTACACTTTGGGAGATTGATGACCAATGGACTCCGAAGGAGAAACGGAAGTCACCCTTGATTCCAAAGGTCGACTTAGTTCGGGAGGCCATGGAGAAGGTCAAGTTGATCAAGGAACGGATCCGTACGGCTCGAGCCGCCAAAAGAGTTACGCGGACAAGAGGAGAAAAGACTTGGAATTTGAAGTAGGAGATGAGGTATTTCTCGGACTCTTGCACGAAAAGGATTGATCAATCCAAGAAAGGGGGCAAATTGAGTCCGAGATATATTGGACCTTACAAAATTTTGCGAGAGGATCGGAAAGTTGGCCTCTGAGACTTGAGTTCGGCACTGATATGCGGGAATACGATGTATTCCATGTGTCGAGATTGAAAAAGTATCAACCAGATCGAGCATATCATCACTCGTGATGCTCCCCCTCTAATGGAGAATTTATCTTACACCGAGGAGCCAATCGGAATCATTGACCGCCAGAATCGTCGGTTGCGAACAGAGAAATTCCAATGGTTAAAGTTGTATGGCAACACCACAACCGAGACGAAGACGCAACATGGGAAATGGAAGAAGACATGAGGAATCAATATCCGAGTTGTCAAGAGAATTTGGGGACCAAATTCTTTTAAGGAGGGGAGAATGTGAAGCCTCGATTTGTATTCGAACATGTACTTATATCACGTATCGTCTTTGTACTATTCGACAATTCTACGCGTCGCTTTGACGAGTAAATATTAATGATAACTATATTTCGTCTTTAAATTTCCTTATTTACTTCTTGTGATCATAATCATTTATTAATTTTATTTCGCATTTATGATCACTTGATTGATCATCATTAATGTTATTTGCGTATCTCATTAGTCACCTTAGAATTTTGGAGACTATTTATTTTAGAGATTTATACCTTGTAGAATTAAGAATTCGATTTAGATTAAGTGATCATGAGACTTATAAGTGATCAAGGAAATCACTAATTATTTTGGAGATTGATATTATTCACCTATTATCATCAATTTTGGGACATAAAAATAAAATATGGAATTACCACAAATACCCCTTAAGGGACGGCCATGGTGGGAAATTTTGGTGTAGAAATATCTCCCAACTCTTGTACATGTACACCTTATGTATTCATCTTGTGTATTATTACACCATTAATTCAAATCTTATACACAATATCTTATACACCAATTTTTTATTATAAAATCATCCAACATGTTGGAGGCTTCCCAACACCCCATGCCAACATTCCTCTCTATCCTTGCAATTCCAACCTCCCATGCAAGACTACACCTTGACCAAAGTCCTTGTCCCTCATGCTTACTACAATTTACAAGACTTGGAACAAAAAAAACAAAAATCTCTCTCCCTCATACTCTCAAAAATCGGCCATTAGGCCATAATACACTAGAAATTTCATTTTGTACCCAACACCTTCATCTCTCAAACCTTTCATCCTCCTTCTCACCAAGAAATCCTCCTACATCTCTCTCTACAATTTTCTCCTCTTCTCTTAAACACTTAGTAAAAATTCAAGAACTTTTCTTCTACTCTATCACAAAAAAAATCGAACACCTCACTACACAAGGTAAGAAATTTTGTTCCTCTTCTTGTCTTGATATCATCTAGCTATCTCCTCTCACTTACTAATGTAAGTTTGGATTTTTATTTTTGAGGTTTACATAGAAGACTTGGAAGATACTAAGAGCCTTACCATCACCTTGAAGGAGACTTCTACTTGAAGAAATTTGAAGGATTTTGACTATAAGGTAAGAAATGGGATTTTGGTACCTTCTTCTCCTTCCCTATTAATTTCGAATTTTAACACCAAAATTATCATTTTGAGGTTATTAGGGGCTGACCTTGGAGCTTTGTTTAAGTGGTGATCAAGTTCTTAAGAGACCATCAATTTTTGACTACAACTTTCAACTACACAAGTGTGGTACCTTTGGCCTATTCCTTCTCTTTTTCCCTCCTTGGCTCAAATCTTCATTTTCTAACTCAAAACTCCTTGTATTATTGGACTTAGGGGCTGCCTTAAGTGAGGATTAAAATCCTCAAGGTCTTGTGACACCATTTTTCACCAATCAACCGAACAAACAAGGTGGGTGGAAAAATCCTTTCAACTTCTAGGTGTTTTAATTCATAAAAATGCATGTAGTATTTTGTTATTGAGCATTTGAGGTATATATTATGTAATGCATGCTATCTTCTTATATCAAGTTGGAAAAATTTCTCAAGTGTTGCTCAAAATGCGATTTATTGAAATTTAGGACATACATGTACACTTTATTGTCATATTTGATAAATCCTTGTATGAGATGGATATGTATGTTTATGACTCTTGAAATCTATGTTTTGTATGGCCTATAACCTGGACAAGTCGAGCATAATTGATTAAATTTTGATTTTTGGACTTAAAATGCAAAAATGGAAAGTTGGTGGACTTAAGTGCAAGAAAATAAAAGTTAAGGGACCTCTCTGTAAATTTAGATTTTTGGGACTGTACTCAGGTTCAAAAATGTTGTTTTGACATTTTAATAAAGTTTTAAGAGTTTTTAGATAAATAAAATCAACCCTTAAAAGCCCAAGGACTAGATTGTAAAATTTGAGAAGTTTAAGGGCTATTTTGCAAATTTCGAAACTGTACCAGACCCTAAATTTAAAATTTGAAATTTTAACTCTTAAGGGACTGGAAATAACATATTTTAAGTGTATTCCAAAATCCATGTGTTTAGAGCTTGGAAAGTAATTTTATAAAACTTGAGGGACCAAATTGTAAAAGATTAAACTTGAGGACCCAAATGAAATTTCCAGGACTTATACAGCCCATGTACCTGGAAATACTACTTTACCTATAACATAATTATATTTTGGACCCAAGGTTCAAATTTCATAACAATTGGACCCTAAAAGCCTTAAAGGCAATTATTTCAAAATGGGACAAAAATGAGATTTTCAAAAGTTGAGGGACCTATACTTATGACGTTTTAAAACTGCTTTTTTCCCAACATCCCACTAACCTTAGTGACATTTTCCAAATGGAATCACATTAGAAGCCCTTCCGGTTTGTGAGTTCCGATTATTTTAAACTTAGGGCCGAAATGACAATTTTAACAATTTTGGGGCCAATGTGAGAATTTTATAAAAATTCGACCTCAAAACTGTAAAAACCTGAATCTCTGAACAATTTAGAGAATTTAGGAACTGACCTCATAATTTTTCAAGGTCGGGACATTTATTTATTTAACTTTTAACCCCAAAAGTATTGGTTTTGACAAAACGGGGCTAATTGTAAATTTTATTTTTTATAAGGACCTAACTCAAATTATTTTTATTTTTCTAAAACAGCCCTGGACCCTTTGACTTCAATTCTTAAGTAAAATTTTATAATTTCTCAAAAACCCCTTGACTTATCGGACCGCTTGACCGATTAATACCGATCGCGCGCGACTTCGTCTCGTGATTTCAAATCTATAATGGGACTTATGTTCCTCCTAATACTTAATATATTGAAGACTACTTATCCTCCCGATAATTATCTTCATCCCGATAACTCCACCAACGCCATAACTATCTTGTGCAAATTTTTGAGAATTTTTCATGAACTCGCTTCCCGAATCAATAATACTCATTGCCTGGTTGACTACATGAACTTGTGTTTACTTTTCGCTTGAGTCAACTTGGTGTTTCGAGCTCACGATCGGAATGGATACGTCGGGGATGGAACCGGCAGCTTACCTGCTATTCCACTCTTTAGGCCCCATCGCCCCTAATCCCGCAACCGAGGGACGGAGTTTGTCGAGGGAAGCGGGTCGTAGTACTTGAGGTATAATCGTGATTATGACAAATCCGAGCCTTGCTAGCTCCTTTGTGGATTTTGTCTTTGCCTATGGAGCGATAAGGTGATGTGTCTTGGACCATCTTGCTCGGGAGTTACAAGGAAGAACGAAGGAATCATTTGTCTGATCCACACGATTCCGGAGTTAATCGGACCCGTTTGGTTGGCGCTACAAATCCGCACGCAACCGCTACTTGTATTGCATAGGTTGGCGCTACAAACCGACGCAACCGCTACTTGTCTTGCATAGGATTGGCGTTACAAACCGCACGCAATCCTCCTGTTTGCTTGGACCATAGTGCCGCTGACCATGAATCTGTTTTCTTAATCGTATAAGTATATTAATTAAATATATTTATCACGACGCTTGTGGACTGTGTGAAATCATGCATCATCTCTCATGCGTTTTCATACAACTAAATTTCTCGCATTAACTATTTATATCGCCACACTTACACACGATCATCCCATCCACCGAGATTTCTGTCTCATTCCCTCCTGTTTTCTAACCTTTAGATGAAGAGTTCGCTGAAGACATCGAACCTACCGCAGATTGAATCTCTATCAGCGATGTGGAGCGATATTTCCTTTTACTTTTTTTTGTTGTTGTTGGACTCCTTCATTTTATTTCTGTTTGGACTGTAAGTTATTTAAGATAATCTTTTGGGTTGTATTCGGATACTGCCAGACCTTAAGATGTAATTTGTACTCGTGGTTGTTATAATTCCGCTGCATTAGACTCTATTTCACTTGGAGTTTGGTATCTTTGGTTTAGACTGTTGATTTAATTCTGTTTAAGTGATTGATCGTTGTCGCGTCACGTTTGGGGCGTGACAGAAGAGCATAGGGTGTCTGAAGATGATGATGATGAAGTCTCAAATCCTCCAGTTTTCAACTCTTCCATGGTATATGATCCAACTTTTGTGTTGGGAATGAAATTTGGAACAAAAGCTGAGTTCAGAAAAGCTGTTCAATCTCATGCAATAATCATAAAGAGAAATCTGAAATTTGTGAAAAATGATAAAATCAGAGTGTATGTGAGGTGCAATGAGTCAGATTGTAGTTGGAGGATGAATGCACTTAAGATGCCAAAAGAAGATACCATTCAATTAAGAGACTACAACCCAAACCATTCATGCCCTCCAACATTCCATGTGAAAAATGTGAAAACAGGTTGGTTGAGTGAAAGGTATGCTCATAAGTTTCAGTCTGACCCAAACACACATGTCAAGGGGTTTAGGCTTGATGTTATAAATGATATCAGATGTCATGTTTCTAAGGATCAAGTATATAGAGCCAAAGTAAAGGCTTTAAAAATGCTTGAAGAAAGCCCTGATGCACAATATTGTAAATTGTGGGCCTATGTAGAGGAGCTAAGAAAATCCAACCCTGGTTCTACCATTATATCGGGAAGTGATAATGAGAATGGTGAGGTCAGATTTAGTAGACTTTATGTATGTTTTGATGCCTTGAAGAAAGGGTTTCTGTCAGGATATAGAAGGATAATTGGAGTGGATGGTTGCCATTTGAAAGGACATTATGGAGGGGTATTATTAACTGATGTAGGTACTAATCCTAACAACAAATTGTACCCAATTGCATATGCTATTGTATGCAAGGAAATGAGGGAGACATGGGAGTGGTTCTTAACTGCACTGAAGCTTGATTTGGAAATTGTAAGGCCACATGAATACACATTCATGTCTGACAATCAAAAAGGTCTAATTCAAGCCTTCCAATAAGTATTTCCAGACTCAGAGCACAGGTTTTGTGTAAGACATTTACACAATAACTTCAAAAATGCAGGGTTCAGAGGAATATCATTCAAAAATGCTTTATGGAAGGCAGCAAGAGCAACTAGTGAGGTGAATTTCCTTGATAGGATGAAGGAAATGAGCAGATAAGTGAGGATGCAGCTAATTGGTGTGATGACAAACCTCCAAACCAGTGGTCTAGGTCTCACTTCAGTGAGCACAGCAAATGTGACATGCTTCTCAATAATGTATGTGAGAGTTTCAATTGATTGTATATTGGATGCAAGAGATAAGCCAATCATCACAATGTATGCGAGTGGATAAGAGAGTTACTTATGAAAAGATTACAAGAAAATAGGGATAAGGCTCAGTCTAGATGGAAGGGAAGACTTTGTCCTAAAATAAAAAAATTCTTGAAAAAAAAGGGAGAAAGTGATTGCATGCCTATTAAAGGAGATGATTGGCATTATCAGATCAATGGTTATGATGGTAGCCAATATTGTGTTGACCTGCAAAAGTGGATTTGCACTTGTAGGGAGTGGGGTCTTTGTGGTATTCCATGCAAACATGCATTATGTGCAATCACTGATCAAAGAATGGACCCAGAGGACTTTGTGCACCCTTGCTATAGTGTTGAAACCTACAAAAAATGCTATGAACCTGCAATTATGGGCATCAATGGTCAACAACTGTGGGGTGACACAGAATTTATACCTCCTTTGTCTCCCAATTTTGGAAGGAGTGTTGGCAGGCCTAGCAAAGCTAGGAGAAGAGAACCAGATGAACCAAATACCAAGCAAAAGAAGAAGAATAGAGGAAAGCAACCAATGAGGATAAAAAGACAACAATTACTGTCACTTGTAGGAAATGTGGTGTCCCTAGACACAACTCTGCAACATGTGTCAAAAATGGAGCTGACCAGCCTGTGAATAAGGGTATCGTATATGTTTATCTTATTTCTGCAAAATGTGTCATTAGTATTGATTTTACTATTTTTGTAGGTAAGAAAGAAAAAAAATGGAGCTGCAGCTGCTTCTGGAGATACAATAGAACAAGGCAATGCCTCAACAACTACAAATGTAAGTCACATAGATTTTTCCTTTATTCATTAAGTTTGTTTTCAATTTTTAACATCTTATTTTATTTGTTTGTTTTTCGGAGGACTGCAAAATGTTCCACCAACAGAAGGTGTTCAAAATGTAATGCCACACATGCTCCCACCAACATAAGATGATTTTTTGCTTGACATGGAGATGAACCAAATCTTTGATTACTTGAGCCATCTACAAGTGGAGTTTCATTTCAACCTCAAGTTAATAAGGTTCTGGTCCTTCAATGTTTGAACAACTACAAATGTCCAAGGGCCAGCCATCAACTCAACAAAGTCAAACCACTACAAGAAATCAGCCAAATGGACCAAATTAGATGTGCGTTTTTTTTGGAAATACGCGATTAAAATGTTTTGATATGCGCGATTAACATGTTTTGAACCAAATTGAACTTGTCTATTGTTAGATAACTGGGTAAAGTTGATTGCATATTTTTGAACCTATTTGGGATCATGTTTGAACCAAGTTGCGAGTTTTGATTTTGATTTTGGTTGTATATGTTTTAGCATATCAATGAATGGTTGCGAGCTTTGAATTTTATTGTATATGGTTGTAGGCTTTGAATTTTGGTTGTACATTGACATAAACAACCCGGTTTTGGTTGATATATTCATACAAAATGTTCAAATAAAGTACATAAACAACCCAAATAGTTAGTCCAAGTGGCTACGATAATCAGAGAGGGGTGAATAGATTATGCGATTTTCGCAAATCTCCTCTTTTTCGAATAAACACGTAATTGACAAGAATGTAAATGCGAAATTAAACAACACTCGATGATTTATAGTAGTTCATCCCACCTAGGGCCTAATCTACTACCACCCCAGATATCCAAGTGGATTTCAAAAAGAAAAAAAGATTTTATTAATTACCACAATTAATACAACACCACCTTTGAAGATTACCACAATCTTCTTACAACACCTTCAAGGAGATTACCACAATCTTCCTTCAACACCTATGAAGAGTACCACACTCTTCAACACCCTAAGATCACCCAAGTGTGTTCTTACCACAAAAACAAGAATAAAGGATATCTTGTTTTGGATGATAGAAAAATTCAAGATTACAACTCAATAATTGAAGTATACAAACTTTGAGTGCAAGTGTAATCAAGAAGGAAAAGCCTAGACCTCAAGATAGTGCAAGTGCAAGAACTAGGCTATTACAACAAGAGTATAAAAATGAAAGCTTGAGAATTTATGATTTCTTGTTGTGTATTTTGCTTGTATGTATGTGTTGTATATTTGTGTCTTCAATTCATCCTCTATTTATAGGAGAGTCTTCAAGATTGGATCTCCAACATAGGCTCTTCCTTCTTCACTTTTGTCTACAAAAGAGGATCACAAGATGTAGAAATATTGTACAAAAATCAAAAGTAAATCTTGTTGATAAGAATTTCAAACAAAGCATGATTTTCTTTGTCACAATATAACATAGGGCGGCCAGGTTGCCCTATTTAAGATTTCGAACATTTGAAAACGAGAAAAGTGCGATCTAAAATGCAGTCGAAGGGGGGGTGCGATCGTCGCCCTAGGTGCGACGGTCGGCCCCTATTTGGACGGTCCCCCTCTTCATTTTTTTGACTTTAGTACGTTCTTTTTCAAGTTTTCTTCCTTCAGGTACAGGTCGACGCTTTGGGCGACTGGTCGACCTCCAATTTTGAAATGTTGTCCGATTTTTATCAAAAATAAACTACAAGAAATACTCCAAAAAATTAGTAAAAATATTTTAAGGTTAATTTATCCCATATCTCTTTGGCTGTCTTGCAAGATTTGACTTTGTTGAACATGGCTTTGTCCAAAGTCTTGTAAAGTATATCCTTGGCCACATTATCAAGGTTGTATCTTTTTCTATCATCATTTGTCCACTCAGCTCTTGGCTTTTCAACCATAGCTGGTCTAGGAAGAGCAGCCTCCTCTTCCTCACCAGTGCAGCTGGTTCTCCTCCTTCTTGGTGTGTTCACCTTCATTATTTGCGGTGGCCCGTCCTCTATCACTTTTCAGTCATCAAATTCTTTAATGGTGAACATAGGAATGCGTGTCAGATTTGCTTCCATGATAATAACTTTGTAAAAAAAATAGCTTTTGAAAGAAAAAGTGTTAAAAAAAACTTCTTTGAAAACTTGAAGATCTAGTTCAGTAACCAGTGCGGAAGGCTCAATGAACCAACCGCTCTGATACCACTTGTAGGTCCCAAGGGGTGTAAGTAAGGTTTAGAAGGGGGGGTTGAATAAACCTTACCAACTTTTCGATTTAGTCCTTTTAAATAAGTTCAGAGTTGATTTCACAGCTATGTCCTTGATGGACAGCTAAGTTAGTTAACAGCAGAGTTAGTCACTTAACAGACTCGATTGAGCTGTTGATAGAATAACTCAGCTGCTTAGTCTAATACTTAACTCGACTGTGATGACATTTTCAGCGAAAGACTTAACACCCTTTAATTTGGTTTAAGTTTGTTTTAACACATGGTTTTAGCACTTTGTTAAATATCAATTGGATAGCAAGTTATCAGCAGATATTAAATAATATGCAGTAAGTAAATGCTGAAATGTAAATGACACAATAAATTTTATAGAGGTTCGAAGATGGGGTAATTCTTCTAATCCTCTCTTCTCCAACTCCTAGAGGAATCCACTAAGTATTGGTCAGAGTACAAAGTGGTTATCGTCCAGGATGCAAGTCTTGATCACACAACTCACTTGATCCTTTGGGACTCGATGCCGGAGATGCCTTGGTCACACTGGTGGCTTCTCGTCCACTCGGCTTCTTCACAGGCGTGACGCTTGCTACTACAACTCACTTGCTCAAGCTTCTTGAATTTGATCACGAAACCCTCCAATGACTTGAGACTGGTTCGACCTTGAACCTTTCTACAATCCTCCTTGGAATGTAGACCCTTTTGGTTCTTCAAAAATTTCCTCTTCAACAGTTTGAAGTTGTCTTTCCTTCACAGCTTGGTGTTGGATTGATTTCCTTCGAAGTTTAGGCTTGAGGATTAGCTTGAATAACTTGAGAATATTTTTGTAGATTACGGCTTGAATAATAGCTTGAGTGTTCGTGGTTCAGGTCTCCTTTTCTCAAATTGATTCTTCAGCCTTTTATAGTGCTCTCTTGAAAATTTGTCCGTTGAAGAGATAGGCTGATTTTCAAAAGATACTAGTGGTCGTTGGCTTGTCTTGTTGCAGTCCTTGAGATTGACATTACCTCGTATTAATTAAACCTTGACTTTTGAGCGACAAAAAGTGCTTCCCATTGGTTTATTCCTTTTGCACGCCGGGGTCGAGCACTTTAGAATATTGCGCAAAGCATGGAAGTATTACTTATTTAAGT
Organism: Rehmannia glutinosa; assembly: GCA_016081115.2. Classification (NCBI taxonomy): domain Eukaryota; kingdom Viridiplantae; phylum Streptophyta; class Magnoliopsida; order Lamiales; family Orobanchaceae; genus Rehmannia; species Rehmannia glutinosa. The sequence goes on along the minus strand of CM071926.1, from coordinate 61,306,559 downwards.
AATTTTCTTGACTTCACGGCAAACGGACTCTTTTCAATTGTCTTGACTTGATGCAGTTCCTTAACTTCCCCAGGTGACTTAGTCGGCTCCTAATCATTGGAAGACTCATCTGGTCACTTCAACTCGACTTGGCTGTCTTGAGTTGACTTGATCGACACTTCTCACAAACTATATCATAGCCGCTACTCCTTCGATCGAGTTCTTGTCTTCTTTTCCTTGCTATAGTGGTGCTTCACAAGAGTCTCATCCGATCTTGATTGACTTCTTGTATGTCCAGCGTAGGCCGACTTGACTCAGCTAAGACGATCTATCTATTTCAATACAAATTACAAAGAAAATGGGGTGCCAACTTTCTAGTCTAAGTTTTACATGGCATTCATCAAAATCTAAACAATAAATTTCCCAACAATTTCCCCCTTTTTGATGATGCCAAAACTTATACATTCAAAATGTAAATAGCAAAAATACATACAGATAGTGCATTAACAGAGAATGTATGCGTAGAATCAATCTTTTTATTGATCATAACATTCTTGTCATTTACACAGTTGTTTACAAAGTGTATCAGAGCAGCAGAGTGACTGCTAGGAGTCTGATGTCTGTCAGCTTCTTCGCACAGCTTGAGGCCTTTTTCCCAATACAAGTCCCAGGCTTGAGCTATGGACATGCCTTCGAAGTATCCTTCGGATTCGAGCGTTTTGAATTCATCGACTGATCTAGGCTCGGTTCCAACGTCTAAAATGGCATCAGTGTCTCTTCCTGCTGGAATGCCTCCATATTGTTTCAATATGTCCATCACACGGGCATCCATTTTTCCTTCAACCTCCATCCCTGCTTCTACTATCTTCCTCTTCTCAGACATGGGCACAGCAGAGTGTTGGAGCGGCAGAGTCACTGGGAGTTTGCTTATGATGTCAGCTGTGACAAGTCCTTGTTGAGGGGTTCTTGCAACCATTAAAGTCATGTTTTTCGAACCTTCTCCCTCAACAGATTTTCCCTTTTCTTTCTTTTGATCCTCAGTTGTCTTCTTCTTCACAGCTGCTTCCTTCTCAGTCGCAGACCCTTCCAACTGCTTCTTTAGGTATTCCTCTTCCCCCTTTATGGCATCATCAAAGGAGAGAGGAACCCTAGAAACATGACAAGCAAGCATGAAATCTAGATGGCGAGAAATGAGTTCTCGCTTGGATTCTCACTGCGGAGTATCTTGCTTTCAAATTCGACGGCGGGTGGCTTTCGATTTGTCTTCACAACTTCATTTCAGCCGTAAGAAGGCTGAATTTCGCATTCATGTTTTCTTTCACGCGCAGAAGTTCTTTTCGATGAAATTCGCGCAGCAGTTCCATTTCTGTGGTATGAGATTCATGCATTCTATCAATGTTTTCTTGCATTCTTCTCTTCATATCAGCGTTATCGGCGCTCCGGATCGGCATTTTGTTGTACAATGCCTTAAAGTATCGAACTTGTTCCACACGCATTGTTCTTTGTTGTTGCCACCATTCCGGATCGACTATGATTCCACGCAGATCGGCCGTAAGATTAGCATCTCTGTTATCCGGCCCGCATATCCAATGAGGCCTGGTGCCTTTCCATCTTCTCTATCTCCGCAATATTGCCTTGAAGACTTCACGGAACCTCATTTGTCACCTCTGTCTCGGTTGGCGGCCAAAGCATCAAAATCAAAATCTGCTTTGAGACGATGGTATCGTGGGAATGACTGGATCAGTCTATGGAAACGCGTTGTTGATCTCTAGCCGATTCTTCATCAAGATCGGCAACTCTAGTGAGAAAGGGAACGTTTGTTCAAACGCATCATCACGGACATAGGGAATACGTTCGATCGTGACTTGTGGCGTGATGTGTCCGGTTGAGTCAATTTTGCTGACTTTGGGAGCTGTGATTGATCGTGATTGATTGGGGTTTGTTGTGGTATTGACCCGGTGGTGAGCCTCAATCTGTCTTAATGACTTCGTCGGTCTCGTTGGTTTTTCCATATGAGGTGTACGGTCTGGTCAGACGTATCGTAGAGCGTCATCGGACGATGATGAGACTTGTAGGGGTGGTCATTAGGAATTTTATTGTTTAGATTTTGATGAATGCCATGTAAAACTTAGAATAGAAAGTTGGCTCCCCAATTCTTCTTGTAAAATGTATCGTAACAATTAGAGTGGCCAAGCCGAGTTAAGTCGCCACGCCTAACATGCAAGAAGACAATCGAAGGCTTGAAGGAAAACTCTGTGAGAGACAAAGTCTGACAAGAAGAAGAGCAGACAGAACTCGATCAAGAAGCGGTGAGATGCGGTGAGTGGAACATCGGTCAAGTCAACTCAAGAGAAGCCAAGTCTCAGGTCAAGTGACGGAAGAGTCATCCGATGATTGGAAGTCGACTCTAAGTCACCTTGGGAAAGCAAGGAAAAGCGGTCAAGTCGAGATAATCGTAAAAGAACCATTCACGAGAAATCAAGAGATTTACTTAAACAAGTAATATCTCCATACTACCTTTCTTGGAGTGCTCAGTCCCGAAGCGTGCAAAAGGAATGAACAATGGGAAGCACTACACCGTGTCGACTCAAAAGGTGATAAAACAATTCATACGAGGAAATGGCAATTCCAAGAAGCGCAAGCCAACGATCGCAAAGTGACTTTCAAAAATGAACCTATCTCTTCAATGGGCAAATTTTTGAAAGTTCACTATAAAAGGCCGAGGAAATTGTTTGAGAAAAATATGAATGACATATACGTGAGATATACAAGCACATTTAAAAACTTAAACAATCTCAATCCTCAAGCCTACATTTCAAGTACATCAATCCAACACTTACCCGTGAAGGAAAGAGAACTTCAACGAGTTGAAGAGGAAACCTTTGAAAACAAGGGTCTACATTCCAGGAAGGATTGTAGAAAGGTTGGTGAACCAAGTCTTAAGCTCTTGGAGGGCTTCGTGATCAAATCAAAGTGCTTAAGCAAGTGAGTCAGAGTAGCAAAGGGTACTTTGCCTGTGAAGAAGGCGAGTCGCACGAGAAGCCGGTGAGTGATCAAGGCGTCTCGATCGAGTCCCAAAGGATCAAGTCATTTGTTGTGATCAAGACTTGTATCCGGATCTGTTACCACTTTGTAAACCGATCATTACTTAGTGGATTCCTCCGGGGAGTTGGAGAAGAGAGGAGTAGAAGAATTACCCCATCTTGAACCTCTATAAAAACTTTATTGTGTCATTTACATTTCAAAGATTTAAATTTCGCACTTTTAAATTGCTTATATCTTGATAAATTTGCTATCCATTTAATAATTTATAAAGTACTAAATCAATTTGTAAAAACTTGCTTAATCAAACTTAAGGGTGTTAAGTCTTCCATTTGAAAACAAAACCACGAGTTGAGTCAAATTATAGCCAACAAATTTGAGTTACTCTATTAATTACTCGGTGAGTCATTTGAGAGATTAACTCTCTTGAGTGACTAATTCGATTGTCCATCAAGGACACAAACATGTGTAGAACTCAGAGATTTAAAAGGACTAAATCGAAAATTTGGTAAGGTTTATTCAACCCCTTCTAAACCTTACACTTACACCCCTTGGGACTACAAGTGGTATCGGAGCGGTTGGTTCATTGAACCCTCCGCATCGGTTACTAAACTAGATCTCCAAACTTTTCAAAAGTCCGCTTTAGTACTTAAACTTTCAAAACTCTTTTCTACCATTAAAAGTTATTATCATGGAAGCAAATCTAACACGCATTCCTATGTTCACTATTGAAGAATTTGATGATTGGAAAATTCGTATGCAAGCTCATCTATCAAACATTACATGATGAGATGTGGATAGTGATAGAAGATGGGCCTCTGCAAATATTAAAGGTGAACACAAATTTTGTCACGAAGAGTTCGGTGAAGGGGAAGAAGAAGATGCAAGACGGTCATGGTTGAAAAACCAAGAACCGAGTGGACAAATGATGACAGAAAAAGATACAACCTGGACAATGTAGCCAAGGACATTCTCTACAAAACCTTGGACAAAGCCATGTTCAATAAAGTGAAATCTTGCAAAACGGCTAAGGAAATGCAGGACAAAGCGACATTGATTTGCGAAGGCTCGAGCAAATCAAAGAAAACAAACTATCGGTGGTCAGACAAAAATTTGAGAACTTTAAAATGACCTCGGAGAAAACCTGGATCAACTGGATGCTCGGTTTACGTAAAATCACAAATGAGTTGTCTACACTTGGAAAGGAATATACACGAAGAAATGTGTATGAAGATCCTAAAAAGTCTTCGGTGAATGGGAGATGAAGGTCATGGCATTGAGACACTCCATGGACCTATCAAAGACATCCAATCATGAGTTATTCTCGGACCTCAAAGCCTACGAGTTTGAGCCGAGAAGGAAAAGACTGAGGAAGAGGCAATTTGTACCCCAAAAGCAGTGCTCTAATTGTCAAAGATGGAAGGAGAGGCGAGGTCAAAGAGGCAATTGACCCGGAAGAAATAGCCCGATGGTTAAAAGATTTAACAAGTTCTTTAACAAGAACTACAAGAGAGGAAAGGGTGAATCATCCGAGAAGACACTCGGCTCCCTCCAAATCAAGGGATGATAGGCCAACCAAGAGAAACAGATCATCAACAAGTTGAGTATCAAAGTGACAACTCAAGAATAGAAAAAGGTGATCAAAGGCTGAATATCTATGTTGGAATTGCGAACAGACAACCAGGTCACTATGCCATTATTTGCTCATATCCTGTAGTCAACAAGTACGGGAACGAAGAAGAAAGAAAGGTCTTGAGAGAAAGAAGACAAGAGAAGAAAAAGGCAATGATGGTCGCAGAGATCGCTTTGAGACAGCCAAGTCAAGAGAGACGGTGACTCGGAGAGCGGTGAAGCTCGACTACTCAAGTGACTACGAAGAAGAAGCCTTGATGCTTAATGGCCAAAGAACAAGATCAAGAAGATGAGGTACAATCTAACTCAACAAGCTCGGACACTAGTGATAGTGATCATGACACACACACTTCATCACCCACCGATCTTTATGATTCATTAGGCAAAATGATGAAAGATTTTGAGCACATTAAAACCTCACACACACTATTGAATGAGGAAAACAATCTACTCAAAAGTCAAAACTCAAAGTCGACTAAGGAGCCGAGTACTCTAAGTCAAATAGTTGATGAGAATAAAATTTTAAAAAGGCTGAAAATGCTAAATTAATAGCGAGAAATTCTTCTGCTATAGAAAAGAGGGAGAATGACCTCAAAAATGTTATTGCCTCATTCACTAAGGCATCTAAATCATTGGATGATCTTATTATGAGTCAAAGAGAATGTGGAGACAAGACAGGGCTTAGGATTTAATTCCTTTGTGCCATGTCAAACCTCAAGAGTAATTTTGGAAAAAGGATCTTCAAGTCATGAAGAATCGAAAAATCCAAAACTCTAAATGTTGCACACACTTTCAATCAAAGCACAATACTAAGCAAAGCGGCCTTGGTTACAAGGGAAAAGGAAAGCTTGACCGAGTTGAGAGTCTTTGAAAGGGCGGTGAGAAGAGATTCACCGAGTCCTCGGACTCCAAAGAAAATACTGTAAAGAAGAAGCGGAGAGCTACCAAAAATCCTTAAAACTCATAAAAGAAATACATATGATGGGAATGGTAGAAAATATCCAAGCCAAGCCGATGGAATAATGTGAACTATCCCCAGACTTATGGAATACAAGCCCAAATGGCAAAGGCCAGAACTCAACAAAGGCCATTCCAAAAGCATAAGAGCTTTCATCAAGCACACATATGCACCTAGGCACTACACTCAAAGACACCACAATTACCCAAGAAAGGCAATTGCTAAAACATACACGCAGCATACGGACAAAAGAGAATTTGTATGAACCTAGAATCCCCAAGCAATTTGCCAGGATTAATTATGATTATGGCAGCGATAGATGGCAACCTCTTAGAGTCAAATCATTTGGCTATAGGTTGGTTGGATCATCTTACAATTCTAACCCCTCGGGACCCGGACAAGTATGGGTACCTAAAACTTAATTTCCTTGATTGCGGGTTCAAGGAACAGTGAGTGCCAAGGAACCTGGTACATGGATAGTGGTACATTCCGGACATATGACGAGGAAATAAGAGAAATCTGTCAAAATTCAAGGAAGTCAAAGGAGCCAAAGTCATATTTGGAGGAAATGAAGCTCTGGTGAAATAAGAGGCATTGGATCCATCAAAAGGAATGGTTTAGAAATCACGGATGTTGCATATGTTGAAGGACTAAACTTCAATTTACTAAGCATCATCAACTCGTGACAAGGGCTACAATGTTGGATTCAACATGGGAATATGCCAAATCAAAAATATTGAATCAAATGAAGTTGTCTTTGCAAGGATGTAGACGAGAAAAATATGTATGTAGTAGATTGGTCAATCTACACCCAAAGACTAATCTCTTTGCAAAGAGTACACGGTGAATCAAGTTGGTTGTGGCACAAAAAGCCGAGTCATCCGAATTTCAAAACGATCAACAAACTTGCAAGAAGTCATCTTGTGGAAGGACTTCCGGACTCGATGATACAAGAAGGAGAGTATATGTGATTTATGTCGAAGGGAAAACAAATCAAGTCGTCGTTCAAAGAAAAGACATGCCCATCCTCAACTAGAATATTGCATCCGCTTCATATGGATCTATTTGGCCCAAATGGAACCGGCAAAGATAAGTGGAAAGAAATACACCTTGGTGGTAGTAGATGACTACTCAAGATATACATGGACAATATTCATGTGCAAGAAGAAAGAAACTCTACAAAAAGCGCCCACGGTGATGAAGAGGATTCAAAATGAGAAGAGTCAAACCATTATCAAAATAAGATCGGATAGAGGAACCGAGTTTGTCAATGGAATAATAACTCGATATTGTATTGAGAATGGTATTGGTCATGAACTGTCAATCGTGACAAGGACTCCGTGAGAATGGAGTTGCGAGAAAGAAGAAATAGAACCTCAAAGAAGCGGCAAGGACCATGTTAGAAGCAAGGGGGTTACCAAAAAGATTTTGGGTGAAGCAATCAACACGACTTGCTACACCCAAAGCAGGATGTATGATAAATAGGCGGTGACAAAGACTCCTATGAGATCCGGGTGGAAGAAAACCAAATGTTGCATATTTCGAGGATATTTGGATGTAAATGCTTCATCCACAACAATGGCAAAGACAACCTAAAGGCTTTTGATGCTAAAGTCGATGAGGGTATCTTCTTAGGATACTCGGTGAAAGCAAAGCCTCTGAGAATACTCAACAAAAGAACTATGGTTTGAGAAGAATCCATTCATGTAGTATTCGATGAGCCAAATGTAAATGGGGAAGACATTGAAGAGTCGGTGATAAGTTGAATCATCCAACCTTCTGAGAAGAGTCTATCTTTTGTCAAGCCGGGGATTATCAATTGAGAAGAAGATGAGATAGTGAATCTCAAAAGCGGTGGAAAATCTGCCGGTGAGTGATCACGAGAGCGACCCAAAGAATACATGTACAAGTCAAGTCAATGAATCCGGCTAACTTACTTCAACCTGACATAAGATGGTGAGAGACCATCCACGAACTTGTCATTGGAGATATAAGAGAAGGTGTCAAGACAAGATCGAGAACCCAACAAGAAGCAATGTTCACATGCTTCATCTCGTAAATGGAGCCCAAAGATGTGTCACAAGCATTGGACGACACACATTGGATTCAAGCTATGCGAAGAAGAGCTGAATCGGTTTGAGAGAAATAAAGTATGGGAATTAGTACAAAGACCCATACATCAAAATATTATTGGAACCAAATGGGTATTCGAAATAAGATGAACGAGGAAGGTTCGTGGTAAGAAACAAAGCAAGATTGGTAGCCAAAGGATATTGCCAAGAAGAAGGAATAGATTTTGATGAAACATTTGCTCCTGTAGCAAGATTGGAAGCTATAAGGATGTTTCTTGCCTATCGACTCACAAGAATTTCATTGTATATCAAATGGATGTAAAGAGTGCATTCTGAATGGTTTATTGGAAGAAGAAGTGTATGTTGAACAACCTCCAGGATTTGAGCGAGAAGACTCTTGGAGACAAGGTATACAAACTCAAGAAAGCCCCTGTACGGATTGAAACAGGCACCCGTGAGCATGGTATGATACCTGTCACAATTCCTAAGCGAAAATGGATTCACAAAAGGAAAAGTAGATAGAACACTTTTTAATTCAAGACAAAGAAAAGAGTATCTTTGCTTGTTCAAATATATGTTGATGACATCATCTTTGGATCCACTAACAAAGAGTTGTGTGAAAAATTCTCAAACCTCATGCAAAGTAAATTTGAAATGAGCATGATGGGAGAGCGACATTCTTCCTTGGACTTCAAGTAAAGCAAATTTGAAGGATGGAACCTTCATAAGTCAAACGAAATACACGGAGATTTAATGAAGAAATTTGGTATGGAGGAAAAGTCTTACGTAAAAATACCAATGAACACATCATCAAAATGGACATGGATGCGGATGGCAAGCTCAGTAGATCAAACAAGATACTGAGCACTTATTGGATCATTGCTCTATCTCACAGCTTTAAGGCAGGACATCACCTTTGTTGTAGGTGTATGTGCAAGATTTCAATCTGCTCCAAAAGAGAGCTATATGACTAAGAGAATATTGAGATACTTGAAAGGAAGCGAAGTAGGCTATGGTATCCAAAGGAAGGTGGATTCAAGCTAATTGGCTATTGGACTCGACGACTATCTTTGGATGCGAGTGGGACAGGAAGAGCACTTGAGGCACATGTCAAATGCTTGGAAACGGACTAATTTCTGGTTTAGCAAGAAACAAAACTCAATAGCCACCTCTACGGTGAGGCAGAATACATAGGCTGCGGGCAAGCTGCCATTTTGCCCAAGTCCTATGGATGAGACAAAGTGAGAGACTATGAAGTTGAAGAAAAGAAATTCCAATCATGTGTGATAACACAAGTGCAATTGCAATCACTCAAAATCTGTGTTGCACTCAAGAACAAAACATATAGATGTCGGATATCATTTCATAGGAGATCATGTTGAAAAGAAGGACATTATCTTGGAATATATCTCAACCGACAAACAACTAGCCGACATCTTCACAAAACCATTATGTGAGTCAAGATTTGAAGAACTCAAACATGAGTTGGGGCTAATTGAGCTAAGCCGAGACACGGAAGAATCAAAGAAAAGAAATGGAACAGGAAAGAAGGTGAAAAAGAGTGAAAACAAAAATCGGCTCAAGAAATCACCAGATCGGAAAGTCACTATACCAAGTCGGTGATAGGTGAGTCACTAAGAGAAATGTGAGAAGCGAGTTAAATCGGCTAAGAGATAAAGTTTGAATAACTTATGAGCAAAGTGACAAAAACATGATCGTTTTGACTTAAGCGGGAATGTTTTAAGAGACACGTCGATAATGATGATATGTGGAGACATAAAAGTTTGCACACCAAGCCTATGATTGGATATAAATCTTTGCCGCATTAAATACGAGACATGAATCTGCTCAATATCGTGCGAAATCAAGCCGTTGATTTCGATCACGATTCAAAAACCGTCTGCACGTCCTTTCATAAACCATATTTAAACCATTTTTCGTCCGTTTCTCTCTCACACTTCTAAAAGCTGTTCAATCTCTCTCTCTCAAAAGGCAAAGGCAAATACTCTCGAAACCCTATCAACCTTCGAATCAATTTAATTTTTTTCTTGAAATTATTTCGAGAAATGGCACCAACTTATGACTTTACCAAGTTGGGAAAACAAATCCACACCGGTTCGACCGTGGATTTCGACAGATTTTAATGGTGAAGCAGGGTCCGACGACACCTGGTGAAGAAAATCGCGGAGAAGTTGGAAACGCCAGGACTAAAACCGTTTCTAATTTTGGAATATCCTATGACCTATGTGGAGGAGGTCGCACAATTCTCGTGAATGCCGAGATTCACGACGAAGGAATCAAGTCATCATTCACGGGGAAGCGGTGACTATCAACGCCAAGGATTTGGTGAATATTGCTCACTACCGTGAAGGAGCAATTGAGATTAAGGAAGCCGATGTAAACTTGGGCCGACGCATGGAAAGAAATAGCCAAGTCCGACCTTGGCGATAAAATTATATACACGACAAACAAGAGGCGCTAAAGGAGGATTATCACAAATTGTTGGACATAGTTGCCAAATGTATCGACATCAAATTTGGCAACTTTGACCAATCACAAAGGCAAAGCTGATTGTGATGGCTGCAATCATCGAAGAAAAGAAGATCAACTGGCTGAGTTTATCTACGCAGACTCTGCTTAACGTGGGGAACAAGTCCTTCAAGGAAGATGGGTCATTTGGAGGATCTCGGGATATGGCCTAGTGATTGGCCGACTATTGGAGGTGAAAGGAGTCCCTCTCGGACATGGGAAAGCATTCCATGTTAACAAGAGGATGTTGAGCTAACCTCTCCGGTGCTCGAAGCGAGCTTACGCCAAGAGAGGCGACACCGGTGGGGGGGAATCAGTGACCCGAAGACACAGTGCCTCCTCTCCAACCAAGAAGAAAGCGCCCCCGCAATGCAAGAAGAAGCCGCCCATGCAAAGAAAGAAAACCAAACATGCTCCCGCCCCTGCGTGAGTCACCGCCTGGCGGCCATGTCACCGCCCTGTTAGCGGCGATCGAGAAGGACTCCCAAATACCTTCTCCGATCATCAAAAGGAGGAGAACCGACAAGCACTGGACGGCCGGCTCTCGAAACAAACACAAGCACCGGCCCCTGCCGCCCCAAGACTCGAGAGGACGCCGCCCGAACAGAAATTCCCCGGTACAAACCAGGAGACGAAGAAGACTCGTCAGCGGTCGAACAGGAGAAACCACTGAGTCGGTTAATCGGCTAGCACAGATCGGAGACTACCGGAGAAGTAGAGTCTCGGATGTAGTTGATGAAACAGCCAAGTCTTTGAAGGCGTCAGTGAGAGGCAACCCGAAGACACGATTGTAGCTCACACATTTGAAACTCAAGAAGAACCGGCCCAGCGGATAGTGATGTAATGATCCTATCTCCACCTTACCCGGACATCCAAAATCGTCTGCGTGAGTGGAGAAAATGGAAGTGAGCAAGTCGAGGAAGCAGTTCCAACGGCCTGAATTCATAGAAGAAGAAGAAGAAAGCTGCTAAATTTCCTTGGATGACTATCTGTGCTCCCAAAGACTTGATGAGGACAAGCTGCTTAGACATCCCGCAAATCTACAAGGACAGGGAGAGAGCAAAGCAAGTGAAGAAGTCGAAGCACGTGAGAAGGCAAGTATACGCCCCTATCTCGGCACCACAGAACACTTCCATCCTCTCCTTGATGTCTTCTCCGAAAGTGACGAGGAACTGGAGAATGCTCACGCCGCCAGAAGAGTTGCAAATGCAGCAAGCATTGCACGAATCAAGAATCCTTCACGAGCAAAGATTAATGGAGGGACCAGGAGAGTCCTCCGAACACACCGAAATCGATCCAATGGGAGTGGTTCACAAATAGCCCCGTTGTTTTCTTTGCTACCACTTCCCTGACTCACTCGGAAGAAGGCGATAAGGAGATGGCGATGAAACCGGGCTAGTGGGGACCCGGTCGAGCCAACCCCTGTTGAAGGTGTGCTACCACACCGCCCCAACGGTGAACCATCAATTGCAACAATGAGTCCGGGAGACGAGTGACCCCACTCCAAGTCACTCGGTGGTGCGCGGCCGAGGGGAAACTCCTCCACCGCGGCGAGGTCGGAGGATGCCGCGGATGACTCCACAAAGAAGCAAGGAGGCGAAGAAGAGAAATTACAATCACAAGAAGAAACAAGCAAGTTGCCATCAACGAAGCTCGAGGCGATTGCTTGAGATCTCGGTGAGGTGCCAATCGCTCGAAGGCTAATAATGACGATGCGATCGAGGCACGAGAAGAACGAATGTACGGGAGTTAACACTGGCGATGAAAGTGCAATCCATGGGGTTGAGACTCCAATGGATGCCTTGTAAAAGACCCTAAGACAGTGACACATCGTCGAAAGGGAGGACCAAGTGCCTCGCAGCTAAGAGAGAGGCTATTGCCGGAGGAAATGAAGGCCCACGGGAGGTTGAGACTTCCCAAAGGGTAAAGAGGTCAAGTAGAGAACATCCCTCCGCAATCATCGACCCATCCGAGAAGGAGATCGGCGCACTCCATGATTCCCAGGACAACCCCGATGTCACTTTTCCGGGATCGGAAGGCGAAGAAGAAGCCGAGTCAACCCCATGACAAATCCAAGAGACTCAGTGCGGATGTTCTAGGCACGAGCAAGTCGATCCCAAGACTACTCGTCAAACTTTTAACTTTGATGATGAGCCACCACTAGAAATCTCATCATCGTCCGATGACGCTGGCGATAAGGCCGAGGACAAGTCTCATGAAATGGAAAAATCGGTGAGACCAACGACACATTAAGTTAAGGCAGTGAGGCTCGACAAGCGGTCTACTTCACAACAAAACCCAATTTGAACCAGAGACCACTTCTCCGGCTCCTCAAGATACACTGGATCGATTCCCAAAAGAACTTCACGCACCGCTTATCATCGAACAAATCCCGGTTGGCGGTGATGAATCCTTTGTGGAATCTTTCCTTTCTCACCTGGAGATACGAGAACTCCACGAAGAGTCGAAAATGAGCAAGCACGCTATCACAGACCACCTCCTGTTTTTCACTCGGGCACCATTGTTCGGCCCGATTTTGATTTCGATGTTGTATGGCCATCACCGCAATGAAGAATCAAATCGGTGAAGTTCGAGAAGTGTTCAAGGCACTCTTTCTTTGAAGTTGAACGAATGGAGAGGCATCGGGCCTCTTTGGACATGCGCTGGACAACAGAGATGCCAACCTTACGGTGACTTGAGAGGCATCACGGTCGAGGATAAGGGAATGGTGGCAACAAAGAAGAATCAATGCGTGTGGAGCGGTGAGATACTTGAACCTTATTCAACAAGTGGTGGTGTGGAGAGAGTGAGAAAATGTTGATCGAAACGAAGGCCGAGGAACACATTGAACATATGCATGAAGCTCACCGCCGAGATCAAGGCGCTGCGTGAGCGAAATGCAAATGATATACGGCGTTTGGAAGAACACATGACAAGAAAATTCAGCCTTCTCATGGCCTGAGATGAAGCCGATTTGTGAGAATCCAACGCTACTCGGCTCGAATTTCGTGCGGCCGAGACTTGAAGCAAAATTCAACCATCGAAGACTTCGACTTCATGCTTGCCAAAGACATGTTCGCAGGGTTCCTCTATCCTTTGATGATGCCAAAAAGGGGGAAGAGGAATACCTTAAAGCAAAGAAAATCAAGGTGAAAAGAAAGGAGCGGTGACAAGGGAACAATTTGAGAAGGAAAATCGTTTGAGGAAATTTTGAAATCGAAGAAAGGAAAATCTTTGAGGGGGAAGGATCAAAAGATATGACCTTGATGATTGCACAAACCCCAACGGGGTCCTGTCACGGTGACATTATAAGCGAAGAACTCAGTGACTCTGCCACTCCAACACTCTCTTTGTATCTATGGCCGAGAAGAGAAAAGCAATTGAAGCGAGGGATGAAGGAGGTGGAAGGAAGAATGGATGCAGGGTGATGAACATCTTGAAAGAACACGGAGGCATTCGGTTGCGAGAGACACGTATGCCATTTCGGATGTCGGACAGAGCAAGATCGGTTGCGAATTCAAAACGCTCGAATCGAAGGATATTTTGCAAATATGTCCATGGCTCAAGCTTGGGACTGATCTTGGGAAAAGGGTCTCACATTATGTGAAGAAGAAGGCGCAGACGGAGACAACCAAGCGATCACTCTGCTGGTCACTCCCCAGGCACTCATTTGGAAAGAAGAAGGCCCCAGACAAGATACGCTTGAGAGGTAGAGGAAGAAGCGGCGAGTGGAGGAAGAAGCTTGGACCCAGGCCTCGCCCAAGAATATTGAATACGTAGATCCGGGAAAGAAAGGAGGGATCTCTTTGGGGGCTTCACCAAGTGGCGAACTTGCGAGTGGCTAAAACCAACGCCGAGTATGTAAAGAGAATAGAAGAAGAAAACAAAAGACAAACTCGGCTATGGCGGGAGAGACAGGAAAGAATAAGGAAAGATGAAGTCGCCAGGAAGGCATATGAGAAGAAAAAGAAGGCGGTGAAATGCGAGAAGAAGAGAAAGAAGAGAAGAAGATCTTGATCAAGATGAAAGAAGAGACAATGAAGGAGATGAAGTGTTCTTTGTCCAACCCTTCGTGTATTTTATATGTAAATACATACAATGTAAGTCTTCCGTAATAAAGCTATAAATTTTCTATTTTTTTTTGTAAAGACAATTACATACTACGATACACCTTGTAAAAAATGATTGTGTTAAGTACAAGAATGATATGATCAATAAAAAGATTGATTCGCGCATACATTCTATGTCAATACACTATCTGTATGTATCTTTGTTATTTGCATCTTTGTATGATTTAAGTTTTGGCATCATCAAAAAGGGGGAAATTGTTAGGAATTTTATTGTTTAGATTTTGATGAATGCCATGTAAAACTTAGAATAGAAAGTTGGCTCCCCAATTCTTCTTTGTAAAATGTATCGTAACAATTAGAGCGCAAGCCGAGTTAAGTCGCCTACGCCCTAACATGCAAGAAGACAATCAAGGCTTGAAGGAAAACTCTGAGAGAGGCAGTGAGTCTGAAGAAGAGCGACAGAACTCGATCAAGAAGAAGCGGTGAGATGCGGTGAGTGGAACATCGGTCAAGTCAACTCAAGAGAAGCCAAGTCTCAAGTGAAGTGACAAGAGTCATCCGATGATTGGAAGGCGACTCTAAGTCACCTGGGAAAGCAAGGAAAAGCAAGTCAAGTCGAGATAATCTGTAAAAGAACCGTTGCGAGTAAATCAAGAGATTTACTTAAACAAGTAATATCTCCATACTACCTTTCTTGGAGTGCTCGGTCCACAAGCGTGCAAAAGGAATGAACAATGGGAAGCACTACACCGTGTCGAATCGAAAAGGTGATAAAACAATTCATACGAGGAAATGGCAATTCCAAGAACGCAAGCCAACGATCGCAAAGTGACTTTCAAAAATGAGCATATCTCTTCAACGGGCAAATTTTTGAAAGTTCACTATAAAAAGGCCGAGGAAATTGTTTGAGAAAAATATGAATGACATATACGTGAGATATACAAGCACATCGTAAAAAACTTAAACAATCTCAATCCTCAAGCCTACATTTCAAGTACATCAATCCAACACTTACCCGTGAAGGAAAGAGAACTTCAACCAGTTGAAGAGGAAACCTTTGAAAACAAGGGTCTACATTCCGGGAAGGATTGTAGAAAGGTTCAAGGCGTCAACCAAGTCTTAAGCTCTTGGAGGGCTTCGTGATCAAATCCAAAGTGCTTAAGCAAGTGAATTGTAAGTAGCAAAGCGGTACGCCTGTGAAGAAGCGAGTCGACGAGAAGCTTGGTGAGTGATCAAGGCGTCTCAAAGCGAGTCCCAAAGGATCAAGTCGGCTGTTGTTGTGATCAAGACTTGTATCTGGGATATTACCACTTTGTAAACTGATCATTACTTAGTGGATTCCTCCAGGAGTTGGAGAAGAGAGGAGTAGAAGAATTACCCCATCTTCGAACCTCTATAAAAACTTTCTTGTGTCATTTACATTTCAAACATTTAAATTTCGCACTTTTAAATTGCTTATATCTCATTGATAAATTTGCTATCCATTTAATAATTTATAAAGTACTAAATCAAGTAAAAACTTGCTTAATCAAACTTAAGGGTGTTAAGTCTTCCAATGAAAACAAAACCACGATTGAGTCAAATTATAGCCAACAAGTGAGTTACTCTATTAATAAATCACAAGTGATCTGTTGAGAGATTAACTCTTGAGTGACTAATTCGTTGTCCATCAAGGGACAATTGTGTAGAACTCGTAGATTTAAAAGGACTAAATCGAAAATTTGGTAAGGTTTATTCAACCCCCTTCTAAACCTTACACTTACACCCCTTGGGACCTACGGTGGCTCATCATCAAAATTGAACTTTTGACGAGCCTTGAATTCTAGCTTACTCGTCTTTGGGAAGAACATCCTGGTGAGTCGTTTGGACTTGCATGTGGGGATGACTCGGCCTCATCTTCACCTTGAGGATCCCGGAAAAGTTACATCGGGGTTGTGGGAACCGTGAAGGGCACTTATCTCCTTCTCGATGCATCGATGATAATCGGAGGGATGTTCGTTCGCCTCTTTACCCGGGAAGTCTCAACCTCCCGTAGGCCTTGCACCTCTTGCGTCTCAACTGCAGCAAGGCCTGGACATTCCCTTTGACTGACTCACTGTCTTGAGGTCTTCGACGGTGGCATCCACAGGAGCCTCAACTCCGTGGATTGCACTTTCATTGCCCAGTGTTAACTCCGGGGAAGATCCATCTTGTGCCTCGATCGCATCAGCGTCCTCATCCGTGAGCAGTTGATTGGTACTTGGTGAGAGACAGTCTCAACCGCACGAGCTTCTTTAGTGACAACTTGTTGTGTTTCGTTTTCTTTTTCGTTCTCCACTTCGCCTCTAAGATTCATTTGTGGAGTCATCGCAAGCAACCTCCGACCTAGCTGCGATGAGGAGTTTCCCCCTCACCGGCACACCACACGGTGAGTGACTTGGATGGGGTCACTTTCCTCCAAACTCCGGTTGTTTCCTTTGAGTGTTCATTAGTTGGGACAGGTGGTAAGACACCTTCAATAGGGGTTGGCTCGACTTGGGTCCCCAAGTTCCCGTTTCATCGCCATCTCCTTAGAACCTTCCTCTCAGTGAGTGGGAAATGGTCGCAAACAACAACGATCGCAATCATCGCACCACCCCATGGGGTCAATTTCAGTGTGATTTGGAAGACTCTTGAGTCCTTCCATTAGCCGTTGCTCATGCATCACTCGATTCCCGCATGGCTTCTTTGCATTTCAGTTTTTCGTCGTAGCGGGGTCCAAATCTTCATCACTCACGAAAGAACATCGAGGTGGGGATGAGTATGCTCGATGGTTCCGGTGAAGGGACAGATGTTGGCCTTCTCACGAGCGTCCGCCTCTTCCGCCAACCTTTCTTTCTCCTTTTCTTTGAAGATGTTCAATATATCGATGCGATTCTCTTCATCTAATGCTTGAACCATTTGTTGTCAACCCCAAGAAATTCATCAGTTCTTCTTTTTCTTCAATAAACTCAGTCTTTGAACTGTTCCTTGATCGACTCAAGACTTCCACTTCCTCCATTCACGCAGACGATTTTGGATGTCGGATACGGTGGAGACAAACATGACCACATCATCATCATCATCTTTGTGTTGTCCTTTCATCTCTCGGGAATGGAGGTAGCATGGCTTGCTCTTCACCCTCGGCGACATCTCTCGTCGTGGCGGAGACACAACTCGATCTTACGGAGACTTATTTGTCTCTCGTTTGTTACATGCTCCTCAGCTGTTCTATCCATAGCTGGGTCTTCGACTTGCCTCTGCTGATCGGCCTCAGCAGACTTGGCGGTTTCATCAATAATCTCTGGAGACTCTACTTCTCCATTTGTTTTTATTGATCTGTTCGGTGAGTGGCAGACTCATCTGTTTTCTCAAGCTCACGAACGCTGAAGAGTATTCTTATTTTGGTCCTCACGGAGGAAATTTGTTCGGATATAGTTTCGCAGTCCCGAGTCTGGCGGTAGGGGCAGTCTGCTACTTTCTTTTTACGAGGAGCGACTTTCTTGGCTTGTCAGTCCTCTTTTTCTTGACAACTGGAGAAGGTATTTGAGGTTCCTTCTCATTGCGATCGCAGGGGCGGGAGATACTACCGCAGGCAAGTGACTTACTGCAGTCGAGTGCGATTGTTTTCTTTTTTGTTGTTGACGCATCAATCTTCTTTCCAGTGCGGGCAACTTTTTTCTTGGGAGGAGACAACAATTTGTTTCCTCGAGTTGGTGATTCCCCCTCACTTGTATCCGCTCTCTTGGCATAAGCTCTCTCTCCGAGCTCAGGAAAGATTTGATCGGAACATTTTCTTGTTGACATGGAACGCCTTTCCATGTCGGAGTGGAACTCCTTTCACCTCCATCGGTGGCCAATAACAAGGCCATACCCCGAGGATCCTCCGACGATCCATCTTCCTTGAAAGACTTGTTTCAACATTTTGGCGTACATTGTATACAAACTCAGCCCAATTTACCTTCTTCTCCTCCATGATCGCGGCCATCACGATCGCCTTAGTTTTGGACGGTGATTAAAGCTTCCAAATTTGATGTCTACACACTTGGAAACAATGTCTAGCAACTTGTGGTAATCTTCCTTGACTTCTTGTCGAGTTGGGTAGACAACCTTCGCAAAGCCGCGATCGAGTTTGGCCACTTCCTTCCATGCAAAGCAACCAAGTTTACATCGGCCTCCAATATCTCGCGGCACTCCCTCCTTTAAAAGAAGCGGCAAACAATGCTCCGCTAGATCCTCAGCAGTGATCGTAAACTCCTTTTCGTGAACAGACGACTTGATGCCTTCGTCGTGAACTTCAGCATTCACGTAGAACTGAGCGACTTCTTCAACATAAGTCATCCGAAACTCCATGGTGAGAAAGGGTTTTTGATTTTTCTACTTTCTCGCCTATCTTCTTCACAAGGGTTTCATCGGACCCTGTTTGATCATCCCTTTGAAATCCATAGTAGAGCCAGTGTGGATTTGTTTTCCCAACTTAGTGAAATCATAAGTAGTTGCCATTTCAGTGATTTTTACCGAACAATTTTTAAGAAACTTACTTTGAAGATTGATAGGGTTTCGAGAGAAAAATACAGTCTTTGCTTTTGGAGAGATGAACAGTTTTGGTGTAGTGTGAGAGAGAAAACGGACGAAATGGTATATGTATGGGTTATGAAAGGACGTGCATACGGTTTTTGAAATTTGATCGAGATCAACGGCTCAGATTTAGCACGCCGATTAGCATTTAATTTTCGCATTTAATGCGGCAAGCATTTATATCAAATCATAGGCTTGGTCGTGCGACTTTTGATTGTATCTATCATTATTTGCGACGTCATCCTTAAAAAATATTCCCGCTTATTAAAAACGACTGCGTTTTTGTCACTTAGCTCATAAATAACTCAACTTACTCCTTAGCTGATTTAACTTTTCTCTCTTTTCACATAGGTACTCATTTTGTCACTAACTTGATGCAGCTGATTTTCCGATACGGCTGATTCACTTAGCTGAGTTACGAACTTAGCTCCATTTTCATCTTTTCTCGTTTCATCTCTTCTCCTTGAATCTTCTGAGTGTTAACTCAACTCAATTAACCTTAGCTCATGCTTGAGTTCTTCAAATCTTGATTCACATAATGGCTTTGTGAATATGTAATCTTGTTTATCGGTTGAGATATATTCCAAGGTGATGTCCTTCTTTTCAACATGATCTCTTATAAAATGATATCTGACATCAATGTGCTTTGTTCTTGAGTGCAACACAGGATTTTGAGTGATTGCAATAGCACTTGTGTTATCACACATAATTGGAATTTCTTTTTCTTCAACATCATAATCTCTCAGCTGTTGTCTCATACATAAGACTTGGGCTACAACTACACCCGACTATGTACTCGGCCTTTGTGGATGTGGCTATTGAGTTTTGCTTCTTGCTAAACTAGGAAACCCGATCTGTTTCAAGCATTTGACATGTGAAGTGCTCTTCTTGTCCACTCTACATCCATAGTCGAGTCCGAGTAACCAATAAGCTTGAATCCTCCTTCCTTTGGATACCATAAGCCGACTTCCGGAATCCCTTCAAATATCTTAGGATTCTCTTAGGCTGATCATATGGCTTTCTTTTGGTGCGATTGAAATCTTGCACATACACCTACAAAGAAAGGTGATGTCGGGCCTACTTGTTGTGAGATAGAAGCGGTGATCCAATAAGTGCTCTATATCTAGTTTGATCCAGGCTTGCCATATCCGCATCCATATCCATCTTGAATGATGTATTCATTGGTATTTTCACAGAGAAGACTTTTATTCTATACCAAATTTCTTCATTAAATCTTTGGTATACTTTGTTTGACTTATGAAGGTTCCATCCTTGTTTGTTTAACTTGAAGTCCTAGAAAGAACGCGCCTCTCCCATCATGCTCATCTCAAATTTGCCTTGCATGAGGTTTGAGAATTTATCACACGATTCTTTGTTTGTGGATCCAAAAATGATGTCATCCACATATATTTGAACAAGCGATATACTCTCTCCATCTTGAATTCGAAGAGTGTTCTGTCTACTTTGCCTATGGTGAATCCATTATCTATTAGGAATTGAGATAATATATCATACCATGCTCTTGGCCTGTTTTAATCCATATAGAGCTTTCTTGAGCTTGTACACCTTATCTCCAAGAGTCTTCTACTCAAATCGGAGGTTGTTCAACATAGACTTCTTCTTCCAATAATCCATTCAAGAATGCACTTTTTACATCCATTTGGTATACAATGAAGTTCTTGTCACAAAGATAGGCAAGAAACATCCTTATTGCTTCTAATCTTGCAACAAGGGGCAAAGGTTTCATCAAAATCTATTCCTTCCTCTTCGCAATACCCTTTGGCTACCAATCTTGCTTTGTTTCTTACCACGTAACCTTCTTCATTCATTTTG
This sequence comes from Rehmannia glutinosa, assembly GCA_016081115.2. NCBI lineage: Eukaryota > Viridiplantae > Streptophyta > Magnoliopsida > Lamiales > Orobanchaceae > Rehmannia > Rehmannia glutinosa. The sequence goes on along the minus strand of CM071926.1, from coordinate 61,285,869 downwards.
TTTAAAACCCCATTTTGTGCCAATAACATTTTGATGGGTTGGTCATTGAACCAATTCCCATACTTTGTTTCTTTCAAACCGATTGACTCTTCTTACATGGCTCGAATCTAATGTGCATCATCCAATGCTTGAGACACATCTTTTGGCTCTATTTGGGAAATAAAACAAGTGAACATTGCTTCTTGTTGAGCTCGGATCTGGTTCTTACACCATCTCTTACATCTCCAATGACTAGCTCTGGTGGATGGTCTCTTAGCCATCTCACATCAGGTTGGAGTAAGTTAGTGAGTTCGATCATCATCTTGTTGTGTTGTCTTGAGCAGCTCTCTCCTCATTACTTATTTTGTAGATTCTCCAATTTGCCTTTGTGATTCACTACATCATCTTCATCTCGGTTTATTGCTCGGCTTGAGCTTCAACATAGGGACTCTTTTGCAAAGTTGGTTGATTCAGCTTATCAGCTAACTCTTCAAGATCTTTTCCATTTGCATTAGGTTCGTCAAACACTACATGAATGGACTCTTCGTGATCATAGTCCTTTTGTTCAAAGACCTCTATAGGCTTTGCTTTTTTGAGTATCCCAAGAAGATACCTTCATCATCTTTGGCATCAAAAGCCTTTAGATTATCTTTTCCATTGTTGTGGATGAAGCATTTACATCCAAATATTTTAAAGTACCCAACATTTGGCTTTCTCCCTGTCCAAATTTCATAGGGAGTTTTTGTCAGCTGTCTATTTATCATGCATCTATTTTGAGTATAGCATGCAGTATTGATGGCTTCAGCCCAAAATCTTTTTGGCAATCCAACTTGACTAACATGGTTCTTGCGAACTTCCTTGAGAGTTCTGTTCCTTCTTTTTCGGCTACTCCATTCTGTTTGTGGAGTCCTTGCTGCAGAGATAGTTCATGAGCAATACCATTTTCAACACAATACCGAGTTATTATTCCATTGACAAACTCAGTTCCTCTGTCAGATCTTATCCTTATAATGGTTTGGCTCTTCTCATTTTGAACTCTTTTCATTAGTTGGGGTAATTTCTGCAAGGTTTCCTTCTTTTTACACATGAAGATTGTCCATGTATATCTTTAATAATCATCCACCACTACTAGAGTGTATTTCTTTCCACTTATGTTGGCTGGCTCAACTGGACCAAATAGATCCATATGCAACAGATGCAATATCCTTGTTGAAGATGGACTTGACTTTTCTTTGAATGATGATTTGATTTGCTTTCCCATCTGGCATGCATCACTGACACTTTCCTTCTTATATACTGAATCTGGTAGTCCTTCTACAAGATTACTCCTTGCAAGCTTGTTAATTGTCTTGAAATTCAGGTGACTCGGCTTCTTGTGCCACGACCCAACTTGATTCTAGTGTACTCTTTGCTAATAGACACGTGTTTGGTGTGGTAGTCGACCAATCTACCACATACATGTTCTTTTGTGCGGATCCTTGCAGCACTACTTCAAAAGATTCAGTGTCTTTGATTTGGCATACTCCCATATTGAATCCAACATTGTAGCCCTTGTCACGAGTTGGCTAACTTAGTAAGTTGAAATTGAGGCCTTCAACATATGCAACATCCGTGATTTCTAATCCATTTTTCTTGATGGATCCAATGCCTTTAATTTCCCTAGAGCTTCATTTCCTCCAAATATGACTTTTCAACCTCTAATCTCCTTGAATTTTTGTGATTTTTCTTGTTTCTTGTCATGTGTCCGGGAATGACCACTATCTATGTACCAGGTTCCTTGGCACTCACTGTTCTTTGAACCGCAATCAAGGAAATTAATTTTTAGGTACCCATTCTTGCCTGGGTCCCGAGGGGTTAGTGTTGTAAGATGATCCAACCAACCTATAGCCAAATGATTTGACTCTAAGAGGTTTCCATCTATCTCGTACCATAATCATAATTCACTTTGGCAAATTGCTTGGGGTTTTAGGTTCATACTGATTTGTCTCTTTTTGTCCGTATGCCTGTGTGTGTGTTTTAGCAATTGCCTTCTTTGGGTAATTGTGATATCTCCGAGTGTAGTGTTTGGGTGCATATGTGTCGATAATAGCTTTGTTGCCTTTGGAATGGCCTTTGCTGAGTTCTAGGCCTTTGCCATTTAGGCTTGTATTCCATAGGTCTTTGCTGATATTTCACATTATTCCAATCAGCTTGACTTGGGTAGTTTCTACCATTCCCATCATATTTGTTACTTTTATAGAACTTCTGGGGCTTTTGGTAGCTCTCTTTCTTCTTTACAGAGTACTTCTGTTTGGAGTTTCTTTGAGGAACTCTGTTGGATTTCTTCTCAGATGTCCTCTCAGCATACTCAACTGGCTGTTTTCTTTTTCCTTTATAACCAAGGCCAGTTTGGTTGTGATTGTGCTTTGGAATGAATGTGTGTGCAACATTTGGTGTCCTGGGTTTTTGATATGCTTCATTACTTGAAGATCCCTTTTCCAAGATCACTCTTGGAGTTTGACTATGTACAAATGAATTAAATCCTATGCATGTCTTGTCTCCATATTCTTTTTGGCTCATGATAAGGTCATCCAATGATTTAGATGCCTTTGTGAATGAACCAATCACATTTTTGAGATCATTTTCTCTCTTTTCTATAGCAAAACTATCTCTCTGTTAATTTAATTTAGCATTTTTCGGCCTTGACTTTTTTTCTCATCACTATGTGACTGTGACTTAGAGTACTCGGCTCCTTAGTCACCGTGTGAGTTTTAGCTCTTGGATTGTTTTCCTCATTTACGGTGAGTGTGAGGATTTAATGTGCTCAAAGTCTTTCATCATTTTGCCTAATGAATCATAAAGATCGGTGGGTGATGAAGTGTGTGTGTCATGATCACTATCACTAGAATCAATGAGATGAGTTAGAATGTACATCATCTTCTTGGTCGGGGGATGATCTTGTTCCTTAGCCATTAGACATATTAAGGCTTCTTCTTGAGTCACTTGAGTAGTCGCTTCACTACTCTCTCGAGTCACGCTTCTTTGACTTAGCTATGTCGTGATCTCAATGACCAACATTGCTCTTTTCTTTTCTTGCTTCTTTCTCAAGACTTTCCTTTCTTCTTCATTCTGTATTTATTGACTACGAGGATATTGTGATCAATGGCAAAGTGTCCTGGTTATCGTAATTCCAACACAAGTTTTCTACTTTTTGATCGGCTCTCTCATTTCTTGGGTTGTCACTCTTTGATATTCGACCTTTTGATACTCGGCTCTCTTTTGTGGCCTATCTTCCCTTCACTTGGAGGGAGTCAATGTCTTCTCGGAGGATTCACCTTTGTTTCTTTTGTAGTTCTTGTTGAAGAACTTGTTGGATCTTTTAACCATCAAGGCAATTTCCTCCTGGTCAATGACTTCTTTGGTCTCGGCTCTCTTCCTTCCTTGACTACGAGTGCATTGTTTTGGGCACAACTATCTCATATTGATCTTTTCTTCTCTCAAACTCATAGGCTTTGAGGTCCGAGAATAGTTCATGATTGGATGTTTTTGATAGGTCCATTGAGTGCCTTAGAGCCATGGTCTTCATTTCCCACTCACCGGGAGGCTCCTCGATATCTTCATGCACATCTCCTTACGTGTGTATTCTTTCCCAAGTCTTTGAGAGCTCATTTGTAATTTGATTAATCTAGCATCCGGTGATCCATTGTTTCACACCGCAAGCATTTTAAAATTTTCAAATATTTGAACAACAACAGATAATTTGTTTTCCTTGATTTGCTCAGACCCTTCACAAATTAAGGTTAATTTATCCCATATCTCTTTGGATGTCTTGCAAGATTTGACTTTGTTGAACATGGCTTTGTCCAAAGTCTTGTAAAGTATATCCTTGGCCACATTGTCAAGGTTGTATCTTTTTCTATCATCATTTGTCCACTCGGCTCTTGGTTTTTCAACCATAGTCTGGTCTAGGAAGAGAAGCGACCTCCTCTTCCTCCACCGCAGCAGACTCTCCTTGTTGTGTTCACCTTCATTATTTGCGGTGGCCCGCCCCCTCTATCACTATCCACATTTCATCATGTAAAGTCGATAGATGAGCCCGCATACGTATTTTCCGGTCATCAAATTCTTCAATGGTGAACATATGAATGCGTGTCGATTTGCTTCCATGATAATAACTTTGCAAAAAAATAGCTTTTGAAAGAACAAGTGTTAAAAAAGCTTCTTTGAAAACTTGAAGATCTAGTTGAAGAACAATGCGGAAGGCTCAATGAACCAACCGCTCCGATACCACTTGTAGGTCCCAAGGGGTGTAAGTAAGGTTTAGAAAGGGGGGATTGAATAAACCTTACCAACTTTTCGATTTAGTCCTTTTAAATAAGTTCGAGTTGATTTCAGCCTATGTACTTGATGGATGACTAAGTTAGTTAACAGAGTTAGTCACTTAATTTCGATTGAGCCGTTGATAGAATAACTCACCGCTTAGTCTAATACTTTACTCATTTGTGATGAGATTTTCAAATGGAAGACTTAACACCCTTGAATTTGGTTTAAGTTTGTTTTAACACTTGGTTTTTGCACTTTGTTAAATAATAATTGGATAGCAAGTTATCACAGAGATATTAAATAATATGCGATGTAAGTAAATCTTTGAAATATAAATGACACAATAAATTTTATAGAGGTTCGAAGATGGGGTAATTCTTCTAATCCTCTCTTCTCCAACTCCTGGAGGAATCCACTAAGTATTGGTCAGAGTACAAAGTGGTTATCAGTCCAGATGCAAGTCTTGATCACACGGTGACTTGATCCTTTGGGACTCGATCCGAGATGCCTTGGTCACACGGTGGCTTCTCGTCCGACTCGGCTTCTTCACAGGCGGTGCCGCTTTGCTACTAAGCTCACTTGCTCAAGCTTCTTGGATTTGATCACGAAGCCCTCCAATGACTTGAGACTGGTTCGACCTTGAACCTTTCTACAATCCTCCTTGGAATGTAGACCCCTTTTGATTCTTCAAAAATTTCCTCATTAACAGGTTGAAGTTGTCTTTCCTTCATAGCTTGGTGTTGGATTGATTTCCTTCAAAGTTTAGGCTTGAGGATTAGCTTGAATAACTTGAGAATAATTTTGTAGATTACATCTTGAATAATAGCTTTAGTGTTCGTGGTCCATGTCTCCTTTTCTCAAATTGATTCCTCAGCCTTTTGTAGTGCTCTCTTGAAAATTTGCCCGTTGAAGAGATAGGCTGATTTTCAAAAGATACTAGTGGTCGTTGGCTTGTCTTGTTGCAGTCCTTGAGATTGACATTACCTCGTATTAATTAAACCTTTAGCTTTTCAGAGCCTGACACAGGTGCAGTGCTTCCCATTGGTTTATTCCTTTTGCACGCTTCTGGGACTGAGCACTTTAGAATATTGCAGCATGGAAGTATTACTTATTTAAGTAATTTTCTTGACTTCTGTACAACGAACTCTTTTCAATTGTCTTGACTTGACTGCAGTTCCTTAACTTCCCCAGGTGACTTCGAGTCAGCTCCTAATCATTGGAAGACTCATCTGTCACTTCAACTTGACTTGGTTGTCTTGAGTTGACTTGACTGACACTTCTCACAGTTGTATCATAACTGCTACTCATTCAGTCGAGTTCTTGTCTTCTTTTCCTTGCTATAGTCAGCTGCTTCACAGTGGAGTCTTCATCCCAGTCTTAAGTTGACTTATTGTATGTCCAGGCGTAGCTGACTTGACTCAGCTAGTACAGTCCTATCTATTTCCCAACATATGTAGTGCGTCGCGTAACTCCACCAGGGTCAAAAGATATATCTCGCATTTAAATCTACCCATGATTCTATTTTTTTCAACCTTATGTCCATTATTTTTTTCGCTTCTTATCAAAGAAATTTTTTTACATAGGAATAATTATAAAACCTACTCCTAAGATTTAGCCTAATTACAAAGAACTTCAACTATCTTTCAAATTTACAGACACCCCCTTGCGGTTTTTATCTCTGAGAGTGCAATTTGTAAAGTAGAATCATATATGTCAGGGGTATTCGTAAGTTTGAAAGATAACTGTGTTTTCTTGTTATTAGGCTAAACCTCATGGTGGTATTAGTAATTATCCCTTTCTTATATATGTTCAAACTTGATTTGTACACTTAACAACCTTGAGCTATATTGTTTAAACGATCGATTTCAATTGTCCAGGAGTTTGAACATAGCCCTAAAAGTAAAGATAAAAACTTGGGTTAGACCATCTAACGGTTCTTTTCGTTAGACGGATCCAACCCGACCCGGATTTTATAGTAACTTCATGTACCGGTGGTATTTTTGCAATATTCTAGGACGATACCATAGGATCTCTGGACCGGTGATATTTTTGTAATATTATGGGTTGTTAAAAGTATTAGTTTTTCCCCTGAAAGTATTAGTAGTACAACTGAAAAGTATTAGTAGTATATCGAAAAAAATATTAATAATCCCATTGAACAATATTTTTAGTAGCCCTAATGAAATGAATTGATTTTCCCCCTCAAAAGTATTTGTAATCCACCTAAAATGTATTAATTGTCCTCTTGAAAAGTATTAGATAGTGGTGTGTCTACTATTAGGCAACGTTCAAAAGTATTAGTTTTTCTCGTGAAAAGTATTAGCAGTAACTCATAAAAATATTAGTAATTCACTGGAAAAGTATTAGTAACCCTCGAGTAATTTTTTAAGTAATTATTATGAAAAATATTTATATTTTTCCATAAAAAAAGTATTAATATTCTCCCTAAAATGTATTAATAATCTTATTGAAAAATATTAGGTTTTTGATTAAAGGTATTTTAGTATTTTTCCCGAAAAGTATTAGTAGTCGTACCAAAAAGTATTAGTAGTCTTCTTAAAAAGTATTAGTAGCAGTCATCGGATGTTGTTGTGGTGTTAGTGATTGTACAGGTCAACGAGCGGATTGACCGCGGGCTGGGTATTTGGATCCGACAAGAGACTTACCCAAAAATAAAACGTATTAGTGACTATATCACAATTTATTTATAGCAGCTTCTCGTTTTAAAACAACCCCACATCAAAATATGCGCATCAATCGCCTCAATTAAATTTAGCAAGTTGTTTGCCAAAGAAAGATAAATCTAACGTACCATTCAAAGTTAGATCTAATTACAAAAAACACCCCATTTGACAAAAAGTCTCTCTGCTACAGGAATGTTAGTATATCGCTCATGTGATGCACGAAATGTAATATAATAATGTATTGTATAATTTTGATACTAAAATGTTACATTATAGGAATGATAATGGAGTGAGGTACGGTGGGTATGCGGGTATCCAAGGCCCATCCTTGCCATGTCCAATGTCCGTTGAATTGGGGAATGGTTGCATGATGATATGTTTTGACCCGAACAAACTAATTTAAGATTTATTAAATTATTATTATACTAAATTTAATATATTTTCACAAAATATTATGTTAAATATCCAACAATAAATTAAAACTTGAGAAAAATAAAAAATAAAAAAATAAGATTGATTATATATTTGAAGCAAGTTTATACACCTATTGAAAAATCCATATTTTTTTAATAAGTTGGGTGTACTAGTTGGAGGAGAGAATAAATTTCAAAGAAATTGAAAGATATCGAGTTTGAACCTTGGCCAACACCTCCTTACAAAGGAGGAGTGATACCGCTGAGCTACAACTTGTTGAGTTGTCTAAACTGAAAATTATATGTTTCATAATAATTTTCGACAACTAAATTATATTAGATCAATTGAGACATAGTTGAAATTTATACCAACAAATTATTATATATTAATTTAATAAATAAAATTAGAGTATCACTTGATTTCTCAATAACAATATCATTCTGCTCAAATCATGATTATTTGAGAAACTATCTTATAACATAAAAGACTATTGTTTGATAACAAAACATAAATATAACATAAGTATGTAATAGAACAAATAAAAAGCATCTCTTTTATGTAATAAATAGTTATTTATTATGTATTCAACATGTATGGACAATAATATATTTAAATTATGTATATATAATTCTTATTCTTTTTACAATTATATATATATATATATATCTAGTATTTTATACAATATTTATATATTGGATTATTTTATCGATATAATACATAGATACGGAGAATTATACATATATATGATTTTTGAATTTCGGGTATCTCATGTAATATTTATGGTGGATTATTTTCTCAAATATAATACATAGATACATACAATTATATATCTATATACCTCTAAAAATTATATATTTATTCACGTTTTTGTAAGATAGATTTTTATTTCCAATGTTGTTGTCCGATTTATACTCCATGTTCAACTTTCGGAGTATTGATTATTTTCGATTTTGATGTATATTGTTCAAAAGTTTTTGATAATTATGATCGAGATATTGTGTTTTCCATATTTTTTATAATGAGAAAATATAATAAAATATATATTTTTCCAACATTTCTTTTTGGTAAGAAATTAATTAATATAAATAATGCTTTTGTTAATAAAAATTAAATTGTTAAGTTTTATTATGATTCAAAATACGCCAAAAATCTTACCGATTATAAAAATATAAATATCCATATTGCTTTTTATACAATGAACTTCATTATTTTTGGAGATGAAAATATAATGAATTCTCGCTAAAATCCGATTCTTGAAACTAAGAAGTTTTTATTTTATCAAATTAAGAATGTATAAAAATTGTTATCAAAATAATTTTACATTAATAATCAAAACTTGCCAAATTATGATGAGGGTAAAAACCCGATTTATAAAAATAAGAAATTACAATAGTCAGAATACATGAATAAAGAAATTGTTCAATAGCCCAAATGCATTAATTTAAAACCCGCTACAAAAAAATTGGTTAAATATATATATTTTTATTTATTTTTATATTTTATCTTTATTTTATATATGCAATATAGGTGTCAAATGAACATAGTAAAAAGATTATTAATTTGATACATCAATAACTAATCAAAACGAAAAAAAAATTATTAATTATTAAATTATAAAAGACAAATATAATAAGTAATGCACTATATACACATATTTGGAAACCAATTAATACAATACACAGATTTGGAAACCATAAAATTAAAAATATATTTTACCTTTATCAGACTTTTATTACTTTTTTTAACAATTAAAATGGGGACAGAAATTTTATGGTTAATATTTTGAGAATAGTTATATATATATATATATATATATATATATAGAGAGAGAGAGAGAGATAGATTCTAAGACACGGGAATAAAGAAAGAGACTGAAAAAGAAGGTTTGAAGAATTGTGTTGTCTTATGGACACAATAAAAAGAAGAAAAAGAACTTCACTTTGAGCAAGGTAAAATATCATAAATCAATACAAGTCCTTAGGCACCATGCCATTAATGAAAACTAACAATTAATGGACATTATGTACCTGTCAAACGGATGATAATGTCTGCCCGATTCCATTCTCTTTGGCATAGCCTCATTAAAGAAACTCTTAAAGCTCTAGTACATGTATGTATGTAATCACAACCTGTGGATTGAGCGTGCTTTTATGGCCACTCCAATTGTTCAAAATTGCCTTTGCTTACGTTCCAAGCTCCTTGAGCAATCTCATGGAATAGTTGTTCCCAACCCCAACTACAATATCCTAGAAAGAACCAGTAATCCTCAACAGATTTGTTTCCAACTCTAATTTCTTCGAGTAGGCTGTGTGTGGCCAATTGATCAATAAAGTAAATGTTTGGTAGGACTTGGAAGGATTGCCCTTCAATAGATTTGTGAGTTAAAGAAACAAGAGGCATTCCACTTATCATGACCGGACCACCAAAAGACAGGGGCGCCTCCTTTAACAATTCAAATCCTCCTCCAATATCATCTTTAATAGAGTCCCAACTTATATGTTTATTAATAATCAGACCTTCAAATCCGGTTCTTTCATCTACTTTCACTATCAGAATTTTGGATTCATCAAATGGGTGAACATCCAGAAGCTTCTCTGTCGCACTTATAACGCTACCAGCAAACAACTGAGGCCTTTCATGCGAGGGTTGACCATTGATCTGGTATTTAACTGCTACATTTTGCAGTCTGTCTTCAAGTACCACTTCATGGTGCAAGATCCTAGTCGGTGGGACCTCTGTGACCGAATTCTGGCCCTCTACAAAACCTAACCCAGGAAAAGTACAATAGATTCGACACAAGACAGATTACTTTTTGAATAACTAAATATATTCGACACACATGATTGAAGAAACTAGTGATAAAGAGAAGTTTTAAGAAAATAACATTAGACAGGTTGTGGAAGTTGACCTATTCCGCATTTTGCAAATATATAAATATATACAGATATATCTTGAGCACTACTACTCAAGCCTCTCGACCCAAAAAAGAGGTCCACTCTATCGTTGTCCTCACTAGGCTTAACTTATAGTTACAAAAGTCAAGACGTCAAGGTAAAATCAGCTACATGAATCTTTCCCCCTAACTGCAGGTAAAAGTTACTCGAATGAATCCAGATTGTACGAGCATTAACCAACTCAACATAGTTCATAAATGAATGACGAAGGAGAAGTGAAAACACTAAAATGTGCAAGATCAGTACAAGACATGTAACCAATGATGCAGGAAAAGTGAAAACTCTAAAATGTGTTATGTGAGTACACACAAGTTGTAACATCCCAATTTTTTCTTAAAAAAAAAGTCCACAAAAACATCGACCCGCTCTTAGACCACTTATCTAACAACCCTTTTTTTTTTATAATTTTCAAAGTACAACACAATTTATAAAATATAAGTGCGATTTGACGTAAAATGTGTTTCCAAAGGATTCTAAAAAAAATATTGAAGCCAACTAAATAGAAATATTTAAAAGACGAATGACAATTCAAAAATTATTCCGTGAAATAAAATTACATTAAAAGAGTCGAGGAAAGAAAATAATAACTAGAAACGACAATCCATTATTCTGAATTTTATTTGGGTCACCACTGCCACATGTCCTACCAACTCTAGTAGAAATTTATAGTAGAAATTTATATTTGGGGTGAGCATCAATGATTTTGTTGGGGCAATTTGTCCAATCTAAATACGTGTGTGTGTCTGTGTGTGTATATATATATATATATATATATATCACATAATAAAATCCTTGTAATCTGTAAATTTAACTATAGTTGTAACTATTGTATTTAAACACGGCTCGCACTTTGTCGGGATTTCATCGGAGGGAACGTTTACGCCGGAGGATCTTTATATGGTCCCACACGATCGCAAACATATAAAGACGTAGTTGCATAATTATCAATTAACGCATGTAAGACATTTTAACAAGAACAATTATATCAGCACCCTTGACCTTCCACAAGTCGACAATTTATCAATTGTCGTGCGTGCCGCTCCATAGTTTCAACGCGAAGGAAACTTTTTACCTTCAGCCATTCTTGATGCAATTTAACTATAAATGTGCCTACATTGTCGCCTTCATCCTTTTTGTAATGAAAGCACGGGTGGCCAAATGGAACCTAAACCGGGCTCCAAACCCAGGAACTAAAAATAGTTGTCAACGATTCGGGAACCATTGATTAGAACTGGTTCCAAAACCGAACGCGTAGGCGGTTCGGTTCCGATTCTTTAGTCTCAAAAGCGTGGGCGTCGGTTAAAACCGCAAGTTCAAGGTTAAAACTAACGATTTTTTTTTTTGGTAAAAATATCTTTAGAAGAAAAGTTAAATGTTTATTACGATGTTTTATATTCGTAACTACATGAGACACGTTTTAAATCAAATGTTGTAAGCGAACTACGTGAAATTTGACTCTATACTCTAATACTATATATAGGTAGTTTAATATTAAGTACAAAACTTAATTGAATATTAAGTCCAAGTACAAAACTTAAATGAAACAACAATATAGAGCTATGGAAAAATGTATCTTGAATAGAGTCGGTGTGGCATGCGGAGGTATGTAACCCAATTTTATTTATACTTTTCTTTTTGGCAAACATTTTTATTTATCCTAAAATTAAAAGGGGGAGGAAATGAGGGTCTCTTTCTTTTAAATTAAGATAAATAAAATGTTTGCCCAAAAAATTAAAAATGCGGTACCAACCTCCGCATGACACGTCGATTCTGATCAAGATACAATTTTCCATAGTTATAGTTATTTTTCAATTTTATTTTATGAAGCATAATTGAATTTTTATGTCAAGTTCCATGATGTACATGTTGATTTTACAATATCAATCGTGTAATGGGACATATTTAGAGCAACTATCTCAACTTATCGCCGTCTCATGATATTTTCCATTCAAATGGAAAAACCTACGATGATGATGGTTTTGGTATTTCATCTCATTTCTCCTTCGTATGAAGGTTGCGTCGGAAGGGCATCAGGTGTAAAACTTTGCCACTTTGTTTTTTTGTGTGAATTGTAGTGTTAACTAATTTTAGACAATTAATTGACACTATAAACTTCACACACACGACCCCACATAGTGGGATAAGGCATGATTGATGATGATGATAGAAGCATAATTTAATTTTTCTCAACTTTACGAATAACAAAATATTTTATTTAACTTTCTTTTTATAAGAAACACTAATTTTATTAATCATTACAAGAAATTACAATTGGTGGATAAGGAATACACAAAAATTTCGAGTTGTAAACCGACATATATATGAACACAAATGACATAATGACTTTAAACATGTTGATGGTGAAGATTTAGAAATCACCGCTAGGAAGTCGTGATTCAGGGACCAGGAAGACCACTCCGCTTTTAGGTTAGCGAGGTACATCCATTACAAGAAGGATGAGAAGACAATACAGTACATTTCTAGTTACATTGCATAAAAAATTGCTAAAGGTAAAAAGCCTCCTAGGTGCACCAATCACTATGGAGAGTCATGTAGCAAATGATAAATTGCCCGATTTGTGGAAGGTCGGGCTAAAAGGGTGATGGCACAATTGTCGACATACCACGATGTCTGTCAGGAAGTTAAGCTTGATTATGGGGGTTTCTAACTTTAAGTTTACTTGTCCTTCTTAAATACCTTATATTATGTGTTAGTTGATAATAACGCAAAATGTGATACGTGCCTATAGTCATGTGGGACCATACAGAGGCCCGGAGCATAAAAGTTTCCTCTCCGCGAAACCCGAGCAAAGTGTTGGTCATGTTTTAAATGCAATAACTACAAGAAACAGTTAAATTTTCAATTACAAGCATGTTATTATGTAAAATATATATGTGTATTTAGTTTGGACAAATTACCCCCACTAAGTTGTTGAATGTTTACCACAAATGTAAATTCTATTTGATTGATGATGGAGTTATTTGGACATGTGGCGGTGGATAATATTGAGAATAATGGATTGTCATTTTTAGTTATTATATTTTTTTCCTTCACTAATTTAATGTACTTTTATTTCATGGAATACGTTTTGAACTGTCATTTGATTTTTAAATATTATTATTTAGTTGGCTTAAATTTTTTTTAGAATACTTGGAAAATGCATTTTATGTCAAATTGCACTTACATATTGTAAATCGTGTTGTACTTTGAAAATTATAAAAACAAAGGGATGTTACACAAGTCCTGATGAATGAGATACTTCTGTACACTGAAACTGATCCAGATTGTCCAAAGGTTATTGAGAAGTCAAACAAAAAAGGAGACTCTATCCATGCCATCTTCTACATACATGAACATGCATTTACCGGAACAAGGAAAAGACAGAGCACCATTGATCTACAAAACTTACTTTTATCCATGGTGAGATCTTTTACATGGCTCCCATGAGCAGCCAGAAACTTTATGAGATCAGATACTGCAATATCTCCTTCATATGACACAGTGTTGTTCTTTCTTTCCGCTGGGAATAACAGCAAAAGTGGATAAACTTCTCTCTGCAAATTCAAGAACATTAGATGGACAAACTAATAAGGAATTTTATTGGGAATATGGTAAACTCAACTCAAGAATTACCAGCTACATTGATCTACTTGCCTATAATAAAGTTATTAAAGAGAGAGAGGCTGTAAAGCAACTTCTGTACCCTGTTTAGACAGACCCAGACCCCTATTTCAGGATTTCGGTACACACCCTGACCTTGACTAAACCTGATACATCTAGTCTATTCTATTGTACCCAGCCTTGACCCAGTGTTCCTTTATGTTTTCTTCCCCCGTCAACCCCCCACCCCGCACCCCCACCACAAACATCCACCAAAGAGAGATAAGGGAAGAAAAACCTCAAGCAGTGCCAAGCCACTCACCATGAGCCTAGCTGAGGCCCTACACCACCCCATAATATATCTATATATATATGTGTGTGTATGTGTGTGTGTGTGTAAATGTGAAGGCAGAGCAGGGTGGCAATGAGAGGGGATACTGTGGATTAAGACAATATTTAGTTGGATAGTTGGTAATTTATAGGTCTTGGTACCAGCCTTGAACCACTTTCTAAATATTTTTTGGTAACGCGCAGACCAGACCTAAAAAACCACCTTATTCAATCTAGAATCTAGACCCAGTTGCCTAGTCTATTTGGGAAGGTGCCTAGGTCCAGGCCTAGCAGAAGGAATGTGTATGCAGCTGCTTCGGGTGTGCAACGCATGGACACACATAAGTGAGTCAGCAACTTTAGGAGCATTAAACTAATACAATTATGTTGCATATCTTACCTTAACCTTTATTCCACTATGGATTCTGAGTTATTAAAAATATTAAGAAACGGATTTGCAAAAATATTATACAGTGAAAAATGAACAAAATAGAGTATATTTTTATTTTCATGGGCCGAAAGAAGCATTACCTTGTGCTCTAAGGAGAATACAGACAATCATTAACTCTAAACCCAAGCAAACTTAACCCATGAGGAAAACCACCCAATACCATACATAGGAAGAAGAAAATGTTGATCCAGATGAGCTTGCCCCTTCACAGTATATTTAAGGCGGCCATGGAAAACTATGAAGTTTAGGATGATTTAAACACCGATGCAGATTATGCAGAACTAAACCTTAGCAAAAACTTTCGACTACTTGACAGACATGTTGTTAAATTCGGGGGGCACTTGGTACGGTCCCACACATGAAGCGTACCCAATATGGGAGAGAGCTCAAGCCCACCAAGTGAGCTTCCATCCTAAAACCAATTGGTGATAGGAGGAGTAGCTCACTTGGCTTATAAAGTGTACTCTCTTCCCTTAATTAATCAATGTGGGACAACTCACAAGTGACATATCTCAACACACCCCACCTCACTTGTGAGTCCTTCGTCAATTCATTAATCGATAATTACAGGATCCTCCACGCTCAATCACATCATGTGATACGGCCCACCTTGGGCCGAGCATGAGGCCCCTCTCGATACCATTTTAAATTCGGGGGGAGTTGGTGCGGTCCCACACATGAAGCGTGCCCAATATGGGAGAGAGCCCACCAAGTAAGCTTCCATCCTAAAACCAATTGGTGATAGGAGGAGTAGCTCACTTGGCTTATAAAGTGGACTCTCTTCCTTAATTAATCAATGTGGGACAACTCACAAGTAACATATCTCAACACATGTACTCCCTAATAGGCCAGGAAGATAAAGAAAACAATTAGAAATGGTAAGCTAAGGGACTTAATCACCAGCCTTGATAGACAATAAAAGCAAGGAAATCAAGCGAGGAAGTTTCAGTGACTGAAAAGGATGCAAAACAAAGATAATAAGTACTTTAGTTGAGTCAAAAAACCAAACATCATTCCAAATTTCTCACTTTTTTCCTCACAACCAAACATGTCAAATAAAATGATTTTCTTCACAAATAACCATGAAAAAGAAAATAATTTCTTCTCCGTATCTGTTGCTTTATCCATTTTCTTGTAAAATATTTTCCTGCATGCTGTCCTAGCAACCAAACAAAGCCATAAGAAGGGAAACATAAACGGAAGGAATAGCAACAGGAAAAGGAAAGTTATTATGTCCTCCATTTTTGAATGACAAAAGTTTATGGAGAAAAAGATCCCATCAAACTCAAATTCCTTGAAGGCTTATAAATATTAGATGTAACACTGGTATTAAGAAAATAAAAATGATACACCTTGGAAATTTGCCATCCTAAGGATATTGATGTTAGAGATCTTACCAGATAGTAAAAGAGGGAAATTCCGAAGCTAAAACTCATGCGAAAAATACAAGATACAATTCGAGCAGAAATCAGGTTCCCTGGACTTGCAACATGACATTGAGGGATTATAACAATTTATAAACTGTGATATTCAAGAGTTTGGATATCCTAGATGGCTAGATACAAAAAACCGTTTCTAGAGCTTTAAGCTTGGATCAATGACTTACGAGCGACTTTACACGTGTTTGAAATTGTAAGCATTTTACATTGTCTCAACAATTAAATATTTTAGAGTCCCTTGTGCATGTGAAGAACTACTATGTCCGCTCAGTGCATATTCTCGATCAAGCGATAGTCATGGGATTAAATAAGAAATCGGCAGTTAGGATCAACAAACTGTTGTGGATGCTTGTTTCAATTCATTTCTTAAGATTTGCATCAGTCATCTTATGCATAGGATTGCAGATTTTGAAAAATAGACCATCAAATACTACATTTTTCTACCTTAGCGAAAGCTATCATCATCTTCCACATTTCTGTACTTGGAAATTCTTTGACAGAGTTTACTATCCAGGCTGACATCCGACGCCATTACTGATAATTAATTTAACAATTCTCAATTTCTTTCCCTTTCTCTTTCACAATTTCTTTCCCAACATACAATATTTGGAACTTAGGATACAAAAAAAAAAAGTGATACCCAGAGAAAATACTGAATCAAATACAAGCCGAAAGTAAATAGGATTTCTGAATATTAGTCCTTTCCCAATAAAAAGATCAGCTGAATATAATAGTTACACATTAGATTAAAAATGTATTCGTATGATGTGCACCTGCAAAATTGGTCGTATGATCAAGCTGCAGTCGTTTCGTATGCAATCCATCATATAAATAAGGGGAAGCTTCAATATGTCATCTGCATACTCTGCCACATATCTAAGCCAACGATCAGAATCAGCGCATAGTAACATTTCATCACTATGCATACTCATGCTACTAATAGAAAAATCAAGACTAACACTTTTGAGGCGATCACTTATTTATGCACATAATAAACATAATATAAAGGCAAAAATAAGAAAATGACATGCTTATTTCAATAAGAATAGGACATGGTTGAAGATTACAATATATCATGAAAAGTGAGTAGCAATTCTATAGATCGACGTCCAGAATAACGGTGCATCTACACCAGTGAAGTCAAAGCGGTAAGGCGCACTCAAGGCGACAAGGTCCTATATCGCCCGAGTCGCGAGGCACCAAAAAAGCGCTCGCCTGACTCGACCAAGGCGCACAACTTTGGAAATAGTATCTATAAGATTATAATATTTTCAAATGATCACATACATAATCATTCAATATAAAATTAAACCATATGCACCAACAATGACATCTTTTGTGCATTTTAAACATTGTTTTTGCATTTCCAGCTCCAATAGCACTTCCACTATCCATATTATATATTTATATAGCATCTATAAGATTATAATATTTTCAAACCACATACATAATCATTCAATACACCAACAATGACATTTTCTGACATTTTAAACATTTTTTTGTACATTCCCAGCTCCACTAGCACTTCCACTATCCATATTATATATTTATATAGTCTGTACAACAACAAAAAAAGTCGGTTTGCATTTAGCCAGAAAGAAAAGTAAAACTGCAGAGAGAAAAACAAGGAAAACTGCCACAGGCGTTTGAAGCACACGCCTTGCGAGTTGCGCCTCTAACAAAGGTGCGCGCCTTGGGAGGCCTTTTCCTCCGCCTGGCTCGAGTTGGTGCACCTTGGGTGACCCAAGGCATTGAACCTGTCGCACGCCCGCCTCGTGCGCCTAGGCGAGCGCCTTTGACTACACTGATCTACACCAGTATGTTTTCTAGTTTCCTATTAAAAACCCTCAGCAATATAAGAATAGGAGAATAAAAATGTTCAGCAAGCTGTCCCTCAGTGACCTACATTCACAGTCTAACGACTCTACGTGATAGTACATTTTGGCTTAGGCATCCAAAACGGGCAGAGAAGCATCAAAATTTACCATTTCTGGTTTAGAATAATTCGATATAGTTTTACAATCAGTTCCAATAATTCACTCATTTACATTTATCATTGCCAAATTCAAAAAGTCCCTTGATCCACTAATTCAAATCAAATTCCTATGGAATATACATTTGAGAAGATAAACTTGATCGCTTATAATTTCTGTCCTCTGTAGCAAAATGGTGTGTTTCCATTTCCTAACCGCTTGTGAGGATCGCAACTGCATTTCCATATTCCATGTTACATTGCCAAATAGAAAACACAATGGACAAGAAAATCTCCATGGTAATACAGAAAAGTCTCTCAGATATGAAAGGTGTCCTTAATCAAATCAACAAAGCAAATAAAGTTCACAACTGCATGCATTTACACGCATGTAGCAGCACACATGTGTGTGTATATATATGTATACTTATGTACGTAGATAGAGAGTTATGATCTAACAGTATGCATCAGGTCGAAGGCAGGCAACTCTTTTGGGGTGAATCACACTAGCTCCCCTGAACTCGAACATCAAATAGGATTCTAGGCAGAAGTCATAAGGCAGCACACACCTCCTGCTTCCTAGTTCTAATTTTTGCCGGTCTTCATTTAAGTGGATAAACATTCATGATGCAAACCATAATAGACTTCAGACCATAGGACGTTGGTCCTATGATGAGCACGAAAAGCTTATAGTTGAGAAATATCCCATTATCCTACTAATTTCTTTTACTTGCACTTTGTTGATTTCCAACAATTTTAAAAACTGGACATGCTTTTGGTACTATGGGTAATTTAATAGGGTTGAACTAATCCAAGTTTCGAGTCTTTCAGAGAGGATTCTTATGTTTTAGATTTTTTAAGAGATGTTATATCATCTAAAATAAGTGTTTGAATTGTTTAATGTATTGAAAGCCCTACCTTTTCCTGTAAATGAAGTATTTTGATTACATATATATGTAAACATGTGTTTGTTGGTACTGATATCAGTAAAGAAAAATCATTGACAATTAGTGACAGCCGTCACGTTTATGTGAATTCTCAGAGAACTAAATATTCCTTGTGTATTAATCATGACATAAATGATACATTATATAGGTAAGGTCTATGCCAACCATCACCAGAAAATAAGGAAAAGAAGAAACATTACAACCTAAAGTTAAGACACTAAGTTGGCACTAAGTCTATATTATATAATATCTCTACACTAAGCTGCACTAAATATATATTATACAATATCTCAACACTCCCCCTCAAGGTGGAGCATATACATCATATGCATCCATCTTGTCACATATATAAGTTATCCGAGGGCCCCATAGAGATTTGGTGAAGATATCGTGAGTTGATTTCTAGAATTGACAAAGGAGGTCTGATGATTCCGAGAGAATCTTTTCTCTAAGAAAATGGCAATTCTATATGCTTCGTCCTCTCGTTAAAAATGGATTGGAAGAGAGGTATAGAGTCGGGCCGATTATCACATACGAGCTCCATGGGACTGTGACTTCGCAAAGATAAATGTTTTAGCCACAAGAGCTCACATCTTTTTGCATGTGCCATGTTCGATGCTTCAGATTTCTGACCGAGCAACAACAGTTTGTTTCTTGCTTTACCATGAAATCAAGTTTCCTCCTATGAATATACTGATAACCGTAAGTAGATCTTCGATTGTAATACCCGGTTCTTTTTAATGGGGATAAAATTAGGGTTTGACTAGAATCGAATTTGGGGATGATTTAGAATTTTCGAAACCCTAAGGCCTTGTATGGTTATGTTTCCATGGACTATTTCTAGTTTCTAGTGTTGGAAAATGAATTTTCAGAATTTATTGGTTTTCGTGTGAAAAGCGGAATTATGTTTGGATGAGTGAATGAGAATGAGTTTTATGTAGGTTTGGAAATGAGATTATGTTTGGTTAAGTAGTTTTGAAATAGTATTTTATGTATATAATAATTTGAAAAGTTGATAGTGGTTGAATATTTTAATTGAATATATAATATTATATTTATAAGATTGTAGGCTAGTGGGCCCCATTAGATATATATAGTAGTATTTTAAGTAGATAAAATTGATAATGGAGGGTCCACATATATAATTGGATTAAAAATAAGAATAATGATTGATAAGTGATGTAGGGTAGTGTATAGGGTTGAGAGATGAAATTGTAGGTTTGGGATGATGTTTTATGTGAAAAGTGGAAAGTGAAAATGATGATTTCCATTGGAAATTTTAGAAACAAACATGATTCCATTTCTATGAATAGTTGGAAATTGGAAATGGGGCCTTGAAACATAAACAAACAAGGCCTAAATTTCCTAATTTGGGGATTTAATTTCGATTTTATTTCCTTAATAAAGGAAAGTCAAGTTTTACAAAAGGGAAAATCGTGTTCAAAAGAGAAAGAAATCAAATATGCATTTAAGGCATGTAAATCAAGTATTTTTGGCAATAAAATTTCAGCAAATATACTTACCTTAAATTATTTGAATCTTTGGCCTATAAATTGAAAGTCTCCTCTAGGGTTTTTATTCACAATTTTCTACACCAAGCAAAAAGATAAATTCTCCTTCTCCCTCCCCTCTAAAAATCGCCCACTCTATCACCGCCGTACTCCACCGTCGCCGCCACCGGCACCTCCACCATGGCCACCACATTCTCAAACCCTAAGCCCCATAACCAAAACCCAAGATAAAAACCAAGGAAGGGGAACAAGAAATAAAGGAAGCGAGAGAAGCCGGCTACCGCCATGACATGCAGATTGATCGCCCGCTGGGTTACCATTGTCGGAAACGAAAGAGAGATGCAGAAGGAGACGAGGAACTTGAACACTATGCATTCACGTTTGCATTTATTTCATGAAGTTTCTACTTTTAAGGTGGGGTTTACTGCTTATGTCTACTTTAAATGCATTTTATGATTATTTGTGTACGGGCACGTTAAACATGAAAAGCATGGTACTTAATTGTACAAGCATGAAAAGCATGGTACTTAATTGTACAATCATGAAAAGCATAGGTGTGTGTGCATGAGTGATTATATTGTGTATTTAACTTAGACATTGCGTCCCCACTGGGCTGTTGAATGCTCACCCCATGTTTTCCACAGGAGTACATCTGGAGAAATCATCAATAAAGTGACATAATACCGATAACCTAAGACAGACGGAACACGACTTGGACCCCAAACATCAGAGTGAACAATATCAAATAAAGAGGCAGCTCTATTATTAATACGATTAGGGAAGGAGACGCGGACATGTTTTCCTAATGGACAAGACTCACAATATAAAAACTCCAATTGTGAAAGACCAGATACCATTGTTTTTAATTTTGATAGACTTGGGTGGCCCCATTTACGGCGATGAAGAAGATCGGGAGATTTAGTTGCGCACATATGGTAGAGTTGGTTGATTGAAGGTAGTAGAGGCCACGAGATTGAGATCTGTTCCAATCGTCTTCCCCTGCATCCCGGCCCCTGGATTAAAAAAGAATCACAATTGAAGGTTATGGCACAGTTTAAAGAGCGAGTTAATTTACTGATGGATAATAAATTAAAGGGACAATTGGGAACTAATAAGACATAACTTAAAGATATGGAGGGAGTGGGTGAGATTCGTCCAACTCCAGTTGCCTGGATTTTAGGCCCATCTGCAACAGTAACATAATGTGGGAATGTGGTTTGTGGAATTTCTGAGAAAATTGAGGAATTACCGGTCGCATGATCGGAAGCACCAAAATCTAAAACCCATCCCGGAGGTGTAGAGTGAGAAAGACAAATGTAGAATCGGAAGAGTGTGGCTTGTTGTTTGGTCGCTTGCCATTGTAAATACTCTTTATAGCCACTAGGAGAAAGAGTAATTTTTAATCGAATGAGGTGAGGATTGATCAATATTAGCGGTTTTGGTGGGAAACCATGTAAATCAGAACACCGATCCCGAGTATGATTATCTCGACCCACGGTGAGTACAATCTGATTTCCTTATTCCCTGGCCACGACCACGACGACCCGGCCTCCACTACCACGATCATTCAGTATGAGAGACAAGAGCGGAAAGGCTCATGGTGATTGGGCCATGCCCAAAAAGGAAACTCTTATCAGCGATTAATAAGTTCTTCCACCATCGGAATAGTGGCAATGGTGAGAGCCTGGTCACGGACCGATCTATACTCCTTCGGAGGACCATGAAGAATAAAAACCATAAACATATTATCATGTTTTGTTAGCATCTGTTGAAGATCGGTACTAACAAGCATTAATTTGAGCTCATCAACATGGATTGAGCCCGAGTTAAATATTCGATAGATCTTGGTCACTCATCCGAAGCGGTAACAAGACTTGAGCATTCATATAATGTTGAATATCATTAGCATAAAGGGTTTTAGCCTTTGACCGACATCATAGCAAGTCTATACGGACGGAAATGTGGCATTAATTTAGATCGTGGAGTTCCATAACAAGGAGACTAATTGATTATCGACTTGTTCTCAATCGTTTTAGTTTGGCATCAATCTCTCAAGATTGTTTAGTAAGATGGTTTGAAAGACATTGACCTAAAAACCATAACTTCGAAAAGTACCCGATTCAAATAGTTTTTACCATTCAATTTTTCGGTTGTAATGGTAGGAGACCCTTGAAAGACAACGAGACCAAACTCTTTTTTGTGAGGATGAGCGGCCATTGCAACGTAAATAATAGTTGGATAAAAAAAAAAGAAACAGGCCTCAAAAAAAAAAAACATACCTCAAAAGAAAAAGACTTTAAAAATAGTAAATGAACAACCAATGCAAGCTTGGAGAAAAAGAAAATAGTCAAACAGGACCTCAAACGTGGGACCCACCGAACGGGAGTGGGAAAAATAGAAAGAGGGAGGTCCGGGCGCTACGAGGCAGTCTTTGGTGCGATGGCGGTCGGGGCGGCGGCGCGTGGAGGACACGCGCAGGAACATCGGTGGCGCGTGGAGGCGCGTGAGGAACTTTTCCGCACCAGACTTGGGGTTCCGGCCGATCTTGGGATGGCGAGTCAGGGTGGCCGGCGCGTGTCGCCAACAGAGGTGGTCGGAGGTGTGCTGGGTAGGCAGAGTAATTGGGAGAAAAAAAAAAGGAAAAACTAGGGTTCTGTTTTTTTTTTTTTTTTTTTGCAGAAAAAAATGGGGAGGAACAAAGGCAGAGACTAGGTTTCGAACCTGCTCTGTGATACCATGAGAGAACTAAATATTCCTTGTGTATTAATTAATCATGACAGAAATGATACATTATATAGGCAAGGTCTATGCCAACCATCACCAGAAAATAAGGAAAAGAAGAAACAAAAGAAGAAACATTACAACCTAAAGTTAAGGCACTAAGTTGCCACTAAGTCTATATTATATAATATCTCAACACTAAGTTGCCACTAAATATATATTATACAATATCTCAACAAATTCATTTATCTAAAAACTCTTAATTTTCTCTTATTTTTGTTCTCCTTTCTTTTCTTTACTAATTCTCCATATCAGATTTCCTACAGCTAAAATACACAATGTCTTCCCGGTATGAGATAAAAATACCATTCATATAGCCAAGTCAATAGTCGAGTAGTTAACACTAACTAGTTTCAGAACAACCTTGAAAACAAAATCTTACTCTTATGAAGTCCTATTAGAGCTTTGAAATGCCGATCAGATCCAAAATATCACCATCAACTAATATCTTTTACATAAACTTACATCAATTAACCAGAGTTCTTGCCCACTGAAACTTTGGAAAATTTGCCAACCACAAGTTTTAAAGCCCAAGGGCCAATTTTACTACATCACTTCCAATTCAGAACTATATCCCATCCACAATTCTGCCAAATCTTGTCTAAGATAATTACAAAACCTATTATGATATCCATCAAATTCGGAAAGTATATCTCCGGACTAGTAGTTCAGCAGCAAATAGCATCAGAAAATTTTTCAACAATTTTCAACTGCAATCTAGTTTAAAAATAAACATGTGCTCCTACAAAACTGACAAGTTTCTTTGATGAAATTTTTTTGCTTTGCATAAAAAACGGTAAAAGAAAGAATTACTGAATTCAACATGGAAAAAAATATTCACATGTTCTTGCGTCAATATGCAAAAATAATGTCACAGACATAAAGAAATGAACTAGTTAACTACTTATTACCTGTCAGCATCAATTTCTCCTTCCTTGAACTTTTTATCTTCATATTGGCATATGCCTTAACACCGCGGTATACTTCACGAACAACAAGTTCCATCCTCTGGCAAAACCCACACCAACTACTGCTAAAAAGAACCAATACGTTTCTATCCCAGGAATGGCCAGAATTCTTGGGATCAGAATTATTACCGAGAACCAGCTCAGCAAAAGTATGGGTTGTAACTTGAGGAATAGAATCTGTTTCATGAAAATCCAGATTAACAAATGGTGGTCTTTGAGCATTCCTCGAGCTAGGAACTATAGTAGCGGATTGTATATATGGAGGAAGCTTTCCAGCAAGGAAATCGTTAGCAAACGCAGACAGAGAAGAATAGCCGACAACTGACGACTCCGTTAAGACATAGTGTTTCTGAGAAATCGGGTCAATTATGATGACTGATGGAATCTTTGTTCCTCCAGTTAGAGTTTCAAGTAATCTGTAATGACCATCTAAAAAGAAAAAAGAACCAATAAAATCTTTGTGCTGTTCGTTTTCATCTAGTCCTAGGTTTCTTATATTCCGGATATTCCAACCTTGAGCACCATCAGTTCCTATACCTGTACTATGATGGCCACGCTGTTCTACAGATGATGGGCTACTTTTATCTAAAGAATCTTCTTTGCTTTCGAGCATAATATATTCAACATCGGAAGGATCGGGTGTCTCCTCGTGCCATCTACTGGAACTAACACCTGGAATTTTCTTCTTATTTGTAGCAACACTTTCATCAACGTCCTCCACAGGTGCTTCTCCAAAACCTTGAGACTGATCCTCACTACGTGACGGCAAAGATTCTAAAACTTCTATGTCAAAATCTTTGGATAAAAGTTGAAATCCAGCATCCTTTGCAAGTGAACTTAATTTTAGCTCCTTTCGCTTGAGTGCATAAGTTAAGATCTCACGCACAGATCTACTTTGCAAATCGGGAACCAAATCTTCTAGAGTAACTTGTTGGCCTTCGTTCATTATCATTATAGACATCTTATCCTTGAGAATAAGTTTTTGTGATGCTGGAAAAGGCTGAAGTCTTGGATGTTTGAGGGTATTCCATAATGCTCTGTTACTTTCAACCATCTTGTCAGGCCTGATAGTGGCTTGTCCATGGATCTGGTTTGACATCTCACTGTGTTTTGCTAACTCTCTAAAAGCATTGAGAGCTTCGTGACTCTCTCTTCTTATTTGCATCGAGTCAGATGACCTATCAACAAACAGAAGCATTGTAGGCCTTTTTGCAGATAAAGCGGCTTGAACTCCGTGTGGATCATCTACCAGCTGCATAATGCAGAAACAATTTCAATAAGCAGTATAGTAAACACAATTTGCAATATAATTTTCTCTTCGCAAGAAAATTATTCTCTTTCTTTGAAGGGTAACAACAGAAATGGAACAGAAATCATTAGTTGTGATTTAGAGGGTAATGGAGGGTATTGTAGGGTATTGTATAACTTAAATAAAAGGTGAATACGACTTCTTTACTATTCCCTTCCTTCAACTGGAGCCATCTGACAACCGCATATATTTTTCCAAGAGAATATGATATCCATAATTTTAAGGTAAGATGACATCAATGTTAACTGGATTTCTCTGATATGATGCTGGGTAAGGTGTCCAAGGGGCTTGGACAAATTTTTTCTATTCATAGGGTTAGTGAGTAGAAGAACTAATTGGATGGGAAAATATAACAATGTGATTTCTCTAGTTTCAAATGACAAGATATTAAATAAATAGTGCAAAATACCACCCAACAATTTTGTACATCTGGACATTTAAAAGACATCAAGATAATCAATGTTAAGAGATCTACGCAGCTAAGATATAGAATAAAAACATGACAACATCTTGCCTCTAAAACAGGTGATGACTGAGCTTGTAGGACAGTTCTCAGATCACCAACTTCTTTGAGCACCCGTGAACAACTGGGACATCCGGCAAAATGAACAGACATCAGCCATGAACCTGGATCTTCAATTTTTAGCAACGGAAGAAGTGACCTTTCACGGACCACGGCAAATCTAAGCCTTTCAGGAGGTAAGAAAATCTCTCTAGCAAATGTAATTAACTTCTGCAAGAACCCTTCAAATTGCTGGAATTCATATAAATCACAGGATTCTCCAGCACTAAATGTCATATTTTCTGCCCTCTTCAGAAGACTATCATTCACAGGACTAAACTGAGTCGACCAAGGTACTCCACTAAATCCATTGTCATTACCACAACTGAGCTTGTCATCTTCCATACCCTATTCACATAAAAAGGGAATAGTATTTACCAATCAAATACATTTTCCAAGCATTTCGAGTGAGTGTCATAAAGTTAAGAATTAAGAAACTACCGTCCACCTTCCTGTTATCCTTCTCTTTTGCCGCAAGAGTTCCATTGTTCCCTCTGTTGAAGTCTGCTCCATGATAACCTTTTCCTGGATGATATTTTTTTTTTTTTTTGCCTTTGTCAGCATCATGTGAACAGAAAAGAACTGGCAACATATGTCAGTTATCATATTGATTTTTTTTTACAAGAACCTCATGTTTTCATCGAATGACATTCAAGTAGATTCAGATGGTCCTTTCATATCTACAAAAAGTATTACGTGGAGGCTGACCACACAAATCTTTCTAGAAGGAACTTCGCAAAATTGTAAAATAAAGTGATGCATTATAATGGAAGAAACCTTCAGTATGGTATATAATAGTGTTAAAAGTCCTTCAACAGCATTGAGGAAAGTGAAGAAAGTACAGAATGGAAACGAAAAGTACTAGGGACATAACATACCCAAAACACTTTCAGTCATAGACTTGTTCATTGCCAGCAATCGTGGTGTCCATCCACAAAATTCCAAGAGAAGTACAGCTTTGTCAGTTGAATGAAGGAAATCTTTCAATTCTTCTGGGGTCGTTAACGATTTAAGAGGTAGTTCATCAGGTGAAAGCGACATAGCATAATGCACGGAGGATAATATGTTTTGCACCGAAGTCTTCCCAAATACTTATAAGAGACTGTATTGTGGTAGTAGAAAATTGTTATTCCATCAGTAACACCAAGTGCATTTGCCAATATCTTCTCTACATTTCTGTATAAGACCATGAGCTTCAAGGTGCCAAACTTCGCTTCATCACTTGCAACCACATGAGCCAATTCCTTCATAAGGGACCGTGTCTCACCAGACCCTAGGCAAAGAATAAAGTGAAATGCTGAAGAAAAACTTGAGAAAAATTCAGCATATGGATTCTGGGAAAAAGTTGTCTGGAAAATATAGGGAAATACAACAATATCAGAGCTAAATATTTACTTTTGTTTTTGAAAATGTCTTCAGCTGAGACTATTAACAATATGACATTTTCATTCTCCACTCTTTTGGTAACTACATATTTAATCGCACAACCACGCCAACTATAAATAAAAAGTAGTATGTAAGTGCCTCATTTCACAAACTTAGCTCATAGCTAACAGTAGACGTGTTATGGACCTCTGCAAAATACATAAAGCTATTGATTTCTATATAAGTTATACTCCACCGGGTAAAAATAATGATTTTTCCTATATGGAGCAAATTAGCCCAGGGTTCACTTTGGAAGCTTACTGGGAAAATGCACGTATCATCTCAATTAATCAGATTATTGAAAAAAAAAAGAGAACCCAAAAAAAAAAAAATCGAGAGCGGTCATCAGCCCATCGTCAATTCAGACTCTTTGCGCATTACAACCGCTAATTGAGGTTTGAAATCAATTCAAACATGTCCATAGAAATGTAACAAAGTGGTGATTATTATCAATTACATGGTACGGTGACGAGGAGGAGGAGGTGAGGATGGAGACGAATCTGAGACGAATAGTTTGATCTATTCAGGATCTGCCATTGCACCTTCGCTCCTCCACCGCTGCCGCCGCCGCAATCTACGGTGTGACTGGAGAAAGAAGCAAGCGCCGCCAGCAGCAGCAGCAGCACTCTACCACTGCGATTAAGATTACTCATACATAAGCACATACGTATGTATCTATGCGATAGCATTCAAAAACTCAAATTCCAGTTTGATTATGCGGAGCAAGAGTAATTAGGGCCTCAACCAGTGGATCGTGACTATATCAATTTTTTTTTTTTTTTTTTGAGAATGTGACTATATCAATTTACCCAAACCTTTCCTTGCATCATTTTTTTGTTGGTACGAGTTTATTTTTCTTTTTTTTTTTTTTTGAGAAGGAAGAAGGTACGAGTTGTTTTATGATTTGTGTATATAGTTGAAGAAGGGTGTCTTATTGATAGGGATGGTGACGGGGCCAGTCCGAGACGGACTTGGCTAAATTCGGGATCTCTTTATCTATGCTAGGAAAAAATGGACCCAAGATTCGATTCGATTCGCGGCCCCACCTCGAGGACCCCGGAATCGATGGGTTCAACCCAGCTGGACCCGCCAAACAAAAATTTCGAGCCTAAGTTAGTTCATTTTCTCTGTTGACTATATTGGCTACTACTCAATGACCAACCATGGTTCAATCAAAAATTTTTTAAAGAAATTTTTGTCGATCGAGTTTTGAAGAAGCTAAAAAATTGGAAGAGTAGATTCTTTGCGGTAGGAAAATCCATCTTGATTAAGGTCGTCGCTCAAGCTATTCCATCCAATCGATGAGTTGTTTCCTTCTCCCTACGCAGAGGCGTGTCGAGATTGAATTCTATAATTAGCAATTTTGGGTGGGGTCAAAAAAAGAGACGAAAGAAGAATCTATTGGTGTTCATGGCATGACCTTTGTAAATCGAAGCTTGAGGGTGGTTTGGGATTTCGTGATTTACATAGCTTCAATTTAGCCATGCTCGCAAAATATGGATGGCGTCTATTGCAAAACGAGGACTCCCTTCTATCCAAAGTCTCAAAGCCAAATACTATCCCTCGAGTATCCTTTTTACAAGCTTCGATCGCCATAATCCATTTTATGTGTGGAGAAGCATCGTAGCAAGTCAAAAGGTTCTCGAGAAAGGTATTAGGTGGACTACTGGTGAAGGTAATCTTGTTTGGGTATGGACTGATCCTTGGATCCCAAATAATCCTTCTTCGGCCACTTCAAAGATCAAAATAGCAATTTTCGGGAGATTTGAAAGTTAATGATATTATGTCGGATGAGGGAACTCGTGGAACATAAGTGTTATTCAGAAATTTTTGTCCCATAGATGTCAAAGCGATTCTATCTATACCTATCTGTGTTAGAAGGCGTCGAGATATACTTATTTGGCGCCACTCGAAAGATGGAAGTTATACAATCAAATCTGGTTATCAGGTTGCAAGGGAATTGACAGAGAAGAACGCGGCTCTCCCTTCTTCTTCGGGGTCCAACAGGAAGCGTGGCGATGGATTTGGAATTTGAAAATCCCCCAAAAATTCAAGTCTTCTTATGGAAGTGTGTGCATTGGATTGCACCAACGAAACGGAACTCCGTCGAAAAGGAATCGAGCTGGATCCAATTTGTAGGAGATGCAGTATGGAGGAGGAATCAATAGAGCATGCTTTTACGTGACTGTGATTGGGCAAATATTTTTTGGAATATTTGTCCACTTCGATTGCAGTTAACAGCAGGGGCGTAGCTAGGGGGTGCCACCCGCCCTAAGACACCCCAAATTTTTTTGTCCCGTTTTTATGTGGAAAAAAATAAAAAAAAATTATATGTATTTTTAAGGGGAAAAAATAATTGAGCTAGGGGAAATGGGGAAAAATTTGGGCTAGGGGTAAACAATGAGTGGCTACGCCCGATTTAATGATGCAAATGACAGGAAACATGGAGGATTGGATTGATAAAATGCGTACACAGTGAGATGTAGGGGGACAAGGTATATTTGCTATGCTAATGTGGAGCTTATGGGATTCACGTAACAAATTGATTTTCAATAATGTTATGGTTGATCACAAAAGCTCTTTTGAGTTGGCTGTGGAGAGATTAAGGGAATTTACTCAACAAAATAGCTCCCTACCTTTGATGCAAGCACAACGGTGGCGGAGAAATGGTCCCCTCCGAATTCGACACACGGCGAAGATAAATTCGATGCTTCGATTATAACAGGAATGGGTGCGGGTTTGGGTGTGGTTGTTCGGGATCATCGGGGTCGATTATTAAAACGCTCACAAAGTTTGTGGAAGCGGAGTTCGATGTCAATATAGCCGAGGCCTTGGCATGTCGAGAAGGAATTTTACTAGCGAAAGAGCTGCACCTCACCAAGATTGTACTGGAAACAGATAACCTTATGTTGTTTCATAGACTTGCTCGGAAAACGGATGACCTATCCTACTTTGGGAATGTAGTGCACGATATTCTTGATAATTTTTGTTTTTTTAGTCTAGTTTTTGTAACGACCCAATTTTATGAAATTAAAGTACTCTAAAAATATTATTAATAAAACACAAATTTATAAATTAAAGTAATCTCAATAATTATCAAAAAAATTGATTGAGAATTTTTAATTCATAAGGAAAATATAATAATAATTATTATTATTATTATAATTCTTCCGATTAAATATCCAAAAATTATTCCAAGCACAACATCATATCTTCAATAGGATTCCTCAACATGAAAGTCATGATAATAATAGGGGTGAGCTTCATCTCGCTCGAGGGACATATCTGTCAATATTTAATATAACATGAAAAGCATTCACATAATTACAATAGTAAATTCATTAATTTTCTCTTTTTTCTCGATGGCGAGTTCTCGCATATAGCATTGCGGGTTCACCCCGAAGATACGTTTGATCCCGGACCCTTTTCATAGCCCCCTAGCGTATATGAATTTATCTCATCTTGACATATATTGCAATCAATGAAGTACAATCATGAAACATTAAATAAAGACAAATAATATGGAAATCCCTACCTTAATAATCGCAGATATTCGATGTAGAAAAATGAACAATAAAAGTCCTAGTTCTCGACCTCTTCGTTTTCTTATAATAATATGAAATTATATAATTAATATGTGATTTTAATAAATCGTACTACTTAATGAAATAATTTGTAAAAATAAATATTGAAAGAAGCTTGTGAATTGAGAAGTATATATATATATATATATATACACATATACATAGAAAACTTGACTAATAAGTAGAAAAAATATCATACCTAATAATTATATGAAATTTGTTGTAGAATTTGAGTATGAAATTATACATATTCATAGTAATTAATATTAACCCCTAATTACTCTAAAATAACCTCTACACTCACCCCCTAAACTAACCCCTAATAATATGAAATTATATAATTAATATGTGATTTTATTAAATCGTACTAATTAATGAAATAATTTGTAAAAATAAATATTGAAAGAAGCTTGTGAATTGAGAAGTATATATATATACATATACATAGAAAACTTGAATAATAAGTAGAAAAAATATCATACCTAATAATTATATGAAATTTGTTGTAGAATTTGAGTATGAAATTATACATATTCATAGTAATTAATATTAACCCCTAATTACTCTAAAATAACCCATAAACTCACCCCTAACCTCTAATTTAAATATTAATTAAATATATGGGTTATCACATGTTTCTCCTAGTTTTGTTAAACGGTCGGGCAATACGCTAGCCCACAATTATTCTCGTTTTGCTTTTACCTTGCGTTATCTTGAGCCATTGGTCGGGATATTCCCGATTCTTTGGTAGACTTGGCCAATTTGGAGATGATCTCCCAATAATAGTTTAATTTCCTTCTAAAAAAAAAAGAAATTGTTTTAAATAATAGTGCTCATCAGTTCATTGATAGTAAGTTTAGATATACTACATTAAAGTCTGCAGGTCATTTAGAATAGTAAAAAATCAAACTAGAAGTTTTAGATTTAACAAGAACTAATGAATTAAAGAACTCATAAATGGTGGACAATCGTTTTCCTTTTTTGAATTAGGCGACAAAGCTTTTTCATATAATTACATTATGAGAAAGTAAAAGCCTTAGAGGGTATTTGGTGAGCTTATAAGCTCTTAAAAATAGCTTATAAGATGTTTAAGAGATTATAAGCTTTTAAAATGTGTTTGGTAATATTTTTCCAAAAGAGTTTATAAGCTCTAAAAAAAAGTATCTCCACTCCAACTTTTTTTTTAAAAGAGCTTACAAGCTCCTTATTTTTAAACATTCAAAAGACAAATATATCCTTAATAATTTTATAGTATCCCAAAATTACCCACCACACAATTAATCTGTCAAATATTTTCTCCCGTAATCTCTCCCAGAAAAGATTTTGGATTATTTCCATCTTCCAAAACCCTTATAATTATCACTACCAAAATCAACTTCTCTTCGTAAAAAGAAATTACAAAATCTTCTATTCTCATGAGGCCACCTCTTCGTGCGCGAGATTAAAATCTAACACCCTGGTAACTGGTAAGTTCTTGTTTGTAGAGACGCACTTACAGTTGGATTGTTTTTTTATTGCTTTTGGTGCTAATGGTTCAGTTTTCTTCTTCTTGATCTTTGGATGTATATGACTAACCATTATCAAAATTTCTTAGGGTTCTAAGTGGAGGAAATTAAACTTGTTTACTTTGATTCTTAATCATTCTATGCGATTCCCATTTTTTTTATAATTTTTATAGTTCTTGTAGAATGGATTAATTTTTTATTATTTTATTGCATCTTATGTAGATACTTTCTTGTTTATCTCATGAACAGAGAAGATGGATATAGATCCTGTTTTCTAAGATTTAAAAATATTCTCGAGTACATTGTAAGTGCTTAATTTAATGGGTTAAAAATTTGCTTAGCTCATCCTTTCTTTGAAAAGATAAGAGCCAGAAAGTTGATGAACGCAAAATTGATTACATTTGTGAGGCTATAAATGAGCACTTTTCATCGGGTTTTACATTCTAATCTTGCTTTTCCA
The DNA here is from genome assembly GCA_016081115.2 of Rehmannia glutinosa. NCBI lineage: Eukaryota > Viridiplantae > Streptophyta > Magnoliopsida > Lamiales > Orobanchaceae > Rehmannia > Rehmannia glutinosa. Next base: position 61,252,692 of record CM071926.1, on the reverse strand, counting down.
TAGTTGCCCTGATTAGTGAGTCCGTTGACTAGGAAAAAAACAGAGCATCTATTCAGGGTGAGCCACTAGTAAGTGAACAATATCAAGAAGAATTACAATTTTCACTTTTTGCAATGAAGAGACACTGAGAAAAAGCACACAATACCTATCTGAAAAGAATCATAGTGACAAAAAAGTGGTGGCCACATTTAGATGACATTTTTGCTTTCACTATTAATTGTATATATATTAAATTAGTGGTTAACTTATCTTTATAAGTGGTTGATGATGTTATCTTTGAAAGTAATACAAGATTTGTTTATTTTTGTACTTCCAACTGTGTTCATTGAAAAAGACATTACAGGCGCACGTAACTGTTTATCTTAAATTCTTTATTGGATTACTCTTTTATTTATTATTGATAATAAAAGCTTGTAGATGGATAATCAAGACAATAGAAGTAGAGGAGTTATGCCAAATGTGACTTTTGGTAAAAGTAAAACTAAGAGCGCAACTAAAATAAATCAATTGATCAAGGACGATCCTCTCGCAAGGTGGGATGCATTTTTAAACCTTAAGTTTGTTGAGTGTAGGTCCCAGGGGTGTAAGTGTAAGGTTTAGAAGGGGGTTGAATAAACCTTACCAAATTTTCGATTTAGTCCTTTTAAATATTCGAGTTAATACTACACTGTTTGAGTCTTGATGGGACGATCAATTTAGTCAATCGGTAGAGTTAGTCTCTCAAGACTCAATCGATTTGTTGATGGAATAACTTCGGTTGGCTCTAAATTAACTCAATTTGTGGTTTTATTTTCAGGAAGACTTAACACCCTTAAGTTTGATTAAGCAAGGATTTAGTACTTATAAATTATCAAGTGGATAGCAAATTTATCGTGAGATATAAACAGTTAAGATCGAGAAATTAAAGTCTTTGAAATGTAAATGACACAATGAAATTTTTATTGAGGTTCGAAGATGGGGTAATTCTTCTACTCCTCTCTTCTCCAACTCCCGGAGGAATCCACTAGGTAATGATCGTATACAAAGTGGTATGATCCCGGATACAAGTCTTGATCACCTGGTGACTTGATCCTTTGGGACTCGATCCGAGACGCCTTGATCACTCGGTGGCTTCTCGTGCGACTCGGCTTCTTCACAAGGCGGTGCCTTGCTACTACAACTCACTTGCTCAAGCTCTTTGAATTTGATCACGAAGCCCTCCAAAAGCTTAAGACTTGGTTCGACCTTGAACCTTCCTACAATCCTTCGTGGAATGTAGACCCCTTGTTTTTAGTATGTTCCTCTTCAACGATTGAAGTTATCTTTCCTTCACGGTGAGTGTTGGATTGATGTTCTTCGTAGTGTAGGCTTGAGGATTGAGAATGTTTGATTTTCTAATAATTGCTTGAACGTTTTTGGTTTGGTCTCAGAACTTGTGTCACTCGTATCTCTCATTCTCAAATAAACTCCTCGGCCTTTTATAGCGATCTTTCAAAAATTTGCCCGTTGAAGAGATAGGCTTATTTTTGAAAGTCACTTGCGTCGTTGGCTTGTCTTGTTGCGAGTCCTTGGAATTGCCATTTCCTCGTATGAATTGTTCTTTCACCTTTTCGCAGTTCGACACGGTGTAGTGCTTCCCATTGGTTCATTCCTTTTGCACGCTTCGGGACCGAGCACTCCGAGAAAGGTGGTATGGAGATATTACTTGTTTAAGTAATTCTCTTGATTTTCGCAACGGATCTTTTTCGATTATCTCGACTTGACCGCATTTCTTTGCTTTCTCCAGGTGACTTAGAGTCGCCTTCCAATCATGGGTGACTCTTCCGTCACTTCAACTTGAGACTTGGCTTTTCTCGAGTTGACTTGATCGATATTTCACTCGGATGCATCTCACCGCTTCTTCTTGAAGAGAGTTCCCGTCTACTCTTCTTTGTCATACTCAAATTGTCTCTGAACGGAGTCTTCCTTCTAGTCTTGTTTTCTTCTTGCATGTTAGGGCGTAGGCGACTTAACTCAGCTTGGCCAACTCTATTTATTACAATGCATTTTACAACAAGAATTGGGGTGCCAACTTCCTATTCTAAGTTTTACATGGCATTCATCAAAATCTAAACAATAAATTTCCTAACAATTTCCCCCTTTTTGATGATGCCAAAACTTAAACCATTCAAAAATGCAAATAGCAAAGATACATACAGATAGTGTATTGACATAGAATGTATGCGCAGAATCAATCCTTTTATTGATCATAACATTCTTGTTCTTTTACACAACTGTTTACAAGGTGTATCAGAGCACATATTTGTCTACACAAAAAATAAAGAATTTATAGCTTTATTTCAGAAGACTTACATTGTATGTATTTACATAATAAAATACACGAAGGGGTGGACAGCTACACTTCATCTTCTTCATTTGTCTCTTTCTTTCATGTTGTTCAACATCTTCTTTCTTCTTCTTTTTCTCATCGTCACCGACTTCTTTTTCTTTTCATATGCCTTCCTGGCAGCTTCATCTCTTCTTAATCTTTCTGTCTTTCCTCCCATAGCCGAGTTTGTCTCTTGTTTTCTTCTTCTATTCTTTTAGCATACTCGGCGTTACTTTTAGCCACTTGCAAGTTTGCTATTTGGTCAAGCGTTGAGAGATCCCTCCTTTCTTGCACGGATCTATGTACTCAATATTTTTGGGCAAAGGCTTAGGTATGAAACCTCTTCCTCCACCACTACTTTTTCCTCTACCTCTGGGCGTGTATTGTCTTTGGGGTCTTCTTCTTTCCGGTGAGTGACCCATTGAGTGTCCAGCAGAGTGATCGCTTAGGTAGTCTGCGTCAGCTGTCGCTTCTTCACATAACGTGAGACCCTTTCCCAAAGACAAGTCCCAAGCTTGAGCCATAGACATATTTGCAAAGTATCCTTCGGATGCGGCGTTTTAAATTCATCAATCGATCGTGGCTCGTCCGGCATCTCGAGATGGCATAAGTGTCTCTGTCTCTTGGAATGCCTCCATGTTCTTTCAAGATGTTCATAACTCGGGCATCCATTCTTCCTTCTACTTCCTTCATCCCCGCTTCAATTGTTATAGCGAGTGTTGGAGTGGCGAGTCACGGGGAGTTTCTTTCGATAATGTCATTGTGACAGACTCTGTTGGGGGTTTGTGCAATCATTAAGGTCACATCTTTCGATCCTTCCCCCTCGTGCAGATTTTCCTTTCTTTTGTTTAACCTTCCTTTTGTCTTTCCCTTCACAAATGCAGATCCTCGCTTTTTCGGATCTTTTCGTGCTTTAAGGTATTCCTCTTCCCCCTTTTTGGCATCATCAAAAGAGAGAGGGACACTGAAACATATGGCAAAGGAAGTCGAGCCTTGATGGTAGAGTTTGTCTCGAGTCTGGCAGAGTATGCGCACGAAATTCAGATCGAGTAGCGTTGGACTCTGCTTTGAAATCGGCTTCATCTCGGCCATGAGAAGGCTGAATTTTGTATTCATGGTTTCTTCCAAATTTTGAGATCACTCTTATTTTGCTCACGCAGCATGACTTTATCTCGGCAATGTGAGCTTCATGCATGTGCTCAATATGTTCTCTCAATTTCGTTTTTGCATCGGCATTTTCAACTCTCCATACCTGCACTTGTTGAACAATGTCCTGAAGTATCTAACTTGTTCCACACGCATTGTTTCTTCTTTGTTGCCACCATTCCCGATCCTCGATTATGCCTCTTAAATCGGCAGTGAGATTGGCATCTCGTTGTCGATCGCATGTCCATAGAGGCACGATGCCTCTCCATCCGTTCAATCTCGGCGAATAATGCCTTGAACACTTCGGACTTGGTGATTCTTACATTGCGGTGATGGCCATGCGGCGTCAAAATCATAATCGGAATTTGGAACAATGGTGCCTGATGGAAAAACGAGGAGCTGGTGCGTGGTAGTGTGCGCGTTCGTTCTCGACTCTTCATGGAGGTCGGGTACCTCCAGGGGAAAAAGGAAAAGATTCTATAAAGGATTCATCACCGCCAACCGGGATTTGTTCGATGATGAGCGGAGCGCGTGAAGTTCTTTTTGGAATCGACCTGCTGCGGCTTGAGGAGCCTGCGCGATGGACTCAGTTGTTGGGGTTTGTTGTGAAGTGGACCCGACTTGCGAGCCTCGGTTGTCTCAACAACCGTTGGTCTCGGTGATTTCTCCAATTGAGTAGACGGTCCTCGGCTTTATCGGAAGCGTCATCGGACGATGATGAGATTTCCATTGGTGGCTCATCATCAAAATTAAAGGTTTGACGAGTAGTCTTGGGATCGACTTGCTCGTGCTTGGAACATCCGCGAATCGAAGTCTTTTGGATCATCACATGGGGATGACTCGGCTTCTTCTTCGCTTTCCGATCCCGAAAGGTGACATCGGGATTATCCTGGGAATCATGAAGCGCGCTTATCTCCTTTTCGGATGGGTCGATGATAGCGGGAGGGATGTTCTCTACTTCGACTTCTTTACCCCGGGAAGTCTCAACCTCCCGTGGGCCTTCATTACCTCCGGTTAGCCTGATTGCAGCGAGGCCTTGGTCCTCCCTTTCGGAGTGTCGGTTGTCTTAGGGTCTTCGGTGGTGGCATCCATTGGAGTCTCAACCCCATGGATTGCACTTTCATTGCCCAGTGTTAACTCCCAGGGTTGTTCCTTTCGTGCCTCGATCGCATCGGCAGGCGTCATTAGCCTTGAGTGAGTTGGCATCTTAGCCGAGCGATCAACCGTCTCGAGCCGTTGATGACACTTCTTTGTTCGTTTAGTGTTTGTTCTTTTTCCACTTCGCCTCCTTGATTCGTTTGTGGAGTCATCTGCAAACATCCTCCGACCTTCTTTGCTGCCGGTGGAGGAGTTTCCCCTCGGTGGCGCACCGGTGAGTGACTTGAATGGGGTCACTAGTCTCCAAACTCCCTTGTTTCGATTGAATGTTCAGCCGTTGGGGCGGTGGTAACACACCTTCAATAGGGGTTAGCTCGATTTGGGGTCCCCACTATCCCGTTTCATCGCAGTCCCTTATTGCCTTCTTTCGAGTGAGGGAAGTGGTGGCAGCAACAACAACGATGGCGATTTCTTTGAACCACTCCCATTGGATCAATTTCACCGTGTTCGGAGGACTCTCCTGGTCCCTCCATCAATCTTTGCTCGTGAAGGATTGCGGATTCGTGCAATGCTTTTTGCATTTGCAACTCTTACGCGGGCGACAACATTCTCCGGATCCTCATCATCGTCGGAGAAGACATCAAGGAGAGGATGTGTGTGTTACGTGGGTGCGGGAGATAGGACAGATCTTTGGCCTTCTCACGTGCCTCGGCTTCCCTCTGCTTGCCTTTCTTTTCTCCTTGTCCTTGAAGATCCGCAGGATGTCTTTGCGATTGTCTTCATCCGATCTTTGGGAGCACGATGGTTAGTCCAAGGAAGTTTAACAGTTCCTCTTCTTCTTCTATAAACTCGGGCCGTTGGAACTGTTTCCTTGATTTACTCAACTTCCATTTTCTCCACTCACGCAGACGATTTTGGATGTCCGGGTAAGGTGGAGAAAGGATCATTACATCACTATCACTCTATCGGCCTTCGTCTTGTGTCTGTCTCACCGCACGGACTACAACTATTTCTTGTTGGCCTCACTGATCGCCTTCACAGACTTGGGCTGTTTCATCAACTACATCCGGAGACTCTACTTCTCCAAATAGTCTCGTATCTGCTCCTAAGCTAAGTGATCGACTCGGCCGATTTCTCAAGCTCGGAGTGCTTGATGATTCTTCTTCGTCTCCTAGTTTGTACCGAGGGATTTCCGGTTCGAGAGACGGTTCTCTCGAGTCTTGGCGGCGGGGCCGTCTTGGTGTCTTTTTCGAGGAGCCGTCTTGGCTTGTCTCGCTTCTCGGTTCTCTTCTTGATGATCGGAGAAGGTATTTGTGAGTCCTTCTCGACCGGCTGGCTGGGAGGCGGGAGACACGGCCGCGGGGCGGGTGACTCGCTGCAGGGGCGGGAGCGATTTTGACTTTCTTTTTGCAGGGCGTGATCTTCTTGTATTGCAGGGCGACTTTCTTCTTGGGTGGAGAGGAAACAATTTGTATCTTCTTGGTCGGTGATTCCCCCTCACTCGTGTCGCCTCTCTTGGCGTAGGCTCTCTTCGTGCGCTAGAGAGGTTTGCTCGAACATCCTCTTGTTAACATGGAATGCCTTCCCATGTCTAAGAGGACTCCTTTCACCTCCATCACCGGCCAATCACTAGGCCATATCCTAGGGATCCTCCAAATGTGCCATCCTCCTTGAAGGATTTGTTCCTACGTTCGCAGCAGAGTCTTTGCCAGACAAACTCGGCCGGTTTATTTTCTTTCTCGCGATGATTGCGGCCATTACAATCGGCTTTGCTTTTGTGATTGGTCAAAGCCGCCAAATTTGATGTCAATACATTTGGCAACTATGTCCAACATGACTTGTGATAATCCTCCTCGATCTTCTCTTGTTTGTTGTGTACACTATTTTGTCAAAGATAGTCGGGCTTGGCTATTTCTTTCCAAGCATCGCCCAAGTTTACATCACTTCGTTAATTTCGAGGCTCCTTGATTGGTAGTGAGCGATGTTCAACCAAATCCTCGCGAGAGATAGTCACCGCTTTCCGTGAACAGATGACTTTATTCCTTCATCGTGAATCTCGGCATTCACGTAGAATCGCTATCGCGACCTCCTCCACATAGGTCATCGGATATTCTAACGTCGAAACGGTTTCAGCCCGATCGTTTCCAATTTTTCAGTAATTTTCTTCACTAGGGTGTCGTCGGACCCTGTTTCACCATGCCATCGAAATCCACGATGAGACCCGGTGTGGATTTGCTTAGAGATTGATTTGAAGATAGATAGGGCTTCGAGAGAATTTTTGCCTTTGCTTTTGAGAGAAAGAAATGAACAGTTTTGGTAGTGTGAGAGAGAAACGGACGGAAATGGTTTAAGTATGGTTTATGAAAGGACGTGCGGGTGGTTTTTTGAAATGTGATCGAAATCAACGGCTTATATTTTGCACGCCTATTTAGCATTTAATGTCTCGTCATTTAATGCGACAACATTTATATCCAATCATAAGCTTGGTGTGCGGCTTTATGTCCGTACACATCATCATTATCCGACGTATTCCTTAAAAACATTCCCGCTTAGTCAAAATGATCTGCGTTTTTGTCACTTTGCTCATAAGTGACTCAGCTTATCCCTTAGATGATTTAACTCTTCTTCTTCTCACAGTTCTCTTAGTGACTCATTATCACCGACTCGGTGTATTTGTCTTTTCCGATCTGGTGATTCTTGGTGATTTGTGTGTTCAGCTCTTTTTCACCCCTTTTTGTGTTCCATTTCTTTTCTTTGATTCTTCTGAGTGTCAGCTCAGCTCAATTAACCCCAACTCATGTTTGAGTTCTTCAAATCTTGACTCACATAATGGTTTTGTGAAGATGTCACCAATTGTTTATCGGTTGAGATATATTCCAAGATGATGTCCTTCTTTTCAACATGATCTCTTATGAAGTGATATCGACATCGATATGCTTTGTTCTTGAGTGCAACACAGATTTTGAGTGATTGCAATTGCACTTGTGTTATCACACATGATTGGAATTTCTTTTTCCTCAACTTCATAGTCTCTCTTTCTTTGTCTCATCCATAGGACTTGGGCACTTGTGCCCCGCAGCCTATGTATTCTCGCTTCACTGTAGAGGTGGCTATTGAATTTTGCTTCTTGCTAAACCAGGAAATCACTGTTTCCTAGCATTTGACATGTGCCGAAGTGCTTTTTTTCAATCAACTGCATCCGGCGTGATCGAGTCCGAATAGCCAATTAGCTTGAATCCACCTTCCTTTGGATACCATAAGCCAACTTCTTGGCTTCCTTTCAAGTATCTCAATATTCTCTTAATTTCTTTGTCATATGGCTCTCTTTTGGAGCAGATTTAAATCTTGCACATACACCTACAAAGACAAAGGTGATGTATGGCCCGCTTTGTAAGATAGAGCAATGATCCAATAAGTGCTCAGTATCTTGTTTGATCTCTGAAGCTTGCCATCCGCATCCATGTCCATTTTGGTGATGTATTCATTGGTATTTTCACGAAGACTTCTCCTCCATACCAAATTTCTTCATTAAATCTCTGGTGTATTTTGTTTGACTTATGAAGGTTCCATCCTTCAATTTGTTTCACTTGGAGTCCAAGGAAGAATGTCGCTCTCCCATCATGCTCATTTCAAATTTACTTTGCACGAGGTTTGAAAATTTTTCACATGACTCTTTGTTTGTGGATCCAAAAATGATGTCATCCACATATATTTGAACAAGCAAGATACTCTTTTTGTCTTGAATTACGAAAAGTGTTCTATCTACTTTTCCTTTTGTGAATCCATTTTCGGTTAGAAATTGTGACAAGGTATCATACCATGCTCTGGGTGCCTGTTTCAATCCATACAAGGCTTTCTTGAGTTTGTATACCTTATCTCCAAGAGTCTTCTCGCTCAAATCCTGGAGGTTGTTCAACATACATTTCTTCTTCCAATAAACCATTTAGGAATGCACTTTTTACATCCATCGATATACAGTGAAATTCTTGTGAGTGCATAGGCAAGAAACATCCTTATAGCTTCCAATCTTGCTACGAGGGCAAATGTTTCATCAAAATCTATCCCTTCTTCTTGGCAATATCCTTTGGCTACTAATCTTGCTTTGTTTCTTACCACAGAACCTTCCTCGTTCATCTTATTTCTGAACACCCATTTGGTGCCAATAACATTTTGATGTATGGGTCTTTGCACTAATTCCCATACTTTATTTCTTTCAAACTGATTCAACTCTTCTTGCATAGCTTGAATCCAATGTGCGTCGTCCAATGCTTGTAACACATCTTTGGGCTCTATTTGCGAGATGAAGCATGTGAACATAGCTTCTTGTTGAGTTCTGGATCTTGTTTTGACACCTTCTCTTATATCTCCAATGACAAGCTCGGTGGATGGTCTCTCGGCCATCTTACATCGAGGTTGGAGTAAGTTAGTGTATTGATCGTCTTGCAGCTTTGTGTTCTTTGTGTTCACTCTCTCGTAATCACTTAGCCGCAAGTTTTCCAAATTGTTTTTGAGATTCGGCTATTTCATCTTTTCTCGAGTTTATAATTCGGCTTCAAAGATAGGGACTCTTCAGTATGGTTGGATGATTCAAACTTATCGGTGACTCTTCAATGTCTTCTCCATTTACATTTGGCTCATCGAATACCACATGAATGGATTCTTCTCGCAACCATAGTCCTTTTGTTGATTACTCAGAGGCTTTGCTTTTGTTGAGTATCCTAAGAAGATACCTTCATCAGCTTTAGCATCAAAAGCCTTTAGATTGTCTTTGCCATTGTTGTGGATGAAGCATTTACATCCAAATATTCGAAATATGCAACATTTGGTTTTCTTCCACCCAAATCTCATAGGAGTCTTTGTCATTTGTCTGTTTTATCATACATCTGTTTTGAGTGTAGCAAGCTTTGTGTTGATTGCTTCGCCCAAAATCTTTTTGGTAACCCCGCTTGACTAACATGGTCCTTGCTCGCTTCTTTGAGTGTTCTGTTCTTCTTTCGCAACTCCATTCTGCTGTGGAGTCCTTGCTGTGATAGTTCATGACCAATACCATTTTCAATACAATACTTCGAGTTATTATTCCATTGACAAACTCGGTTCCTCTATCTCGATCTTATTTTGATAATGGTTTGGCTCTTCTCGTTTTGAATCCTCTTCATCATTTGTGGTAGTTTTTGTAGAGCTTCTTTCTTCTTACACATGAATATTGTCCATGTATATCTTGAGTAATCATCTACTACCACCAAGGTGTATTTCTTTCCACTTATCTTGGTTGGTTCCACTGGGCCAAATAGATCCATATGCAGCCGAGATGTAATATTCTTGTTGAAGATGGGCATGTCTTTTCTTTGAATGATGACTTGATTTGTTTTCCTTCGACATCGTCACATATACTCTCCTTTTTGTATACCGAGTCCGGAAGTCCTTCCACAAGATTACTTCTTGCAAGCTTGTTAATCGTTTTGAAATTTAGGTGACTCGGCTTTTTGTGCCACAACCAACTTGATTCAATTTGTGCTCTTTGCTAATAGACAGTCTTTGGGTGTTGCGATTGACCAATCCACGACATACATGTTCTTCTCGCATCGCATCCTTGCAATACAACTTCATTCGATTCAATATCCTTGATTTGGCATATACCCATGTTAAATCCAACATTGTAGCCCTTATCACGCAGCCGATCGATACTCGTAAGTTGAAGTTGAGTCCTTCAACATATGCAACATCCGTGATTTCTAATCCATTCCTCTTGATGGATCAATGCCTCTTATTTCACCAGGAGCTTCATTTCCTCCAAATATGACTTTTGCTCCTTTTACTTCCTTGAATTTTGACTGATTTTTCTTGTTTCTGTCATGTGTAATATGGAACAGCCACTATCCATGTACCAGGTTCCTTGGCACTCATTTGTTCCTTGAACCTCATCTTCTTGGTCGGAGTTGATCTTGTTCCTTGGCCATCAAGCAAATCGGGGCTTTTCTTCTTGAGAGTCACTTGAGTAGTCGGCTTCATTGCTCTCGAATCATTTGTCTCTCCCGACTTGGTTGTTTTTGATCTCTGCAGACCATCATTGCCTTTTTCTTTTCTTGTCTTCTTTCTCTCAAGACCTTCCTTTCTTCTTCATTCTGTATTTGTTAACTACAGGATATGAGCAATAATGGCATAGTGACTGGTTGTCTACAGTTCAAAGATAGATATTGACCTTTTGATCACTCTTTCCATTCTTGGATTGTCATCCCTTTGATACTCAACTTTTTGATGATCTGTTCTCTTGGTTGGCCTATCTTCCCTTGATTTGGAGGAGCCGAGTGTCTTCGGGAAGATTCGCCATTTCCTCTCTTGTAGTTCTTATTGAAGAACTTGTTGAATCTTTTGACCATTAGGGCTATTTTTCTTCGGATCAATGACTACTTTGACCTCAACTCTCTTCCCATCTTTAACAATTAGAGCGAGTTGTTTTGGGTACATCTGTCTCTTCCTGGTCTTTTCTTCTCGGCTCAAACTCGTAGGCTTTGAGGTCCGAGAATAATTCATGGTTGGATGTCTTTGATAGGTCCATGGAATGTCTTAGTGCCATGACCTTCATTTCCCATTCAGTGGAAGACTTTTTAGGATCTTCATACACATTTCTTCTCGTGTATATTCCTTTCCAAGTGCGAGATAGCTCATTTGTGATTTCGTGAACCGAGCATCCGGTTGATCCAGGTTTTCTCCGAGATCATTTTGAAGTTCTCAAATTTCAGACGACCACGATAATTTGTTCTCTTTGATTTGCTTCGAGCCTTCACAAATCAATGTCGCCTTGTCCCGATTTCTTTAGCCGTTTTGCATGATTTGACTTTATTGAACATGGCTTTGTCCAAGGTTTTGTAAAGGATGTCCTTGGCTACATTGTCCAGGTTGTATCTTTTTGTCATCATTTGTCCACTCGGTTCTTGGTTTTTCAACCATGATCGGGTCTGTGGGAGCAACATCCTCTTCTCCTTCACTGCAGCTCTTCTTACAAAGTGTGTTCACCTTTAAGATTTGCAGAGGCCCATCTTCTATCACTATCCACATCTCATCATGTAATGCCGATAGATGAGCTCGCATACGAATTTTCCAATCATCAAATTCTTCAATTGTGAACATAGGGATGCGTGTCAAATTTGCTTCCATGATAATAACTTCTAATGATAGAAAGAGTTTTGAGAGTTTAAGTACTAAAGCAGACTTTGAAAAGTTTGGAGATCTAGTTCAAGGTAACCGGTGCGGAGGGTTCAATGAACCAACCGCTCGATACCACTTGTAGGTCCCAAGGGTGTAAGTGTAAGGTTTAGAAGGGGGTTGAATAAACCTTACCAAATTTTCGATTTAGTCCTTTTAAATATTCGAGTTAATACTACACAACCGAGTCCTTGATGGACAAGTCAATTTAGTCAATCAAGAGAGTTAGTCTCTCAATGAGACTCAATCGATTGTTGATGGAATAACTCAATTGTTGGCTCTAAATTAACTCAATTCGTGGTTTTGTTTTTGCGGAAGACTTAACACCCTTAAGTTTGATTAAGCAAGGATTTAGTGCTTGGTTTAGTACTTATAAATTATCAAGTGGATAGCAAATTTATCGTGAGATATAAACAATTAAGATGAGAAATTAAAGTCTTTGAAATGTAAATGACACAATGAAATTTTTATAGAGGTTCGAAGATGGGGTAATTCTTCTACTCCTCTCTTCTCCAACTCCTGGAGGAATCCACTAGGTAATGATCAAGATATACAAAGTGGTAACAGTCCCGGATACAAGTCTTGATCACACGGTGACTTGATCCTTTGGGACTCGATCTGGAGACGCCTTGATCACTCGGTGGCTTCTCGCACGACTCAGCTTCTTCACGGTAAGGCACGCTGCCTTGCTACTATAGCTCACTTGCTCAAGCTCTTTGGATTTGATCACGAAGCCCTCCAAAATCTTAAGACTTGGTTCGACCTTGAACCTTCCTACAATCCTTCGTGGAATGTAGACCCCTTATTTTTAGTATGTTCCTCTTCAACCGATTGAAGTTGTCTTTCCTTCACAGGTGAGTGTTGGATTGATGTTCTTCGTAGTGTAGGCTTGAGGATTGAGAATGTTTTGATTTTCTAATAATTGCTTGAACGTTTTTGGTTGGTCAGAACTTGTGTCACTCGTATCTCTCATTCTCAAATAAACTCCTCGGCCTTTTATAGTGATCTTTCAAAAATGTGCCCGTTGAAGAGATAGGCTTATTTTTGAAAGTCACTTGCGATCGTTGGCTTGTCTTGTTGCGATCCTTGGAATTGCCATTTCCTCATATGAATTGTTCTTTCACCTTTTCGAGTTTTGACACGGTGTAGTGCTTCCCATTGGTTCATTCCTTTTGCACGCTCGGGACCGAGCACTCGAGAAAGGTGGTATGGAGATATTACTTGTTTAAGTAATTCTCTTGATTTTCGCAGCAACGGATCTTTTCTGATTATCTCGACTGATCGCATTTCTTTGCTTTCCCCAGGTGACTTAGAGTCGCCTTCCAATCATGGGTGACTCTTTGTCACTTCAACTTGAGACTTGGCTTTTCTCGAGTTGACTTGATCGATACTTCACTGTTTGCATCTCACCGCTTCTTGATAGAGTTCCGTCTACTCTTTCTTTGCCATACTCTGTTGTCTCGCAATGAGTCTTCCTTCTAGTCTTCGTTTTCTTCTTGCATGTTAGGGCGTAGTGACTTAACTCGGCTTGGCGACTCTATTTATTACAATGCATTTTCTGACAAGAATTGGGGTGCCAACTTCCTATTCTAAGTTTTACATGGCATTCATCAAAATCTAAACAATAAATTTCCTAACAATTTCCCCTTTTTGATGATGCCAAAACTTAAACCATTCAAAAATGCAAATAGCAAAGATACATACTGAGATAGTGTATTGACATAGAATGTATCGCGAGAATCAATCCTTTTATTGATCATAACATTCTTGTTCTTTTACACAATGTTTACAAGGTGTATCGAGCACATATTTGTCTACACAAAAAAATAGAGAATTTATAGCTTTATTTGAGAAGACTTACATTGTATGTATTTACATAATAAAATACACGAAGGGTGGACAAAGAACACTTCATCTTCTTTATTTGTCTCCTTCTTTCATGTTGTTCAACATCTTCTTCTCTTCTTCTCTTTTTCTCATCGTCACCGCTTCTTTTTCTTTTCATATGCCTTCCTGGCGCCTTCATCTCTTCTTAATCTTTCCTGTCTTTCCTCCCATAGCTGAGTTTGTCTCTTGTTTTCTTCTTCTATTCTTTTAGCATACTCGGCGTTACTTTTAGCCACTTGCAAGTTTGCTATTTGGTCAAGCCCAACCCAAGAGATCCCTCCTTTCTTGCCCGGATCTATGTACTCAATATTTTTGGGCAAAGGCCTAGGTATGAAACCTCTTCCTCCACCACTACTTTTTCCTCTCCAGGCGTGTATTGTCTTTGGGGTCTTCTTGGTGAGCTTATAAGCTCTTAAAAATAGCTTATAAGATGTTTAAGAGATTATAAGCTTTTAAAATGTGTTTGGTAATTTTTTTCCAAAAGAGTTTATAAAAAAAAAAAAAGTATCTCCACTCCAACTTTTTTTAAAAGAGCTTACAAGCTCCTTATTTTTAAACATTCAAAAGACAAATATATCCTTAATAATTTTATAGTATCCCAAAATTACCCACCACACAATTAATCATCAAATATTTTCTCCCGTAATCTCTCCCGAGAAAAGATTTTGGATTATTTCCATCTTCCAAAACCCTTATAATTATCACTACCAAAATCAACTTCTCTTCGTAAAAAGAAATTACAAAATCTTCTATTCTCATGAGGCCACCTCTTCGTGCGCAAGATTAAAATCTAACACCCTGGTAATGGTAAGTTCTTGTTTGTAGAGACGCACTTACAATTGGATTGTTTTTTATTGCTTTTGGTGCTAATGGTTGATTTTCTTCTTCTTGATCTTTGGATGTATATTACTAACCATTATCAAAATTTCTTAGGGTTCTAAGTGGAGGAAATTAAACTTGTTTACTTTCAGATTCTTAATCATTCTATGCAGATTCCCATTTTTTTATAATTTTTATAGTTCTTGTAGAATTGGATTAATTTTTTATTATTTTATTGCATCTTATGTAGATACTTTCTTGTTTATCTCATGAACAGAGAAGATGGATATAGATCCTGTTTTCTAAGATTTAAAAATATATTCTGAGTACATTGTAAGTGCTTAATTTAATGGGTTAAAAATTTGCTTAGCTCATCCTTTCTTTGAAAAGATAAGAGCCAGAAAGTTGATGAACGCAAAATTGATTACATTTGTGAGGCTATAAATGAGCACTTTTCATCAGGTTTTACATTCTAATCTTGCCTTTTCCATAGTTGCCCTGATTAGTGAGTCCGTTGACTAGGAAAAAAACAGAGCATCTATTCCAAGGGTGAGCCACTAGTAAGTGAACAATATCAAGAAGAATTACAATTTTCACTTTTTGCAATGAAGAGACACTGAGAAAAAGCACACAATACCTATCTGAAAAGAATCATAGTGACAAAAAAGCTGGTGGCCACATTTAGATGACATTTTTGCTTTCACTATTAATTGCATATATATTAAATTAGTGGTTAACTTATCTTTATAAGTGGTTGATGATGTTAGCTTTGAAAGTAATACAAGATTTGTTTATTTTTGTACTTCCAACTGTTCATTGAAAAAGACATTACACAGACGTAATCTGTTTATCTTAAATTCTTTATTGGATTACTCTTTTATTTATTACTGATAATAAAAGCTTGTAGATGGATAATCAAGACAATAGAAGTAGAGGAGTTATGCCAAATGTGACTTTTGGTAAAAGTAAAACTAAGAGCGCAACTAAAATAAATCAATTGGATCAAGGACGATCCTCCGCAAGGTGGGATGCATTTTTAAACCTTAAGTTTGTTGAGGTTTGTGAAGAAGAAATTGGAAAAAGGTAATAGGCCAAATAGTCATTTCAATGTCAATGGATGGAAAAATATAGTTTGGAGATTCAATGAATTGAATGGGAGAAGTTTTGTTTACAAACAACTTCAAAATCGTTGGGATTCTTTGAAGAAAGAATGGCTACTATTCAAGAAATTAATGTACAATGAGATCGAATCGGTTGGAATCCCATGAACCACTCAACCGATGCACGGATGAGTGGTGGGAGTGAAAACTCGTGGTAATATTTTCTAAAACATTTCTTATTCAAGTCAATAGTATAGTTTACTAACTTTATATTCGATTGACTTGGTATACTTAATTAATACAGGAAAATGGAGATTATAACAAATTCAGAATAAAGATTTATCTTTATTTTGGTTCCGATATGATAATCTATTTTCGGATATTCTTCCGCAAAGGGAGAAAGAGCACGAGCACCGAGCGTAACTGGGAATGAGGTTAGTGGTGGAGAAGAGATGTTTGACGATAATTGGGAGTCAAATGATTTTGAAGAACACGTGGAAATAGGTGATAGTGATGACAATAATTACGTAGAAACCGATCGCAATGTAAATTCGAAATGAAGGAAACAAATAATTTTGTCAATGAAAATATGTTCTTATCTTTTGCACCAGCTAAAAAAAAAAATAACGAGGAAAACAATAAAGGGAAGAAAAAGGTTTAGGCAGCTTCACTAAAGGAAGATATTCAATCCTTTTTTATTGTTTATGTAAAAGAAGAGTTCTGGAACATCTACACATTGCACAAATGTAAGTATTGTGGCTGCAATGGAGATATTAAACAATATGCCTGGAATAGCACCGATGAGTGATCTTTGGAACTATGCTTGCAACTTATTGAGCAAAAAAGATATGCGAGAAGTGTTTGTTTGTCAACCTTCTCATGAATCTCGCTTATGTTGGCTAGAATTTAACTATGATCAGTTCAAGAACAATAAATGATCTTATTGATGATTTAGATGTCTTTATATTTCTTTTGTTTTTATTTTTTGGTTGGAGTTAGACTAGTTAATTCTACATTGACTCGTGTCTTTTGGCTTGGTACTTTGACATGGAAATACTAATATGCAATCTATCATTTGGAGTTCTTTACATGTTTAGTATTTCCGTATCTGCTCGTTTGTCTTTCTTTCACCAATTATTTTCATTGTTTTTATTGGGCTTTGTGTATACTTGTGATGTTAATAATGGTATATTAATTATTTGTCATGACTTGTTTATAACTCAATGGAGCCTGGGATATCAGAGATTATGATTCTGTATGGTCTTCAGATATAACAAATTGTGCTTTAATTCATCCAAATATTTTTCTTGATGAGGAAACTAACGAGGATGATAGCCGGGCTCACCAAAAAGTGGATTGGTTCATCTTATGCCAAATAACTACACGTAGTATTTTGACATATTATGATAACTATATTCATAAGATTGAATGTCGAACATCAATGCGAACATGTCACATATTCATAGAGGTGATATTAAATGGACATGGAAAAAGATGTTATCAAGCTTTCCGCCTAGCAAAACCCGTGTTTCTGGATTTATGCCATGAATTGACCCACAAATATGATCTTCATCCAACAAGAGGAATGTCTATCTTTGAGAAAGTGGGGATTTTTCTAATGACTTGTGCTCATGGTGTTGACAATATTTGATGCAAAAATATTTAATCATTCAAGTGAGACTATCTCAAGACACTTTCACGAGTTTTAAAGGCTATTAGTAAGCTTGCTAATGATATAATTAGACCACACCCTAAGTATAATGAGAGCAAAGGATACCATACGGGGGTGGGTCCGGACAGTCCATTTGGACCGTGACTGACCATGATCGGACCCGTAGGTTTTAGAAAATGGGTCCATAACCCGTCCCGGGACCCGTTTGTTCGGGTTTAGACACACTCCATTGCCATCCCTACCTACCGCTACTCTAAAGTAGAGCCAATGTAATTTGTGTAAACCATCTCGGTCCATCATAGTAGAGTTACGCAAAACCAGCCATTGACACTGATAGGCGTTTACTGTTGGTCCAATGATAGGACCGATTAGGCTATGATTATAAGTCGAAAAACAAGGCCTATTTGGTTCAAAAATCGAGTATCGATCGGTCCAACCATTTTATGTATATTTTCATTGGTTGGGCCGAGAAGCCTACAAAAATAGTGGTCCGACGAAAATTCTCGTTGGCGGCCCGATCCGATCTATCCTCGCCCTACCCGTCCATTTGACAACTCTATTTGAAAGTTGATTAATTTTGAAATTAAATTTTCAACTGAAATATTAAATAAAAACTCAAAATCACTCAAAAGTATTCTTTGACACGGACAGGATCCCTATACTAACTTTGTGTTTCATCATATATCCTATTGTGCCAATTGTCGCCACATGTCCTTTTAATGAAATAGACATAGGAGAACACTATTCATACCCATAAAACCTATTATACCCTCTTTCTTAATACACACCTCTACACCTTTATAAAAGTAACCTACTTAATACATCTCATAACACTCCTAAATTTACTCTTCCCTCTTTTAAACCCAAATTTATTTCCCCAAAAAATAAATCCATCCAACACATACTCAGCACACCAATATTTCAGTTGCGAAAGAGAAGAAAAAATCAGAATAGAAAACACGACCAAATACAATGGCAAACCATGTCGAATGCTGCAGGGGCGAGGAGATCCAACTCAGGGATTCTGGAATATGCTCGAGCAGATGCATCGATTTTGGCATATAGTGCAGTTGTTGTTGGGGCTACGATAGTCGCTCGTTTTAGAATTGTCAAATAGGTCGGGTGTTGGCCCGTAGAGCCAAAGGGGAAATCTGGTCAAGGGTCGGGCTAAAATTTCATCGGGCTGCTACTTTGATCCCCAAACCCCATAGAACTACACATGAGATAACTAAGGATGGCGATTTTGGCCAGACCTATCCTGGCCCACCGTGTTTGGGTTGGCCCACCCCATGACCAACAGCAGGCGGGGATGGATGGGCATGGCTATCACTTCAAACCCCGCAAGTACCCCCCACAACCCCGCCTAATATTTTTTTATTTTTTTGAATTATGTTTATAATATAACTTACATATATAATATATATAATAATGTAACTCTTATGTACTTAATATTATAAATAACATATTGATCGTGAAAATCTTTTCACTAAACCGCAAGTGTACGGTGTAGCTTATAGATAACGGCGATCAAGGTCGTATTTCTGAAGGATTGAATCCGAAACACGTAAAGTATAGTAAATATCGTCTCCAATTTTATTGAAGCGATTGAAAACAAAAAGTGTTATCTAAAGGAGGAGGGTTGCGTTAGGTTGACATCCAGCATAAAACTCTTGTCATTTCCTTATGGTATGGATCATATGAGACATCGTGATAAGGCTAGGATGCTCCCCGTAAGGAGTGCGCCGTAGCGTCTGACTGCGATGTCTTGGCAAGGACTCGCTACACCTCCATAAGGGCTTAGGTGTAGTGAAAAATATACAAGAGCCCTCACACACTAATAAGAAGAATATAATTGATAACAAGAAAATTAGGAAGTACAAAATTGGTGTGATTGGAACAAGGTACCTTTGGGTAAAACTATAGAGCTAGTATATATTTTGAAAAAGAGAACCATAGATATTATGTGCATCCAAGAAACTAAATGGGTAGGCGAGACATCTAAGGCACTAAATACTACATGCTATAAACTTTGGTATAGTGAAAAGGATAGAACTAGGAATGGGATGAGTATCATTGTAGATCATTTATTCCTAGATCAAGTAGTGGAAGTAACTAGAAAAGGAGATAGAATTATAGCTCTTCAAATTGTTGTAAGTTATGAACTTATAAATATTGTTAGTGTATATGCATCTTAAGTAGGATTAGATGATTCCAATAAGTTTAAATTTTGGGAAGATTTGGAAACTTTAATGCAATCAATCCCTCAAGATGAAAAAATCATCATAGATGGGGACTTAAATGGACATGTGGGGAAGGATAATGAAGATTACGAAAGGGTCCATGGGGATATGGTTTTAGCTCGCGTAACAATGAGGGTAGAACCATCATAGATTTTGCGATTGCTTATGATTTTAGTATAAGTATATTTTTTAAAAAAAGAAACGAACATTTAATTATATTTAAAAGCGAGCCTAACAAATCACAAATTGACTATTTCCTAACCCAGAAAAGTGATAGAAAAATATGCAAAGATTGCAAATAATACCTGGAGAAAGCCTCACCACCCAACATAGACTACTAGTTTTGGATATAAAACTTATTAACATACAATTAAAGATAAAGAAAACTAACATACCGAGAATTAAGTGGTGGAACTTAAAGAATAAAGAAAAATGAGATAGTTTTGTCAAATCTCTATTAAAAACCATTGATTGGAAAGTGAAAGATAAAACCGATGATACATGGAACTATGTAACTACTCAAATGAAAAAGATCACCAAAGAAACATTAGGGGTGTCAAACGACAATAAATGGAATAAAGAATCATGGTGGTGGAATCAAGAAATCCAAGAGAAGGTAAAAGAAAAAACGAACTAGTTACAAAGTGTTATATTCCTATAAAAATGAAGAAAATCTTAAAAGATATAAAGATGCCAAAAAAGAAGTAAGAAGAGAAATATATGAAGCAAAAACCAAGGCATATGAAGATTTTCACAAAAAAACTAGATACTAAGGAAGGAGATAAAGATATATATAAAATAGCAAAATTTAGAGGAAAAAACAAGATATTTAACCCAAATTAAATGTATAAAAGATGAGAAAAATAATATTTTAGTGAAAGACGAGGAAATAAAAGATCGATGGAAGAGGTATTTCAATAATCTTTTTAACGAATCTAAGAGGAATGATATCACATTAGGGGAACTAGGCCAATCTGAACTGAATAGAAACCATACCTTTTATCGTAGGATTCAACTTCATGAAATAGAAAAAACATTAAACAAAATGAAAACTGACAAAGCAGTTGGCGTAGATGATATACCAATTGAAGCATGGGAATGTCTAGGTGGAGTTGGAATTGCATGGCTTACTAAATCATTTAATGTTATCCTAAAAACTAAGAAAATGCCTGATCAATGGAGAAAAAGTATATTAATACCTATATATAAAAACAAATGGGATATACAAAATTGTGCAAATTATAGGGGAATTATATTAATAAGTCACACGACGAAACTATGGAAAGAGTTATAGAGGTAAGAATAAGAAATGAAACTAGTATATTAGATAATCAATTTAGCTTCATGTCAAGAAGGTCCACAATTGAAATTATACACATAATTAGACAATTATGTGAACAATACAACGAGAGAAAACAATACGTACATATGGTTTCTATTGACCTTGAAAAGACATACGATAGAGTCAATTATGATATAATGTGGCGCGTGTTGGAAAAAAGAGGAATAAAAATAGCATACATAGATGCCATAAAAGATATGTATGATAATATAACAACACGTATCAGGACACTAACAAGAGTATCCAGTAAATTCCCAAACACTATAAGTTTACACCAGGGATCCATTTGTAAGTCGTTACATTTTTATCCTAATAATTTATGAAATCACTAAATACTTACAAAAATCTATCCATGAATGTATGCTATTTTGCGGGTGATATAGTTTTAATTGTTGAAACGAGGGAAGGAGTACATGCAAAATTGGAAGCTTGGAGAGAAACAATCGAATCAAAAGGTTTTACTATAAGTAGGGCTAAAACAGAATACATGGAATGCCACTTTAGGAAAAACAATAGTAACAATGAGACAAATGTTAAAATTGATGGACATGAAGTGAGTATAACAAAGAGTTTTAAATATTTAGGATCTATAATTGAAGAGAACGGAGAAATAAATAAAGATGTCACACATAGGATCCAGGCAGGTTGGAATTTATGGAGGAGCGCATCTTCTATCCATTGTGACCGTAAAATACCATTACAAATGAAAGGAAAATTTTATAAAACGGCCATAAGGCCCCAATGCTTTATGGGGCGAATGTTGGGCGACTAAATATGAACACGGACAAAAAATGAGGGTAGCAGAGATGAGAATGTTAAGATGGATGTGCGGACACACTAGATTAGATAGAACAAGAAATGAATACATTAGAAACAAAGTGGGCGTAGCACCAATAGATGACAAAATTAGAGAAACACGATTAAGATGGTTTGTACATGTTTATAGAAGACCTTTAGATGCACATGTGCAACGTGTAGAAGGTAGAGAATCACTCACACAAATTAAAAGAGGTAGAGGAAGACCTAAAAAGACTTGGAAGATACTATTAAACAAGACATGTTATATCTAGAAATAAACAAAAATATGGCTTATGACCATAAACAATGACGCGATATGATCCATATAACCAACCCCACATAGTGGGATTAAGGCTTAGTTTGTTGTTGTTGTATTATCAAGTTAAAATATCCAATATTGTAATTCCCAAACTTCATAAATAATCAAACAATTGCGAAAAGCAATCCTAGATTTAATGATCTTAACATGCTTCATCAATCTTAATTCTAATTAATGTTTCATCCAAACCATTTTCTATGTATCTATGGGTTCAATTCCTAAGATAGTTTATTCTCTATCCCGAGTGCAAACAAATCGTTGATTAATAAGAATTGCTAGTATCCCTACTCAAGAATTAATATCAACTCCCAAAAGCATATCAAATTGAAGTAAACCCCACAAATATTAAAAGCCTCCCGACCCTATCATTTATGTTATGAATTTGTTTATCACGTGTTAGAACTCATCTTCCGAATTATGAACTAACAAATAAGACATAAAAATTATTGGCCAAATAATCTACAAGAAATAATCGCACAAATTCATAAATAGAATACAAGAAACTAATTAAGATGAAACAATAAAATTAGAATTAACATGAATCTACAGTTTCGATCATGCCCCTAGATCAAGAGATCTAGCATAACTTGCTTGCAAATTCATAGACAAATCTGAAAATAATTAGTCAAACATGGAGTTAAGTACAAAACAAAAGCCCTAGACTATGATGATAGAACCCTCATGTAGATGGATCCGTCTTCACATTCTCGAACCTTCGTGCTTTCGTGGTTGGAAGAAGTCTTATTTTATTCTTCGTTGTGTTGTGTCTTTTTTTCTCTTTGTTTTGTGTTTTCTCTCTAAAAATTCATGTCTCTCGACTTTAGGGCTTAGTCTTCCTTTTATAGTTGCCTTAAGAGATCCATTGTAGAGTCCCGATGAAATTACAAAACAAATCACCGAGAACAAATCGCATGATCGTTTAATTTTACACGAGTAGACCATGTAACTTTGTTTTAGCCTCTGTTTTGGCACGGGACAATTCCCAACGACCGTGTAAAATTACACGGGTGGATTGTGTAATGTGTTTTATGAAAATCACCCTCAATCAAGTCGCATGGGTGTGAAAATACAACGGACATAATTCCAACAACCGTGCAAAAATACACGGGCTGGCCATGTGATTTGTACTTCGTCATTTTCTTCGCGTATTTGATCGTCTCTTGGCTTTCAAATTCTTGTCCGGGTTGTTCTACGATATCTTTTCATAATAAGCTCGTTTTCCGCGAAAGTATACAAGAATACGCAGATCATGCCTAAGAAAGGAAACTAACCTAAACACACTAAATATCCATGCAAATGTATCAAATATGTACCCAAATAAACTTCTAAATGCACGTATATTTCACACTTATCAAATGTATCAAATATGTACCCATTGCTCGTCCTTTAGCAAAATAAGAAAACAATCGCATGCAATAGGGTAGATTATACAACAAAGAACACTACAAATACAAAATCTCAATCAAATCCATACTTTAGCAAACATGTAATACATTCTCAAAAAGTCCTCAATTACAAACTAGGCATAATCAATACTGTTCGAGTATTCGACATCATGACTCACTAGATAAAGTGTATCACTCAACTCTCAAAGCAAATAGGACGTGTATACGCTCAAATCAATTCAATGAAGTAGAACTACAATATGCTTGCAAATCGTCTAACATCTTTACCACTCAAGTGTGCACAATTCAAGAATCAAAAATGACTTTTCTTTGGTTGTAATGTAAGCTCTTTGGTTGGGGTAGGAGAAATATGGATTAAGTGACTCAAACTTGAGCAATTAGAATTTAAGTATAAACACTTTTAACTTACCAATCCAATTCATCTAAAGAAAAATTCACTTAATTTCTCAATTTCACTTCACACTTCTTATTCCACCCTTTTTCTTCTTTTTCCTTCTTTTGTCATTGCCTTCTTTCTTTTGCCTTAAGCTCAATTTTCTTTATTTTCTCTTTTCTTTTCAAGAATTTCACTTTCCTTTTTCTCAACGTATTTTTTTCCAATGCTCGGTTTTTCTTTTCTTTTCTTTTCACTCAAATTTTCCGAGCTCCATCATTCACCTAATCATTGTTCATCTCTCTTTTACCAACATTCTTTTTCGAAGTTAAACCACATCTCCCTTCAAATTAGACATCTCTATAAGCTCAAGTTTTGGGAAGGATATGTTACGTTAAAACTCAAAATGTGGCTAACAATAAACAAAGCTTAGGCTCAAACTGGCTAACTAGGGAATCATGAGTTCATAGGATGGATTTTTAGGCTAAAAAGACTTAAACAAAAATGACCTTAAATCATCTTCAAATAATGCATATACACGTTGTTTTGATAAAAATACCATTGCAAGTTCTAGAGTTCTATCAACATGAATGCTCAAGAAAAAATAAGACTGCATATGATGAAGGCAAATAAAGACACAAAAGCTCACAAGTTTATTTTTCGCATCATGTTCAAATACCCAACTCTCTCAATCAACCAAATAAGTAAAAGACATATTTTCTCAAATTTACCACATGCTCACTAAATATTTCTCCTCATGAAATCATGTATTCGTAGTAAAACACACAAAGGCATTCTATACTAATTCCATGTCTCTATTTAACTCAAATAAAAGCAGTAAACATGGTAAAGCAATAAAACTGCCTAAAAAAAGATTTATGCAATTTTTATATGAATCTACATGCAACCAATATGCTATGTAAACATGCAACAATATAATATCGCGCATTCTTGACAACCGCCCAAACTTAAATCATGTTTTGTCCCGAAAATATAAGGAAGTTATCAAAAGAAAAGAGGAAAACGCGACTTATTTGTATCCTTTGTGGTGGAGGAGTGTTTGCCAAAAAATATTTGGGCCTCTATACCGCGCAAGTGTACAATGTAGTTTATAGGATGATGGCAAGCAAGGTCGTATTCTCTGGATTGACTACGAAACATTAGGCTATAATAACATCGTATTCCAATTTTTCAAGCAACCGAAAATCACAAGTTTTAAGAAATAATCAAAATTGAAAATAAAAGAAATAAATTTCAAACCCCACAAGTATTTTCAACAAATACGAAAGCAACCCTAGGCACATAATCTCAACATGCTTCTTCAATATTAAATCCAATTAATGTTTTTCAAAACCAATTCATGTATTTCTATGGGTTCAATTCCTATACTTGTTTATTCCTCTCTCGAAGCAAATAAAAAGTAGATTAATACCAATTGCTAGCATCCCTACTCAATAATTAATACTAACTCCCAACAATGCGTGAATTGAAGTACTCCCGCAAATAGTTATAATCCTCCGACTCTATACCCGTCTATGTCCGAGTTTGATTTGTCTTTGTTATAACTCATCTCCAAATTATGAACTAACAAATATGACATGCAAATTATTGACCAAATAATAAGTAATTAAGAATAAGCACTCGAATTCATAAAATAGAACAAATGAATCAATTAAGAAAATAATCAATCAAGATTTAACATGAATCCACGTTTTGATTATGCCCAGATCCGAAAGATTAGCCAAACATTGATAACAAATTCATTGACAAACTTGAAATCAACATTGTGACATCGTTTAAGTATACACAAGAGATATAAACTAAGAAAGAAAACCCCTTCTTGTCGGGATGGATCCTCCTTCCAAGCCTTCGAAACTCTTGTACTTCCGTATATGTGAAAGGCATTGTGGTGTTCTTCGTAACCTAGTCCTCTCTCTCGGAAGACCTTTGATATGTGTAATCTTTGTGTATTTTGGTGTGTTGTATGTTGTATGAATAATGTAAATTCGTGCAAGCCTTCGTCCTTTTATATAGGTGTTTGGAGAGATCACTTGTAGAGTTACGGTAGGAAAAGGACACAAAAATCAGCCGTAGATGAATCGCGACACAGGCCGTGTGGTTTCACATGACCACCCCACACGGTCGTGTGGGTCTACACGGCTGACCGTGCTACTTGGTTTTGTCCTTATTTTCTCCCGAGCACTTATGTTACTTCATGACGGACACATCACACGGTCATGTGATACCACACGGTCCAATCATGTTATTGGTTTTCGTCCGTTTTCTTCATCTTTTCGATCTTCTCTTTGCACTCGTCGACCATGTCCAAGGCCTTCCAACCGATATCTTTCCATACAATAATATGTAGTAGTATCATGTCCTTCTAAGGAAACCAAGTAAAGCACACTAAATATACATGCAAATGCATCAATTATATATCAAAAGCCTTTAAATGCACATATACTTTACACATATCAAAATCCCCAAAACTTAAACCATTGCTCGTCCTCAAGAAAATAGAAAAATAATATCAAGGGTACAAAGAAAACACAAGAACACTATAAAATTCAATCTCATTTGACTCCATATTAAGGTAAACCATGTAATTCATTATCAAGAAGTCATCAATCACAAGTTCGGCATAATTAATAATCTTTCGGGTACTTGACATTGCGACTCACAAGTAAGTAGTGTATCACTCATCTCTCAAAGTGTATGACAAGTGTTTGCAGTCAAAATCAATTCATTGAATGTAAAACTACCATAAGCTTGCAAATCGTTTAACATCTCTCGCCACTTTAGTGTGCACAACTTAAGAATCAAAAAGACTTTCATTAGGTTGTAATATAGGCTCTTTGGTAAGGGCTCTTTGGTAAGGGTAGGGAAAATTTGGATAAAGTGACTTGATTTGAGCAAAAAGAATTTAAGTACACAGACTTGCAATTCACCAACCCAATTTCATCTAAGAATCATTCTTTCAAGATATATTCTTTTTCAACTCAACTCCACAATTTTTCTCCTTTTTCATTCTTAGGCCTTTTAATTATTTTTATTTTGTTTTTTCTTTAGCATCAAACTCTCGAGTTTTTCACATATTCCAGAATTTTTCTTTCTTTCTAGAGCTTCATTATTCTTTCATTTACCTAAGATCTTTGCTCATCCCTCTTTCTTTTGCCAACTTCTCTCTTTTTCACAATTTTCTCCACATCTCCCCAAACTATTCATCTTCTATAAGCTCAAGTAATTTTAGGGATAAAATCATTTTTTTCAATTTTAAAGATCAAAATGTGGCTAACATTTAAAAGTTAAGGCTCAAAGTGGCTAACTAGGGAATCATGAGTTCACAAGTGGGCCTTTTAGGCTAAGTAGGCTAAACAAAGATGACCTTAAATCATTTTCAAAAATTGCACACACACATGGTTTCAATGAAGATACCAAAGCAAGTTCTAGAGTTCTAGCAATCATGAATCACACACACTCAAGAAAAAATAAGACTGCATAATATGAAAGCAGTTAAAGGCACAAAAGCTCACAGGCTTATTTTTCGCATCATGCTCAAATACCCAATTTTCCTAACTAATGCCAAACAAATAAAAGACATCTCCTCAGCCATTCATCGCATTGTTCACAATCTTATAAAATCAAATGCTCATAGTAAAAATCATACGGAAGCTTTATGTACTTTTTGAAATCCTGATTACGCATCACACAAAAGCAATTAAACATGCTAAAGCAATAAACATGCTAAAATAAAATAATAAAAATCAATTTTTTTTTGAAATTTTTTATGCAAATTATTTTATACTCTACATGCAATGCAAAATGCAACAATACTAATTTACACATTTTTGACAGCCCCCCAAACTTAAAACATGCTTCATCCCGAACATATGAGGAAATTATCAAAAGAGAAGAGGAATGCGTAAAAAGTACATACTGAATCATTGTGGTGGTGAAGGTGGAGGGTGGTGGCCTGTGGGATGTGCCACATCGATCCATACGAGACATCATCTCGTGCATGTACTCACGCTCATTGGGTGATAGCATCAAACCTTTATAAATATTCAATATGGTACTCATCAACTGTCGCCAACAACTGATAAGTATCATCTATTAACTTGCCCACATCGGCTTCCACCCTTCAAGACTTTCGCTCATGTTCCATGGCGGTTACCCTTTGTCTAGATGATTCGCACATCCCTTTCCCGCATAGGCTCATTTTGCTCTTGGTAAAAAGTTGTCCCCCGATCACCTCTCATTAACCAATTACTCCTATTTCTAATAGAGGTATCTTAGGGTTTGAAGCTTTAACTCTAGTTCTATCCGCATGATTCAACCAAGTACTCACACCCATCAAATTGAATCATTTTCATAGCAGATAAAACAATCATATCAATTACTTTTGCCCCATTGGCCTCCGCATACCCCTCAAAACTAACATTATCAAATTGCCGGGCTATCATAGCCTCGACATTTGGCACAACCTCCGTTCTTGACGCCATACACCAAATAATGAATAACTCATCTATTCTTAAGGCCTCTTTGATATCCTCTCTCGCAAACACCATTTCCGCTAAAGTTCATTGTACATAGCGATATACGGGGTTCGAATGCTAGATGCCTTCAAAATTTATGGATTATAAATTTGTTTACTGTTATCTCCTCCAAAACCTATTCTTATCAAAATCTTCATCTTCTTCCACCCTATACTGTTGGAGTTCTATAAATCGCATTTAAATCATCAATTGACAACTCCTCGATTCATTGGCTAACTGAACCTAATCCCCATCAAATTTCATTTTTAGACTACTAATTCAAAAATACTTAAGAACTCAATCGTATAAATTGAATATGTAGCCCAATGCCCATTCAACAAGTCATGCCAATCGATACGACCACGGATAACACGAAAATCCTCCAACAAACCCAAAGTTGCGAGAGTAGGTTCATAGGGATACCTGTATTCATCCATGGCGGTAATAGAGCACCGCCCATCTAGCCTGGTGTGTTTCATCCGGCATGATGACATTAGAAGCCTCCAGGTTCGTCCGCCGCATACTCGGTTGTGGCTTGGGTTTGGGCTCGGTGTTGGCTCCTTCTCATTCTTATATTCCTTCTAGTTCCTCTTTCTCCTCTAGAAGCCATGAAAGCCAAGTTTTGAAGTATTAAAATCTGAAATTTGGAAATTAAAAATCCCCAAACTTGGTAAAGAACTTGTAAGAGTTGAGAAATTGAAGGATTTTGGTGATGGGTTTCTTGAGAAGATGAAGAATTTGTGTTTTTTGGGTGAGATTTAAAGTGAATGCGGATGAGATTTGGAGAAGGGTTTGAGTGTTTGGGAGAGAATTTTCGAGTTGTGGGGTTTGGGTAGGAGAAAGCGGGATAAAAATAGAGTGTTTGAGTTTAAAAGGGGTTTAGAAATCCGACTGGGCCTTTTGCACAGGCCGTGCAAGCCCGCATAGTCGGACTATGTTGCACTGCTTTAGTCCCTGTCCGCTGCAGTATTACTCCACACGGGTGTGTGGTGTCACACAACCTGGCCGTATGACGAGTCTCTGCTTGCTGAGTCGCACGGTCCATGTGACTTGGTTCACACGGCCGTGTGAAGTATTTTCGCACCTTTTTTTTTCAACCTAGAGTTTGCTATGACGCCTCCTACACAACAACTCACAAAACCAAACACAACTAAAAATTAAGTTAATACTAAAAAATATTGAATTAAAATTGAATTAAATCAAAGGCGATAAAAAATAAATGAAAATAGGAAATAATTTGGGTTGCCTCCCATAAAGCGCCAAGTTTTACGTCTTCAGCCAGACTTCAGATTTTTATTCTTCACTATCGTTGAACTTGGTTAGTTGAAATCTTTGAGCCCTCATAATCTGTACCATCCATCAGACGAATGGCATTGCACTGTTCTCTTGGATTCAGTTCCGTGTCGCTGGGAATTTGCCTTTTTGATGTTGGCCTCCCACTATAGTCGCGATTTGGGCTACTTGTGTTTCTAGAGATTTCAATCTTGCAATTACATTCGTGTTCAACTGAGTGACTTGCTCCTCCATCCTATCTATCTTTGTTTCATCCTTGTTCAGTCTTGCTCTAGTTTCTCCGATAACAAAGATAACATCTCTTCTACAGATGCTTTCTTGTCACTTGACTCCGCTCTGCCTTGATTACCCACATTAAATCCTCGAGGTGGCTGCAAACCATTTTTGTTATTAACATATGAAACGTTCTCATGGTTTTGTAGCCCCAGATGATAGTAATTGGGTGTCTGATTATTTCTATAGTTGTTGTTGAAGTTCCTTTGCTATCCCACAAAGTTTGCCTCTTCTTCAACAACCGCAGGATCTCTTGGAGTCAGTTGCATCCAATTTCATATTTAGCATGGATATTTATTCTGTGAGCATGGCGACTTTCTCATCCTGTACCTCGCCACACATCGAACATTGGATCTCTCAAATGGCCACCAATAATCGTTATTTGCCATCTCCTCTAACAACTCTAGTGCTACTACTCGGATAATTCCCTAACTTTGCACCCCCAAATGCATCATCTATAATAGTTATTGTGTTGCCACTTGAACTATTATAGAAATACTAAACTGTTGGTAATCGGGATATCCATGCCGAGGACACTTCCTTAGTAATTCTCTGAATCTATTGCCTCATATAATGGCTCAATCTGTGCCTTTGGCGGGTGATTTTGATTTTAGTCGCAAGCGTTTTGCTAGGGGGAATGTATTTGGCTAAGAACCGCTGACTTAGTTCAGCCCAATCTACTGCGGGTGGTGTTAAAGAACATAACCATCCCATAGCCTTATCATGCAGAGAGAATGCAAAAAGGCGGCATTGAATGGTGTCTTCAGAAACACCATTCATCTTGATAGTATCGCAAAAATCTAGAAATTGTGCCAGATGCGCGTTTGGATCCTCAACGGCTCTTCCCCCAAATTGATTCTGTGAAACCATCTGGATCAATGCCGGTTTAAGTTCAAAGTTGTTTGCATTGATCGGCAGATAGGCCACACCTCCATAAGTTCAACTAACTTCCGGCTGGAAATAGTCTCTAGCTGCCCTTCTTGCGGGCATTTCCACAATACGGTCCTGTCCATCCGCCCCAGGTGGGGTTATTCATTGTTTCTGTTATCCCCGACATTCTGATTATTCCCATCCTCCATTGCTTTATATCTTTTCCTTAATTACTTCACTTTATTCTCTATTTCTAAATCAATGGTTTTTGGTAGGCGGATCTTGAACACGTGATGATGCGCTATCCGCACTCAACAAAAAATAATGTTAGAACCAAAACAAAAAAAATTATTTAAATAGAAGAAAAAATAAAAAAATTATTTACAAAAAAATAAAAAATTTAAAAAAAGTAAAAAAAATATTTACAAAAGCTTCAATTAAGATTGAACTACTTATTACTATATCTAAGTAGAATCTTTCAATCCTTGACAACGCGCCAAAAAATTGTTCGCCAAAAAGATTTGGATCTCTATACTGCAAGTGTACAGTGTAGTTTACAAGATAATGGCAAGCAAGGTCACTACGAAACAATTATGCTATAATAACATCGTATTCCAATTTTATTGAAGCAACTGAAAATCACAAGTTTTAAGAAATAATCAAATATTGAAAATAAAAGAAATATACTTCATACCCCACAAGTATTTTCAACAAATACGAAAGCAACCCTAGGCACATAATCTCAACATGCTTCTTCAATATTAAATCCAATTAATGTTTAACCAAACCAATTCATGCGTTTCTATGAGTTCAATTCTATACTTGTTTATTCCCCCTCTCAAAGCAAATAAACAGTAGATTAATACCAATTGCTAGCATCCATACTCAACAAATAATACTAATTCCCAACAGATCTGTGAATTGAAGTACTCCCCACAAACAATTATAAGCCTTCCGACTCTATACCCGTTTATGTTTGAATTTAATTTCCGTCTTTGTGAGAATTTATCTCCCGAATTATGCACTAACGAATATGACATGCAAATTATTGGCCAAATAATAAGCAATTAAGAATAAACATTCGAATTCATAAAATATAACACATGAATCAATTAAGTAAACAATCAATCAAGATTTAACATGAATCCGATTTTGATTATGCCCTCAGATCCAGAAAGATTAGCCAAACATTGATAACAAATTCATTGACAAACTTGAAATCACCATTGTGACATCGTTTAAGTACATACAAAAGATCTAAACTAAGAAAGAATGCCCCTTCTTGTCGGGATGAATCATTCTTACAAGCCTTCAAACTCTTGTGCTTCAGTAGATGTGAAAGGCCTTGTGGTGTTCTTTGTAACCTATCCCTCCTCTCTTAGAAGACCTTTGATCTGTGTAATCCTGTCTATTTTGGTGTGTTGTATGTTGTATGAATGATATAAATTCATTCAAGCCTTGGTCCCTTTATATAGGTGCTTGGAGAGATCACTTGTAGAGTTTTGGTAGGAAAAGAACACAAAAATCACCGCAACGAATCGCACGGGCCGTGTGGTTACACACGGCCACCGCACACGGTCGTGTGGGTCTACACAGGCTTACCGCGCAACTTGGTTTTGTCCCTGTTTTCTCCCAAACACTTCACACAGTTATGTTACTTCGCACAGACACATCACACGGTCCGATCGTGTGACTGGTTTTTGTCCATTTCCTTCGTCTATTAGATCTTCTCTTTGCACTTGTCGATCATGTCCGGGCCTTCCAACTGATATCTTTCCATTCAAGCTCCATTTCCTGTAAAAAGTTACAAGAATATGCAGTATCCTGCCCTTCTAAGAAAACCAAGTAAAACACACTAAATATACATGCAAATGCATCAATTATATATCAAAATAAGCCCTTAAATGCACGTATACTTTACACGTATCAAGGAGGTAGAGGATAGTGGCCTTGTTGGATGTGCCACTGATCCATGCCGTTGGTTTATTTCACCAAATTGCTGCAAGTATTTAGTTTGGTAGTCGTAGACAGTAGCAGACAATTGGTATGTGTCGCCCATTAATGATCCCACATGGGATTCCAACTGCTCAATCCTCTCGCTCATATCCCCCATGTCACTACATCCTTTCCAAGGGGATTCCGCCTATCGGTCTTAACTTGCGGCTCATTTCTGATCTCTTCTCCTGTGCGGTACCATGAATCGCCTTTCCCTCATAAGCCATTGGCCTGCTCTCGAATTGCGGTGGATCCGGGTTAGGGAGTTTAAGCTTAGTCTGATCCACATGTAAAAGCCAATAGTTATGCCCATTAAACTGTATCATTTTCATGGCATACATGACATTCAAATCAATCTTTCTCCCACCTCCTGCATTCACATAAATGCTGAAATTTACATTAAAGTGCCATGTGGTTGGCATAATCAAGCCTCCAATACATATTTCCCCTTCTGATGCTTCTTCATCCTATCAAATTTTCTAGCGATGAATGCCCCAACATTGGGCACCACCTCGATGAGTGAAGCCATACACCATAATATAAACATCTCATCAAGACAAAGCATCCCCTTATTGTTACCCCTAGTGAACACGGTTTCCGCCAATGTGCTTGAACATATCAAAAATGGGGTTTCTAATACTTGAAGCTTTTGAGGTCCCCATTATAAGAACCCTACGCCCGTAATATATCTCCAAAATTCAAGGATATCAAAATCCTCATGTTCCTCTACCCCGTACGCCGATATTTGATATATCTCATTCAATTCGCCTAAAGTAAGCTCCCTTGTCTCATTAGCCATTCTAAATCTCACATCCATCAAACTCCTTTTTCTTGTGACCAACTCAAAACTAATCAAAAATTCAAGAGTCAAAACCACATAAGTAGGCCAATTTCCATTCAACAACACATCCCAATCAATTCTCCTACACAAAGCTCTAAAATCATCTAACATTCACAAAGTAGTGAGACAATGATTATCGGGGTAACTTGTTGAATGAATATCTCGGAGAAAGAGAGTCTCCCAACGATTGAGGGTGTTTCATCCGTGAGAATGACGTTGGATAATCTCGGTGCGTTCATCTCATATTATGGGGCCCGGGTTCTAGAGTTGCCTTGTTTCTTCTTCTTGTATTTCTCCGAGCACCACCATCTTCTTCTCTTGAAACCCCGAATTTGAGAATTAAGCTTGTGAAAAATCTGAAAATTTTGAAATTTCTCCCCCAAACTTGAAGAAGAATGAGTGAAGATAGAGACTTGGAAGAAATTTTTGGTGAATTTCTTGACAAGGTGAGAGATGTGAACCCTAGCTTGAAGATTTGAAGATTGAATTGAAGAAGTTTGAGTGGGGAGAGGTGTATAAGTAGGAAATTTCGGACATAGGGTTTGGAAAGGAAGAAGTGGGATAAATTTAGAGCGTTTGGGAATAAAAAGGGATGAAAAAATCTGACCGACCAGCGCACACGGGCCATGTGAAATCATACAACCAACCCGAGTGCTTTGCTGCTGTCTATTCTTTGCAGGGATGATTCCCACACCTGTGTAATTTTACATGGTCGGTTCATGGGAATTATTCTCTGTTTTTATGTTTCCAACCATTCACACGGTCGGTGTAAAATGTTGTTTTGATTTTTTTAGAAGAAATCTGGAGTGTGTCATGACGCCTCCTACACAACCACTCACAAAAACAAACAAAACCAAAAGTTAAGTTTGTAAAAATCAAAATCAAATGACCAAAGGCGATTAAAAATTGGGTCACCTCCCAAAAAGCGCTAAGTTTTTACTTCTTTAGCCAGATACCTGATTATCTGACTGCTCGATCAAGTATATGGTAAAAAATTCTGGCTTCTCTTCTTGCTCGTAACAATGTTTAACTAATTGCCCATTCACGATGAATGTTCGGCCATCCTTTACTAACAACTCAATGGTTGCTGGTGGAAATACCTTTTTGATGACAAACGGCCTCGACCACCTTGATTTGAGTTTACCAAAAAAAGTTTCAACGGAATTATACAAAAGTACCACTTGTATCGGGGTTGAAATTCTCTTCTTAAAATTCTCTTATCGTGCCATCTTTTTGTGCGATCTTTGTAAATCTGGGCATTATCATAAGCGTCTTGGCGAAATTCTTCTAACTCGCTTATTTGCAACTTCCTTTTCTCGCCCACGCCCGTCATATCAAAGTTAAGCTTCTTCACCGCCCAAAATGCCTTATGTTCTAATTCCACCGAAAGGTGGCATGATTTCCTGAAGATTAATTGATATGGAGACATATCTTGAGGTGTTTTGTATGTCGTACGATAAGCCCATAAAGAATTGTCAAGCTTTAAAGCCCAATTCTTTTTATTTGTACTAACTGTTTTATCCAATATCTGCTTGATTTCCCTATTCGAAA
Organism: Rehmannia glutinosa; assembly: GCA_016081115.2. Classification (NCBI taxonomy): domain Eukaryota; kingdom Viridiplantae; phylum Streptophyta; class Magnoliopsida; order Lamiales; family Orobanchaceae; genus Rehmannia; species Rehmannia glutinosa. Next base: position 61,217,584 of record CM071926.1, on the reverse strand, counting down.
TTTCGGCTAGCCCATTCGACTGCAGATGGTAACCTGCAGTGCCTCTATGTATCATTCCAAATTTTTCCATCATATTATTGAACAACATATTGCAAAAGTGAGACCCCCATCACTAACTAGGGCTCGTGGAGTGCCAAACCTTGTGAAGATATTATTTTGCAAGAATATCAACACAATGCGTGCATCATTCATTTTAGTGGGAATGTCCTCCACCTATTTAGATACATAATCCACTGCAAGAAGGATGTATATGTACCCATTTGAGGAAGGAAACAGTCCCATGAAATCTATACCGCAAACATCAAATAACTCCACTTCCATCATGTTAGTTAAGGATATCTCGTGTTGCCTAAAAATATTTCCCATTCGTTGACAACTATCGCACTGCAACATAAACTTATAGCAGTCTTTAAAAATTGAAGACCAAAAGAAACAAGAATAATACCTTTTTTTTGACACGCATTGGACCAAAATGACCCCCACTCGTTGATGAATGGTATTGTTCGAATGCTTGCCCACTCCTCTGGGGGCACAAGACTCCTAATTACGAATCAACATCTTTTTAATAATAGAGATTCATCCAACAAAAAAATCACACATCATGGAGGAATTTCTTACTTTCATGATATGTGATATCGGTGGTAGAACCCCGTTTACTAAATAATTCACGATATCAACGTATTATGGAATATTAGTTTATGCCATAAGGATTGACTCGTCAGGAAATGTCTCCTTGATAGTTATGCCCATCGTATCCTCATCAACCATCTCGCCGAGTCATGTGAGATGGTGCGCCACCACATTCTCACTTCCTTTACGATCCTAAATTTTGATGCCAAACTCTTGTTGCAAGAGTATTCATCGGATGACCTAGGCTTGAGATCCTTCTTTGCAAATAAGTACTTGGTCGCCACATGATCTGTGTGGACTATTGTCTTGGTCCCGATCAAATATGTTCGAAACTTATCAAATGCGAACACTACTGCAAGTAACTCTTTTTCAGTCGTGGTGCAGTTCTGCTGGGATGGGTCCAATGTGCGACTTGCATAGTATATCACGCGAAAGAGCTTATCGCGTTTATGCCCGAATGCTACTCCTAATGCAAAATCACTTGCATCGCACATTATTTCAAATGGCTGACTCCAGTGATTAGAATTGGTGCATTTACTAGAGCCTCTTCAATATTTTGAAGGCATGTAAACAATCGGGGTGAAAGCAAAAGTTATATCTTTTTCAAGTAAGTGGGAAAATGGTTTAGTTATTTTTGAAAAGTCACCAATAAAACTCCTATAAAAACACGTATATCCCAAAAAGCTCCATGTTGTTTTCTCATTCGTCGGAGGTGGAAGTTTCTCAATTGCTACCACTGTTGCTCGGTCAACTTTTAAACCTGCAGAACAAACACGATGACCAAGTATAATTCCATCTAGTACCATAAAATGGCACTTTTCCTAATTTAATACCAAGTTCATCTCCTCGCACCTCTACAAAACAAGGGTTAGATTGTGCAAGTAATTATCAAACGAACTACCAAAAACTTAGAAGTCATCCATGAAGACTTCCATTATATTCTCAATCATGCCATGGAACATCACAATCATGCATCTTTGAAAGGTTGCAGGTGCATTACATAATCCAAAAAGTAGTATACAGAATGCATAACGAGTATAAGGGCATGTAAATGCCGCCTTTTCTTGGTCCTCGAGGGCAACCACAATCTGGTTATACCCCGAGTAACCATCTAAGAAACAGTAATACTCGTAACATTTGATCCATGAAGGATATGGGGAAATGATCTTTACGAGTTGCGACGTTTAACTTTCTATAATCAATACAAAATTTCCAACCCCTAACAACCCTAGTGGCTATGATTTCATCGTTTCATTTTTACTATTCTCATCCCCTCTTTCTTTGCACGACATGTCTTTGGACTAACTGATTCTTTGTCAAATATAGAAAATATGATTTCATTATCTAACCATTTAAGATATTCTTTATTAAACACCTCTTGCATAATGGGTTTAGTCTATGTTGATGATGTACTGAGAGGGTTTATAATCATCTTCCATCCTAATCTTATGCATGCAAATCGAAGGGTTTATACCTTTAAGATTAGAAAGGAACCAACCAATAACAGTTCTATGTTCCTTAAGACTCGAAAGCAGTTTATCTAATTGATTGAAGTAAGGAAGAAGCAACTATTATCGATAGGTCTCGTTTTCGCCCAAGAATGCATATTGAAGATGGTTTGGAAGAGGTTTATGTTCGTGAAGTGGAAGCTTGTCCGTCAAATTTGAAATCGGAGGATTATTTTGCACAACCAGGGCGTGTGATTTCACACGCCAAAGGCCAAAAGTATCATCTTTGAGAGAGAATACACGGTTTGGTCGTGTGATTTCACATGCTCGTATGAGAGGTCGTGTGATTTCATATGGCCGTGTGAACCGCTTCCTCTACATCATCACCTCACATGGTCCGACCTTGTAAAAGTGAAGGGCCATGTGGAATGTTCAAAGCTCCTTTCTTTGGTATTTGCTCTTACATTTGAATCTAAGGCAAGCACATATTTGAGAATATCATTGTTAGTTATATCAAAACACATACCTTGTGACCCTTGCGAGTGAGTCAAGCACCACTCCAATGCATGTTTTCTCACAACTTTTTCAAATTGAGCTTCTATGCATGGTGTTAAAACATCTTTCATGTTGCAATGCTCGATGTTCTGGCAGAATTGCATTCTATACTTCAAAATAGTATGTGCTCGTCATTTACTCTCAATGCCAAATTTCATTTTTGCACATCAATGTGTGCTCTTCCTGTAGCCAAGAATGGTGTTACCAAAATTAATGGAACTTCTCGATCTCCCTCCATATCCAACACAATAAAGTCCACTGGAAAGATGAACTTATCCACTTTAACCAAAGCATCCTCGATCACCCTTTTCGAATAAGTCACAAAATGATCCGCTGACTGTAAAGTGATTGTCGCCGGATTCGCTTCGCCTAACCCCAATTTCCCGAAAATTGTTAGGGTATTAGATTTATACTTGCTCCCAAGTTGCATAGTGTTTTATTAAAGGTTGCACCCCCAATTGCACAAGGAATTGTGAAACTCCCGGGATCATTAAGCTTTTGGGCTAACTTTCTTTAAATTATCACACTGCACTCCTCTGTCAATTTTACCATCTCGTATTCCAAATTTTCCTTTTCTTTGCCATCACATATTTTAAACTTAGCATAGTTTGGTATTTGTTCCAAGGCATCCGCAAAAGGTATATTAATTTGAATTTTCTTAAAGATTTTAAGAAATTTAGCGAATTGATCTTCTAATTTCTTTTTTTGAAACCTTTGTAGGAAAGGAATAAGTACCTCGTTCTCGGAATTATCGGAGTAGTAGTCGCCTTTGGTTTTTCAACCGGTTTCGGCTCGGATCTACTACTTCTACTTATTATCCACTTATCCCTTCGAACTTCATGCTCATGATCGATGGCATTTCGGACCCTCATATTCTCGCACCACTCCCCAAATGAATGGCTTTGCATGGTTATCTCGGATTTACCTACGTATTCTTGGAAAATGTGCCTTTCTCGGTGTTGGCCGCCTCTTTCTTTGTAGCTATTTGCCCCTTTGTGTTTCCAAGGACTTGTCTCGCATTCACATTTGTATTCAATTGAGTGACTTGATCCTCAATTCTATCTATTTTAGCCTCATCCTTATTTAATCTGGCTCGTGTCTCCCCGATGAATGAAACCAACATCTCTTCCAAAGATGATTTCGTTTCCTCGGACTCAGCTCTACCCTGATTCCCACACTAAAACCCGGGGTGGCTACAAAATGTTTCTATTTTTAGCATAGGAAAAGTTTTCTTGGTTTCGCAGCCTCGGATGATAATGTGTGGGTGCCTAATTATTTATGTAGTTGTTGTTGAAATTCCAATGTCCCACGAAATTCACTTCTTCAACTACCGCTGGTTCTCTTAGAGTCGCTAGCTGGATCGCATTGAGTTTCATACTTTGCACGGACACTTACTCGGTTAGCATGGCAATTTTGTCCTCATCTTGAATCTCTGCCACTCTCTTGACATTAGATCTCTCGAATGGCCATTTGATAACTATTATTTTCCTTCTCCTTGAATAATCCAGCGCCTCATTCGTATATTTCCCTAATAATGCACCCCAGATGCATCATCTATAATAGTTCTTGTGTTTCCACTTAAACCATTATAAAAGTACTGCACCTGTTCATAATTAGGATAGCCATGCTAGAGCACTTTCTCAATAATTCATTAAATATGTCCCATGCCTCATATAACGACTCTCTATCAAACTTTCTAAATCGAGCGATCTCACTTTTCAATCGAGTGTCTTACTTGGGAGAAAATACTTAGCTAGAAATTTCGATTGAATTATGTCCAACGCATGAGTGGGTGTCAATGAAAATAACCATCCCTTGTCCTTATCGCATAGAGAATGCAAAAGGCGACATCAAAGGCATCTTGAAACACCATTCACTTTTATTGTGTCACAATTTTCTAAGAAGCGCACCAAATGCGCATTCGGATATTTTGACTCACGCCGCAAAGTAATTCTATGACACCATCTGGATCAATGGGGGTTTCAAATTCAAAGTTATTTGCATTGATCGGCTGACGTGCCACTCCCCTATATTTAAGATTAACTTTCGGCTGGAAATAATCTCTCACGACCCTTCTCACAAGCCTCTCCTTTATTACATTTTGTCCATTAGCAACTGGTGGTACCAACAGATGCTCCTCATTGTTTCTGTTGTTCACACCATTCCAACCGTTTCCCTTTGCCATCACTTTTGACTGTTTTCTTAACTGCTTGGCTGTTCTTTCAATTTCCAAGTCAATGGGTATCAATTCAAGTGATCGAGAACGCATGATCATGCACTATCCGCCCTCAACAAAAAAAATTCAAATCAATTAAAAATAGTGGTTCAATTAGATTGAATTACTTATTATTATATTTGTATTGAATCTTTCAATCCTCAGCAACGGCGCCAAAAAACCATGTCGAATGCTGCAGGGGCGAGAAGATCCAACTTAGGGATTCGGAATATGCTCAAGCAAATGTATCGATTTTAGCATATAGTGCAGTTTTTGTTGGGGCTACAATAGTCACTGGTTTTAGAATCGGGTGCAGGCCCGTCGGGTCAAGGGGAAATCTAATCAAGGGTCGGGGCAAAATTTCATCGGGTTGCTATTTTTGATCCCCAAGCCCATAGAAATACACATGAAATAACTAGGGATGATGATTTTGGCAAGACCGCCCCTAGCCTCGTAGTCTTTGGGTCGCCCACCCGATGACCTATAACAGGCGAGAAGGGGTGGGCATGGCTATCACTCAACTAGGGACGAATCCGAAATTTTGTACAAGAGGGGGCATAATATACATCAAAAATAAAATTTTTATTACTAAGCAACCTAAAGCATTTGGAATTGAAATCTACGAGTTTTTCATAAACCGGAATATTTGCATAATTGACTCATTATCAACACTATCAAAAACTTCTTTCTCAATGTACACAATAAAATTATCATTCATCCATTGATCTTCCATTCAATTGCATATTCGATTCTTTATAATCTTCATTTTTGAAAATGTTATTTCAATCAGAGCGATTACAATGGAAGAACTAATGCAAGTGTTATAAGCAAATAGACTAATGGATACACCTCATGTTTTTTAGTCTCTACCTCTTTTGTGGAAGAACTAATGCAAGTGTTCTAATGCTCTTTTGAAGTACTAGCTCCATATCTTTTCAAAATTCTAATGGTGGTTTTTGATTTTTATCTCAAAGGAATTGGTTTTTGTTTTTTGTTGAGTACTTTTTATCCTTGAAATCTTTGGTGTTTTATTAGGAATAGTGCTCAGCGGTTACCGAGATTATTGGAGGGGATGCACGGTTTTTTTGTTCTTTTCTAAACCTAATTAATGTATAAAAAGTAAAAATCTATACTAATACATAATTAACCGACAGTGGCACTACCGAGATGAGTGGAGGGGCACGGTTTGTTTGTTGTGCCTAAACCTAATTAATGTATACAAAAATAAATATTAATTATACATAATAATTAAAAAAAATGTGGGGGCACGTGCCCCACACCAGGGACTGTGCGTCCGTCTTTGCACTCAACCCTGTAAGCCCCCGGCCCTGCCTAATATTTCTTTTGAATTATGTTTAATATATAGCTTACATATATAATATATATAATAATTTAATTCCCATGTACTTAATATTATATATAACATATTGATCGTGAAAATCTCTTTACTAAACCGCAAGTGTACAATGTAGCTTATAGATAATGACAAACAATGTCGTATTTCTCAGAGATTGAATCTAAAACTCGTAAAGTATAGCAAATATCGTATTTAATTTTATTGAAATGATTGAAAACAAAAAGTTTTTTTTTCAAGTCTAATAGTCATGCTTGATCCATGCATGTTATCATTAATAACCAATGAATCAGTGAGAATCCAACTCTCGCAATGATATATATCTCTAGAGCATTATTAACCAATTTGCCATCATATTCTAACTCTTAACATATCTCTCATTCCCTAGTCCTTCAAATTTCAATAAATTACTTGCATACATTCATATGCACAAATCCCGAGCAAGAAGAATGGTTATACTTAATCATTAGGAAAACGAGATTTTACCAATTCGATGATTGAGATAGCCACGATTGAGAATACTTGATAGACGATCGGGCTAAAGCATCCATCGGATCGATGCAACTTCTCCACAAAGGATCGTTTGGTGGCAAAAGTTGTCATAGATCATCATAAGCAAGAATGACTGTTCACAACTTTTACTAGCAAAACTTTGTAGAGCAACTCAACAAATTTTGTGCTCTTTCAAAGTCTTTTTCATTCAATGCTTCGACATGATCCATATGTTCCACGGTTGCCTTGTCGGCTATATAACCTCAAAACCCTCATTTTCAAGTTTCTCCGATAAAATCTAGCTACCAAAGCTTCATTACTTGCAAGCACACCGATACGAAAAGGGCTTCAACTTTGATCGGTTTCAATTTAGCTTCTTTAAGTTCTTTGGCTCCAAGTTTAGAGGGCTCTTTCACAAAACCAATAAATTTATCCCTTGTGATACCCCATAAGATGAGAGTTTAACCAAATAAGCTCGTTCTTCCTCATTTTATCGTCTTAAAATAGCTCCAACTACCGAGAGATAGCTTCCAAAGAATAACCTCCACTTGTTTGAGATCGTTTTGCAGGTGGTTCCCTCATATTAGACTTGTAAGAATATAATAGTCCATCAGGGCTTGGAATAATTGTACCCTCCATAAAAGACCTTTTAATGGCTCCTGGATAGAGAAGGGCTTTCACAACAACTTCTAGAAAAATTCCACTCACAATCCATTGGCATGCCATTATATCTATTGGTGTTTGGCAAGTGCCAATTCTACATGGAAATCTGAAAAGTGGAATTTGTAACATTATTATGAAGAGATACATATGAGAAGCGACAATAGATATCTTCTCTGCCCATTTTCTTGATGAGAACCCCATGCTACCAATTTTTAGATTGAAAACAAAAAGTGCTATCTAAATTAATCTTAAAATTATCAAGTTAAAATATCTAAGTATTATAAATTCCCAAACTTCACAAAAACTCAAACATTTACGAAAAGCAATCTTAGGACTATGATATTAACATGCTTCATCAATAATAATTCCAATAAACTTTTCATCCAAACCAATTTCTGTGTATCTATGGGTTCAATTCCTAAGATAATTTATTCCCTCTTCCATGTGCAAACAAACCATTGATTAATAAGAATTGCTAGTATCCCTACTGAACAATTAATATCAACTCCCAACAAACATTATAAGCCTCCCTACTCTATACCCGTTTATGCTATGAATTCATTTATCACAAGTTAGAACTCATCTTCCGAGTTATGTACTAACAAATAAGACATGCAAATTATTGGCTAAATAATATACAAGAAATAAACACACGAATTCATAAATAGAACACAAGAAACCAATTAAGAAGAAACAATCAAATCACAATTAACATGATTCCACAGTCCCGATCATGCTCTAGAATCAAGAGATCTAGCTTAACATACTTGCTTGCAAATTCATAGACAAATTTGAAAATAAATAGTCAAACATGGAGTTAAGTACAAAACAAAAGCCCTAGACTATGATGATAGAACCCTCTTGTGTAGATAGACCCATCTTCACAATCTTGAACATTCGCCTTCGTGGTTGGAAGAAGTCTTGTGTTATTCTTCATTGTGTTGTGTCTTTTTCTCATTGATTTGTGTTTTCTCTCTAAAAATTCGTGTCTCCAACTTTAGTTCTTAGTCTTTCTTTTGTAGTTTCCTTAAGAGATCTTTTGTAGAGTCCTGACGAAATTAGGAAACAAATCGGCCCGAGAACAAATCGCGGCCGTGTAATTTTACACAGTGCGGACCTAATGTACTTTTCCATCTACTCTACATCCAAAGATAGTCCGTCGACTAGCCAACAAGCTTGAATCCTCCATTCTTTGGATACCATAAGCCAACTCCTTGGCATCCCTTCAAATACCGTAGATTCTCTTAGTTGCGGTCATGTGACTCTCATTTGGTGCGATTTAAATCTAGCACATACACCTACATCAAAGGTGATGTCTGGTTCGCTTTTGTTAAATAGAGCAATTATCCAATGAGAGCTCTATATCTAGTTTGATCAAAAGCTTTACCATCCGCATCCATATCCATCTTGATTGAAGTTTTCATTGGAATCTTCATCGATGACTTTTCTTCAATATCAAATTTCTTAATTAAATCTCCGGTATACTTGGTTTGACTTATGAAGGTTGTTAGTCCAAGTGGCTACGATAATCTAGAAGGGAGGGTGAATAGATTATCCGACACTACAAGAAAAACTGGCGATAGACACCACCAAAAAGACACCGATTTTATAACTTTATCGGTGTCTTTTCCTTTTTAACACCGGTTTTGTAAGAAACCGTGTCTAATCGATCTTTGTCGTTTGATAAACAACACGGTTTCCTAGAACCGTGTCTATTGTAAAACGTTTCCCAAATAGACACCGGTTTTTGCATTGATTTCAAAACCGGTGTCTATTTATATAAATTTATTTAGATTAGACACTAGATTTTTTGACGGTTATTGAACCGGTGTGTCTATAATATTTCGAACCACATTTTTTGACACCGATTATAGAACCGATGTCTTTATTTTTTAAACACTAGGTTTTAGGGTTGGATTACACCAGGTTCTAAAACCGGTGTCTTTATTGCCCCTAAGTAATTACTAATTAGCTAGGTTTTGTAAAAGTTGTAAAATTTCTTCTCCAACTTGAACGATCTCCGGTCGTCGCCTCCGTCACCTCTCCCTCCTCCCTCCGCCCGCTCGTCTCCCGTCACCTCTCTCCTCTCCCCTCCGACGCTCCTGTACGCCTCTCACCTCTCCTCCTCCGCCGGCCGCCAACCTCAATCTCTTCTCGCCGCATTTGCCGCCGCCGCTCGTCACCTCTCGCTCGTCACCGCCAAACCAAACAAGGCGCCCCAAATCCTCTCGGGCGGGCTAGGGTTTCTCTTGGAAAGGAAAAAAAGGGTTAAAAATTGAGTCCATTCGCGAGATTTTACACTAATTCCCTCAATTTATCCTCTTTCAAGGTAAAAGGGATAGCCGTTTTCAAATCATTCTTAGTAATTTTTATTATTTTTATCTGCTAGTGCGTAGTTGTACTCTCCTGCCTTATATCTGTTCGTGATGTGATTACTTGTTTGGTTTGGTTTTGAATTTATGCATAGTTGGATTCTTCGTTTAGCTTTGTTGAGTTGAACATCCAAGAGTTTCCTTGCTGTTTTTCCGATTTATTGGAGGCATATTATTCAGATTTTGGAATAGAGTAATAATTATTTTTTTCTTAATTTGAAGCTAGGAATATGCTTAATTACTTATTGAGTTATTAATTACTTATTGAGTTAAGGAGACCCCAACTAGGGTTTAGAGAAAAAGGGGAATCGATTCAAGAAAGGAGCCTTCTTTCTTGAATTTATTTTTCTCATTTTTATTAAGCGAGGAGAGGGTTAGACGCCCACAACGACAAAGACAATGGGAAGAGGGAAGTTCAAGGGCAAGCCCACCGAGTGCCGCCATTTCTCCACCCCCGAAGAGATGTTGGCTGGTACTCTCTACTCGACCTCGCACTTTTTGAAGGAAGAAGGCCGAGGTGGAAGAAGAGATGTCCGATGTGGACTACGAGGAGGAAGTTGAGGATGAATCTAAAAAAAGTGAAAGGGGCCCGGGGGTGTCATTCGAGTTGAAAATCCCAATGGGCGAAGCCAAAGAACTTGAAAGCATGTGATGTTGATATAGAGAAAACAACCGAGCTCTCAAGACGTGAAAGAGAGGAGATTGAAAAGTCGGGAGCTCATGAAAGGTATATGTTTTTGCAAGAACAAGGAAGATCGATCAAGCAAAGAAAGATTTAGAACGTTTGGCCCTTATACGACAACAAAGAGCCGAAGCCGCCAAAGAAAAGAAGAAGGTGGAAGCTCGCAAATGATTTTGCATGCTTGGAATAATGGTGTTAAAATAAGTAATGATTTTTAATTATTTGGCGAACAATATTTGTACTCTTGTGTCCTCTTTGTTAACAATGTTTCACAACGTTTTCATTTCTCTTTTTGCCATGTTTTATTGTATTCGGAAGTAGACATAATTTATACCTTTGCTTCATGGTAAGTCAAGTAGCATTTTGTTTTCTTTACAAAAAAAAATTAATTACTTATTGAGTTGGATGGTCAATCTATGGGTGCTAGAAATGTTCTGTTTTTCGTCGAGTTGCTATTAGACCGATAATCACCTCTCTTTTTTGTTTTGTCTTCTATGTGGACATTTTCGGTTTGACTTAATTGATGTCTTTAAAAGAGAGAACTCAGCCTGCAAAGATCATATGGTTGCTTTTGTTTTTCCGCTATACATGTTGAGATGAGCTTATGTATATCTTAAGGGTTCAATTTGCACCCATATAGTAATCACATGTAAGTCGTTAGATTATCGAGTGGATTTGTCCAGATACTTGACTCATTGTGTATTGTGTTTACTAAATGCATGCGAGAAATGGGTCTTAGACGTCAGAACTTCCATTTTCACGAATATTTGTCATTGGTTTTGTGGTTGTTGATGAAACGAATACTTTTTCTGCTCCCAATCTAAATTTTTACAACCTATTATGTACTTAACTATGTTGTGGAAGAGTGTTGTGGAAATGATACTTGATGAAGTTAATGAGTGATTCAATAGATGCAACACTTTTTTTTTTCTTGCAAGTTTCTTTAATTTATCTCGACTACATTAATTTCCTATGACTATTGAAGTATGATGCTTATACAAATTTGCCAATTATTTACTTTTATTTGAATGAAATCTAGTTAGATGTGAATATCGTACATTGTGGACAAAAGTATTTTAAATCTTTGGTGATTGTATGTATACATAAGTTGCAAACCTACGGTGGTCGATCTTACACACTAACTTCAGAATCGGATTTTGCGGTCATTTGGAGTTCATTGGTGTCCATTCAGTGGACTAACAAGGGTCCCTTCATCTTTTGAGTAAGCACCATCTTTTACCTTATGGGTGTATTTTTCACCAATTTTTAAGTCCAAATGGCGTCGGCTTAAGGGTCTTTTGTCGATAGTACCTATTCGAACTATTCTTACAATATAGCCCATGTATACCTCACATATAATCTTGGAAGATTTTAAGAAGGTACATATCATTAGCCATCTTTGCATTTCTTATTTTGTCCTTCTTGCCCAGATTAGGACCTAGTGCGTCTGGCTTTACCTTATGTAGTAGCAAAAGATGTTTGTTTGAATATATAGAGATGCAAAAATATATTAGTTTTTTGAATCGATCTGGTTTTGAATGCGTTGCTCTAGCTTTACATTTGGGAGAAGTTGAAGCTATCGGGAATGGACATGAAAGTACCGGATATTTCATTTTCGAAACTTCTCTCGGATTTTCGTAATTTTCCTGGACCTCAAGTTTTTCAATTATCCCTATTCTTAATCACCAACATGCTGGATCAGATGTTAACTCTGACTAAGTAGCGTGGAGTTTGGAAAGACTTTTAATTTGTGTCGAAGCTTGATGTTTGTTGTCCAGAATGATGATAATAGTATAAGGCTCTAGCATTAGATGAGTAGAAGCTGTGGACTTTCAACTGACCTCATTGAATACAAATGTTCTTTTGTGAAGCCTATGGTAAATTTGAATAGTTGAGAAGTGACTATTCGGGTACTTAGGTCTATCCTAAACTTCACTATTTTTGGATAGCGATAAGGATTAAACAAGCTCGTAAGACCCCAGGTCAAAGTTTTCACATTAAACTCAACCCGCTCTAATTTAAATGTCTTCAAGCCTGCAGGTTTGTCGCGTTGATGTCTGTCATGATTACATATTTTGACATTTTACTTCTATCTTGATTTTATGGAATCTTAACTTGACAATATAATGCGTTGCACTTGAATCTTGGGTATTGTAGATGTGCACATCTTTTTTTGTTTGTGAAATGTTCAAGTGCCTTCAAACTTCTCGTGAATGAGGCACTCATAAAAGGGATACATGAAATCCATTTCGTTGGAGAGTTCATTTTGGTATCTCGTCGAAAAATTCTTTGTAACATTGTTCATACTATAATAGAGAAAGCATATTGAATCTTAAGTTTTAACAAAGATCTTGTGTCCATTTTAGTTGTTGTTAATTAATGGATCGCTACATATGCAAACATGCAAATCTGAACTAATCTTGATTAGAGTTGCCTTCTTTTTGTTTTGGTCGTGTGGTGAGACATTTTGTCACCGCCCGATATTTGGGGTAGTATCTTGTTTGACTTGCCTCAATGTCACCGCCCCAACTTTTCGACTATTAGTTTACAATTAATCTCTCAACTTATAGTAGAGATAAATATGCGATTCTAGGAAAAAAAAGAAAAATGTACAAATATATTTTATATCCTGTCCTATTGAAGCACGCCCTCTAAATTGTTACATTATCTTTCTTCTTAGCATCTGTGATGGCTATATTTTTTTGACAGGTGACAAAGACGGAGTACCACTTTTAAGACCGCTCAAGTTGGACGATTTCATTCAATCCAAAGCCAAGGTAAATGAATGGTTGCAAGATAAACAAAGCAATCGACAGGTCCATGTAATTTCTTTAGGACAAATCAGTAGCTTGGAAGTTTCAACAATCATCCGGAGGAAAAATCATTTTGATCTCAGGATATATTTAAGGGATAATTACAAAAGCTACCCCAGGAAGTTTAGCCCAATCATAAAAAAATCCGATTATCTTTTAAAATTACAAATACACCCATGAAATTTGGTTCTCCTTTACAAATTGATAGTTGTTAAATGAATATAAATCTCAAGGGGTGTTTGTAGCACTTTAAGGGGGTAATTGTAATTTTGAAAGATAGTTGGAGTTTTTCGTAATTAGACTAAACCTCGGGGTAGTTTTTGTATGCTATACCAAAATCGGGATGTGTTGTAGTTTCACATAAACGGGATGCTTGTTTTATGCATGATCGTGTGCTTGTTTTATGTAATCATGAGGTCACCTCTTTCACTATCTCTATCTCTCTCTTATTTGTAATTACAGGCATATACACTAATCTCTCGCAAATTTCACTGGACTAACGGAATTATACTTTTTATGACTAGAAATGGAGGATGGTGATGAGATAGATGCTTTGCCGCACCGAATCGAGGAACAAGCGCTTAATGGGGCTTTATTTTATCTGTTTTGGATGAATTGAGAACCCAAAGTTTTGTAAGCTAATGAATTCTCATATTCGAATTGGAAAACATAATCGCTATGTTGATCATATGGATTTTGTTGCCTTTAGTTGAATTATATAGTCTTTTTGTTAGTTGATGGAATTAATTGAATTATGAATTTATAGTCTGTTTTGGATGAATTGAGAACCCAAAGTTTTGTAAGCTAATGAATTCTCTTTTCCTTTTTTATTTTATTTTTCTTGTTTGTTTCTTCCATTTGAGTTTTATGTTTGGTATAGAAACAAGGCACAATTTATGTGGGCTTCTGTGCCAAAGTTTTTCTTTCATCAGTAATTTTGCATGGCTGCTATAATGTTTGGTATTTGGATGATTTTGAATTTCTTGAGAGTTTTATGTTTGTTTTAAGCATTTCATTTCTTGCCATGGCTGTGCCCTGTGTGTTCATAATACAAATTGAGATGGATGGGTTGTTGTGTGAACATTCAAAAACGCTGAAAACAACTTTAAAAAAAATGGAAAACAACTTTTTTTCCCAAAAAAAGCTGGAAAAACTGAGGCTTAAAAACCAGAGCATTCAAATTGAGATGGATGGGCTGTTGTGTGAACATTCAAAAAGTCAAAAAAACTTGACTTTCAAAAAAAAAACGGAAAACAACTTTTTTCCCAAAAAAGCTGGAAAACCGAGGCTTAAAAAATAGAGCATTCAAATTGAGATGGATGGGTTCTTTGTGTGAACATTCAAAAAGCCGAAAACAAATGACTTTCAAAAAATGGAAAACAACTTTTTTTCCCAAAAAAAGCTGGAAAAACTGAGGCTTCAAAAACAGAGCATTCAAATTGAGATGGATGGGCTGTTGTGTGAACATTCAACGTTTTTTAAAACATCACGGCCGCTCAATGGTTTCGGATCAGGGTTAAAGTCTTGCTTCCCGTCAAATGCTTTCTTTTGCCTTCAATAAGGATGATTTTCACGAAGAAACCTTCTATGCCCTATGAATGACATTTTTCTACTATGCTTCAACCTCCTAGCACTTGTGTTTTCACCACAGATAGGGCATGCATTATATCCTTTTATGCAAAGATCGACATATTTCCATATCTTTGGAAAATCATTAATTGTCCATAGTAGACCGCTTAAGCATGAATCTTTCTTTTTCGCATGCATCATATGCTTTGATACCTTCTTCCCATAAGTGTTTCAAATCATCAATTAAAGGTGCCAAGTAAACATCAATATCATTTCCCGGTTGTCTAGGACCAGAAATCAATAAAGTGAGCATCATAAATTTTCTCTTCATACACAACCACGGAGGAAGATTGTATGTGATAAGCACAATGGCCAACAACTATACGTAGAACTCATCAAACCGGGGTTTATCCCATCTCACGATATGGCCAATCTCGCATTTCTTGGCTCGGAAGCAAAATTTGGCCACTTATAGTCGACTACTTTCCAAGAAGGTGAATCATTGGATGACGCAAATAACCATCACGAACTCCACTATCAAAGATGCCAGGTTAATGCTTTAGGTTTCCTCACTGCGAAACATTCTTGAAATCTTGGAATCGGTGGAAAGTACCATAGGACTTTCGTAGGAACTCCTTCATTTATTTTGGAATTCTTGCACGTCTTCCATCCGGAGATCCCACAAGTAGGGAAATTGATACAGTCCACATATTCCTTTTGATATAAGATACAATCATTGGGATAGGCATAGATCTTTTCATAGTTCATCCCTAATGCAACTAAGCATTTTTTTGCATCATATGAAGATGAAGGCAATTCATTACCTTTCGGAAGCATTTCTCCAAACAAGGAAAATAGGTCAAGAAATCCTTTATCACTCCAATCGTATTTTGCTTTCAAGTTATACAATCTAACAATCGCCGATAACTTTGTAAATTTTGTACATCCTACATATAAAGGTTTCTCAACATCCTCGAGTAAATTACTAAATTGAGTTGGATTCTCATCATATGTATAATGCATCATGAACCATATCAACAATCTTCTCATAAGAAAAGTTTTGTTCATCTTGTTCTCATGCGTGTTCACAATCATTCTTTGAGTTGGCGATGATGGTTTTTCTTGATGCCATACCCATATTACATATGTCAAATCCATACCATTAACATACAAATGTGCCCTTATGACGTCAATACTTTTCATCTTTAAATTACCACACTTTGCACACGGGCAACATATTGCATTAAAATCAGTAGCATTTTGCTTGGCAAACTGCAAGAAAGATTCTACTCCATCTGCATACTCACGTGATAATATATCTTGACATCCATTCTTTGTCCATTCTGGTACTAAACAACCAGGAATGAGCTAACCCTTCCTAATATTTAACACCATTAGGTCATATTTTAACAAAGAATCACACAGGGCAATTTGTTATCATGCAGCAACTTAATGTGAATCTGTTAAAATATTTCATTTTTTAAATATATAATGGTGCACATAGTTAATTTTGATAAAAGCGAATCATAATACAAAATATTCCATGAACATGCCGGTATGGGTGTTGTTTGTATCCATGTCGTCTCAACAAAATTGCTAAAAAAATCAAATTACAACATTCAATTAATATCAAAGTACTAAAATTATAAAATATTAACAATAACACAATAAATTTAATTAAGCTAAACTTCAAGGGTAATTTTTGTAATTAACCTTAATACAAAAATATTGTCGATATGCTCTTCTTGGCCTATGACTCTTTGTCAATCTAGTTTCGAGTTCCTTCATAGGAGGTACTTATTTGGATAAATAAGGACATATGTTAGACCAAAACATAACCATACATTCCACCTTTAGTAGCAGACATCGAGACCAATGTGAGACACGTAAAATTCTTCAACCAGTCAACCACACGCACATGTGGCAAAAAAAAAAGAAATATTTTATTCAGCAAACTAAAATCCGGATACCAAGTCTAGCAAGATATTTATGCCCTTTTTGCCTCTGCTAGTACCCAATTATGTTGGAAAATCCATGTGACTTCCTAATCAGTAAGTAAAATGTACCACAAACCTATCAAGCTTTATTCACAATGAACAAATGAATTATTGAAAGCCACTTGTGCTTGTTCCATTCTCTAACAAGGAGAAATATTTATAGAAAGACGAGCAATTGAGTATCACCTTGCCATTAAGAAAACTTACTACTTGAATCTCAATTTTCAACAAGTAGACAGTTTCAAAAGGACACAAGAAAAGAATGAGAATCAATTCTAAGGCCTCAATCACCGTTCCACATATACTTTAAATACCAATCGAAAATATCATAAAAATCAATTGGGAAATTTATCGCTTTTGTTTTTCCCACTACAAAACAGTAACGCTAGTGAGCAAAATATTATAAGTTCATGAGCATTTTGAGCCTTGCTCGTATGTAATGGATATTGTGAGTTTGACACCAAGACTATATCCTCCAATCCCCAACACCCCGACAACCCAAACCAAAATTTGCTACCTCTCTGTGACAATCTATAACAATGTTACAAGAAAACTACCCACAACCGTAGTCTTCATAATATCCACACACACACACACATTTCTAACAAGGTACTAATTTACAATTTACAACCAAGATTTACCATTTAATAATATCCACCAAAAACCGAATCGAAAAACCGAAAAAAGTTCTAAAAAGACAATCTAATTTATCTCTAATTCCATCATAAACTCAGGCCCTCATCTTTTCTAATAAAGTCCACATATTCCTATCATCACACATCAACCTCAAGAATAGCCACATAGTAACAACATATATATTTGATTAATTTGCTATTAATCATTCTCCCAAAACAAAATCCTAATTCAACAAAGAAAATCATCATATAAAATAATCAAAAATCAAAACTATAGATAAAAATAGAGTCTCGCAATAGATTAAATTAGGTTTGGATTATTCGAGATAAAATTTGGGGGTTAGTATTTTTTAATTTTAGGGTTTTTGGGATACCTTGTATAATGAATAAACAAGAAGCAGGAGAAGCCGAGGAGATTTCTGATTTCCGGAGAAGACGTCAATTTGGGATTGATGAGACACCGAGAGTCGAGGAGAAGAGAGTTTCGCCGCTTTCCGGAGAAGACAGGTGAGTTTTGGGAGGGATATCGCGAAGAATTATGGTGAAGAGATCGTGTGTATTTGGTTTCCTTCTTTGATAAAGTTTTTCGCGGTATTTTTTCCTTCCAGGCGTAGACTAATTTTTATATATTAATTGTTTTGGTTTATATATTAATATATAGTATTAACAATATACATGCATTATAAAGTATTAATAAAATTAAGATATTACGTACAGGAGCTTATATAGTGATTGTTTAGGGAATGAAGTAATGAAGTTGAGTAGTTGACCGTATGAAGGATTTGAGTTGTTTGATTAACTAATTAAGGTAATAATTAATTGATATTTTATTTAACTTATATAAAAAATAAATAAATAGGAATTAATTATAATAGGGAGGAATATGTTAATTAGGTTAGAAAATCATTTAATTACCTATAAGCTAGAAATTCATGTTTAAGACTTTACACAATGGTTTTTCAAATCATTGCCACGACATTTATAAAGGTACTATATATATAACGGTAAAATGTTGTGAAACTCGATCATTATCGTTTTAAAAGTCACGCTAATAGAAAATAGTTTCGTCAAAACATTGTCTGTATAATAGTTAAAGCTATCAAAGTAGCTTCGCCCGATGATAGGGTCGGGCCTTTGTGATTTTCAGAGTCTAAAAGAGCCCGAGACTATTTGGCCTGACCCATTAGGCTCAAAATCACGGGTCGGCCCGATGTGGCCGATTTTTATGTGTATTTTCATGGATTGGGCGGCCTCCAAAATTGCGGCTTTGATGGAATTCTTGCCCGACCCAATTTTCTCTCTTGGCCACGATGGGCTAGCACCGACTTGGCCTCTAATAAAAATGCACTTATATAATATATAATAGATTTGTAAGCCGTTGTGCAATCCATTATGCAACAGGATGACCCAGGGCGGCCAAGATGGTGCCGCATATAGCTCCCAGGAAAGGGCCCTGGATTTTTTTTTTTCATTTTTTTATATGTATATATATATATATATAGTTACATAAAATAAAGCATGAACTCGGTAATAAATTTGTAAGTTGGCGTAACGGCTTGGGTATCGTACACTAATACTCGTTAACATATTGGTTCTATTCGATAACGAGAGAGAATAAAAATGAGAGTAGGGAAATATTTGATAGATATTCTATCTAGTGAATTTTGAAAATATTCTTCCGATCCGAAGTATTGAAATTAATTACATATATAGTACATTTTCTTTTTACTGTAAAATAAAAACTTCATTTGTTATGTGTAGTACAGTTGAATCAATATTCCCCTTGCCCAATGACATAAGCTGTTATTAGCTGAACTACATAAACACTTTTGTATACCATCAAGTAATTCATTTATCATACTATATATAATTGACTAATTAATTACTTATATATACCTTTACAATATATAATTAATGAATTGCGAGATTCATCACATGGCAAACTAGCTAACTTTGATGGAATAGTAAAACACTCGAATGAATGGCCAAATTAACAAACTTAATTAGAACCAATATTTTCTCCAACAGAAAATCATAAGTCCGATCGACGTTTGATTCTTTATTTTTATAAAAGGATCACAGTGGAAAAAATATCTAAAATAGAAAGTAAAAAAGTTCGATCATTTGAATGAAAAAAGAAAATAACAAAAATCCTTTACTATACGTGTCTACTCACTTAAATCAAGCTCCTATATATAGTAGGTACTGTAAAGCTTTAATTTCATTATGACCATTTAATGGCCATTGCTAGAGGTCATCGATCGATTCCAAATGGAATCATAAGTTATTGATTTAATATTCTCCCTTTTTCAACTAACAATTTTTTCTTTGATTTTTTCCCTTTAATTTAACAATTAATATTTTTTTCTCCTTTGATTTTTTATCGGCCTTTCATCGAACAAATATTTTCCCCTTTGATTTTTGCAAAGTCAAAAAAAATGAAGAATTTAAAGAGGTGCCCCAACCTTTAAGTCATTCTCTATCATTCATATTTGCCATTATTTTCCTTTTTCAAAAAAAAAAGGAAAGACGATTTTTTAAAACCATTATTACACCCGTTGTAGATTAGAAAACATGCTAATATACTACGGTTTCATGAAAACGTTGTCGTTTGTAAAAAGACGCAAATTTACAAGTGTTTTGGTAAACCGTTTTGTTTTAAAAAATCAGCTGATTTACAACGGTTTTAAGAACCGTTGTACACATCATTGTTGTTTTATAATACATACAACGATTTTCAGAAACCGTTGTAAAAACCGTTGTCGTTTTCCAAAAAACCACTCATACACAACGGTTGCTCAATAACCCGTTGTGGTTGCGGAAAAAGTCCGCTCAAAGACTACAGGTTTCGTGCAAACTGTAGTCTATTTCATAAAATACAACAATTTAGCATAAAATTGTTGTCATTATTGTCTTTGTGTATTACCATTTTTGTTGTATTGGATGTATTATTAATGATGATTTTTTTAGTTTGTGGCATCGGAAGTTATGCCATATCTCCATAGATAGAATTAATAGATTAGTAAAAATGACTTTGATTACTTAATACTTTGAACTTTATCGATTTTCATACTTGTGGACTGCAATAAGGGAATGCAAACCAACAAGTCAAAGAAAGGTGCCAAAAGAAGTTTACACTTATTTGAAATCATACATTCAGATATATGTAGTCCAGATATGAACTTATATGGTCCATAATATTTTATCTCTTTGATTAATGATTACTCACAATATTTGTATCTCTACTTGATTCATAATAAAGACGAAACATTAGATGCTTTTAAGACATTTAAAACCGAACTAGAGAAATAATGTGTAAGCAAATAAAAATTGCTAGGACCAATAGAGTTGGAGAATATGATTAGGTACACTGAGAATGGACAAGCACCGGTCCGTTTGCAACGTTTCTTCAAGAGCATGATTGTAGCCCAAGAGAAGAAGCGAGAAAGAAGAAGCCGTTTTAACATTATTGAACATGGTACAACGTATGCTAGGTAGCTCGGCGCTACCTAAATCCTTATGGTCCAAGCTCTTAAAACGGTAGTGCATATATTAAACCGGGTTCCAACTAAGGTTGTTCCAAAGACGCCATTCGAATTATGTAAAGGTTAGAAAACGAGTTTATGATATATACACGTTTGGGGTTATACATCCGAATGAAAAGTTTACAATCCACAATGAAGAAACTAGATCCAATGACTATTAGTTTGTATTTCATTGGATATGTCGAATGTCATAAGGGATATAGATTTTATTGTCCATCCTAACATCGGATTATGGATTCAAGAATTGCAAAATTTCTTTAAAATGACTTAATTAGTGCAAGTGATCGTTATAAAGATCAAACTCGAAAATGATCAACCTTCCACATCAAGTGAAAATTGGTTGCCATTCATTATACTCTTCAAGTTCAATCGAGTATTGTACGACCAATTATTGAAGTTTCACATATTGTTGATAACCCAATAGAACAAAGTGTTCAAATAGCGAGATAATGTTAACAAAGCGGTTGAACAACATAATGTTGAAGCAACATTAAGAAGATATACTAGGGTAAGAAATCAACAATTTCGATGATTATACTATGTATGTGCAAGAATGGACTATAACATCGAGCCGAAAATAGTCTTGAAACGTTTTCACAAACTATGAATTGTAAAGAATCAAATTTATTGTATAATGCTATGAAAGATGAGATAAATTCTATGGCATCTAATAGAGTATGAGACCTTGTAGAGTTATCCAATGGTGCAAAGGCCATAGGGTGTAAATGGGCCTTTAAAACAAATAAGGATTCATTGGGCAACATCGACATATATAAAGCAAGACTCATTGCTAAAGGATTTACTCAAAGAGAAGGAATCGCCTACAAAGAAACCTTTTCTCCTGTATCGAAAAGGATTATTTTCTAATATTATGACATTAGTTGCACATTTTAACTTAGAATTACAACAAATGGATGTGAAAACGACTTTTCTCAATGGTGATCTAGAGGAAGAGGTATATATGAACAACTAGAATGATTCATTTCTAGTAAAGGTTAACAATTAGTGTGCAATCTTAAGAAATCTATATATGGAATGAAACAAGCATCTCGACAATGGCTTTCAAATTTCATGATATTATTTATTCATTCGGATTAGTAGAGAATATCATGGATGAATGTGTATATCAGAAGGTTAGTGGGAGTAAAATTTGTTTTCTTATTCTATATGTAGATGATATTTTACTTGCAACCAATGATAAAGGATTGCTGCGCGAGGTGAAACAATTCCTCTCCAAAATCTTTGATATGAAATATATGGGTGAAACACTTATGTCATTGACATAAATATCAATATAGACATACTTTGAGGCATTTTAGGTGTGTGACAAGAAACCTATATTAATAAAGTTTCGAGAGATTTGGATGAAGGATTGTCACCAAGTGTAGCTCCTATTGTGAAGAGTTATAAATTCAATTTAGCCCAATGTCCAAAAATGATCTTGAAAAGAAACAAGTGAATAATATTCCATATTTTCGTTGTTGGAAGTCTAATATATGCTCAGTCGAGCAAATTGCCTGGCAATGCATTTGTTATTGGAATATTAGGAAGATATCGAGTAATGCAGAATCGACCATTGAAAGCTACAAAGAAGGTAATGAGGTACCTTCAAGGGAAAACATTACATGCTTATGTATCAACGAGCTGATAATTTGGAAGTCATTATTTACTCTGATTCGGACTTTGCTGGTAGAGTTAATTCACAAAATATGCATCTGGTTATAATTTTATATTTGATGGTGGAACCGTATCTTGGAGAAGCACAAAACAAACTTTCACTGACACCTCCACTATGGAAGCCGAGTTTTTATCTTGCTTTGAGGCAACTTTACATGATGTATGGCTAAAGAATTTTATTTCCACACTTAGAATTGTTGATTCAATTTCTAGGCCATTAATAGTATATTCGACAATTCAATTGTTGTATTCATGGATAAAAATAACCAAAGTGGTAGTTGAAGCAAATATATCGACATAAAATATTTAGCCATTAGAGAACATGTTAAAGATAAAATAGTAGTCATTGAAAGGTGTAAATCTTCTGGTGTTAAAACAGAAAACATAATTAGTTAAGTGTTATAGCTTACCAGGTGAGTTGCTCTTTCAACACCTCTGTCAAGTGAGCTGTTGAGTGGTTAACTCTCCTGATGGGATTTAACTTATCTGTTCTTTAAGAACTCAATTGTATTCTAATCTCTGATTTGAAACTGGTTAAAATTTTCAAAATTAGTAAAGTTTATTTAACCCCCCCTATTCTAGACTTTACCTTATCACTTTTAGGACCTAAATTATCATCTTTCACAACTATTTGTATAGATGGGATCAATTCGGTATCTAATACCTAAGAATAAATAGTAAACACTAGTGATTGAATTCAACAAAATATTAATTTGAATTGAAACTCATTTTAACTCAAATAATTGAATTAGAACTCATTCTAACCGATGGTTTAAACTAGAACACTTTCTAATTCTTGATAAGTCAACACTTGTGTTTCCTTTTTCATGCTTTTTTTTTACCCCCAATGGTTACATAACTTCATCTTATCATATTTTATCTTCTAACTTAGCCTATTTTGAAATTTTACGTTAATACTGATTTGATGATTGCCGATTGTTTGAAAAATGCCATGCCACCATACAAGTTCAAGGATCATGTAGAACGTATGGGACTTGGTTCTTCATTATGATTTTGTAAGAATCATTGTTGTAAAACTCTATTTCAATTGTGATATTTTTTATAGTTCAGTTGTGTACACTTTAATTTGAGAATATCTTTAAGAAAAGATCTAGAGTAAACATAAAGCTAAGTATTTTCATTAAGTTTCATGGGCTTGTGTTAAGAAATACATTGTGATACATATAAGATAATACTCGATCTTAGAGAACCTATTTCTATAATTCATGTATTTTATTTATTTTCATGATAAAAGTGATTGAATATATGTAACGACCACCCCTATTACTACATTACTCAACATTATAAATGGTGAAACTCAACAACATGGATTCTATCAAAGGATATAAACCTTTTTTTTTTACCGTGATATTATAATAAAAGATGAACAATATTGCACACACTATTCTTGTACCATAAAAGGCAAGGAAAACCAATATCCACAAGCTAAAAAGTAGCATACTCATTGCACCTTATAATCCATATATAAAGCCATCCGGATGTATATTCACATTAGGGATTTCCAAAGTGAAATACAATTTTGATTCAAAATAGGATATAATAGACACGAAAGTAAGCAAAAACCTCAGCCCAACAGTCGTCATCCATGTACACGCCCTTAGTAACTTGTAGGAGCTCCCGCAACCTATCCAAGAAGCCCATGCAAACCTCGCTCACCGAGACTCACCTACAATGCATGAACCACATGAGCTAAAGCTCAATAAGTAAAAATTCTTCATGCTAATGAAATGATATGAAATACATAAGAATGTATCCAATACATCCTTTAAAAATGCATGTTGATGAAAAAAATAGTTCAACCAAATTTGTTTCTTTTATTGAGCCTTCGCCCCTACTATGCACCGTAAAGAGCTCACTATCAATTTTCACATGACCAATAACCGATTAACATGGACGAGGGCCCATCCTCCCGTGATTTCGGATGTCTACCTCATGCCCGCACCCGTGATCCACAAAAAGCCATCCCACTCACCGCACGAATCATAAAGGTACTATCAAGTGGACCTTCATCCCTTGACCACCAGGCATCCGCCTCATGCTTTTCCCTCGCGATCCTTGGGAAAGTCATCCCACTTTTGGTACCCTAAATGTCATAAATATTCCTAATCGATAAATTGGAAACCCAATTTAATGATCTAAATATTAAACATTATTTTGGCTGGAGTATTTAAGCTTAATAATAATATGCTCGAATTTTCTCTTCTTATCATCTATTTATTATATATATATATATATGGATGCAAAATCTGAAATTTCAAAAGTCGTTTAATTTTATTTGTAATCTGCTGAACATAGGGTAGAAGATATGTTTGGGTCTTCACCTCATATTAATACTAAGCATATTAAAATTAATTGCTAAACATATTCAGTTACACACACACACACATTTTTAACAGGAAATTAGCCTAATCAACCATACATGTAATCATTTGCTAATATATATTGATGATACCTGAGCAGGGCTAGAAAAATTTGTAATAATTCAGTGCACACGTGGCAACCCAAGACCTGCTCACCCGAACCGACCAGACCACCATTGCCGAGGTGAACAACAAAGCCGACCAGAGCCCAACCAAAGGCATTTCAATGGACCAAAAGCCCCTCCCATAAAGTCAACTATGAGCGAGCTGGAATTCCAGTGGCAGACTAAGCTACCACCTGGCAAAGCAACAACGGGACAAGTAACAATCACTTTCTACCACATGGCAGTCATGCAACTCAAGAATAATAAGAAGGAGACAAGTGTCCCACTCATATTGTAGATATAATGATTGCTAGACTAATAAATATAATATTATAAATAGAACTCATTTATGAGGAATATGACAACAAAAAATCCTTATATAAACTTGTATGTTCAGAACTCTGCTAAGCCAGAGACCAAACAGACAATTTCTGCTCGGCTATTCAATAAAAACACTTTATATTCAATTTCTATATTTTCATAGCCAGTATTTAGGCGTTTGTTTATTGTTGAGCAAATCCAGGCATCAAAAAATTGGTGCTAGAAGGAGGGCCTATTTAGTCAGGTTGCAGTTTCCGAAAAACAAGTTCCAGCTAAGTATTTACATTTCCTGTCCATTACATTCCACCATGAGTTAGAGAGATGACATGGGAAACATACTGAAGCCAGATCCACCCCAGCATAATCAAAATCTATTCCCTACTGACACTGGGGGTGCGACATTGTTGCCCATTACACAACTCCTCACTAATCCAGAGTTCATTCAACGGATGACCCAATTGGTGATACAAGCATTGACAACTCCCTAGCCCAAACTCCAGGCACCTCCACATCCTCAACGAGTGAATGTGGCGCATAACGTCCACCCCACAACTAAGATAAATCATGATAACCAGGAAGTTAATTCATAGAATCGACAACCAAAAATAAGTAAGAGAGAAGAAGAGCACGAGATGATGCCGGTGTTGTCAGCTGGGTGGAAGAATTGTCCCTCCAAATCTAACATGTCCGCCGAGTCTAGTTAGTCTTCAGCCGCCTGTGGCTGGAGCCTCTCCAAGCTAGGCCCGCCCAATATATTCAATACAGGATACAATATCCTAGGAATCGCATGCCCCAAGAGGTAACCGAGCTGAGGACCCATGTCCATAGAATGAAAGAGAAACCGAGATACACTGCCTCAGGTGTTGTTTGAATGAGCTAGAAGAAACACTAGAGGAGATCCTCTATCAACCGAGCCCGATGGCAGGTCGGGTGGATATTATATCACCCTTTGCCCCGCCATTTTGGCAACTCTACTCCCCGCTAAATTTAAGGTACCCAGATTGGCCTATACGACGGAGAGACCAATCTAGCTACGCATATCCATAAATACCTCGCTTGGACCGAGCTCTATAGTTCCAGCGATGCGATTTCATGCGGGGCATTTCCATTGACCCTCATTGACCATGGTCACCGGTTTTACACTTTGCCACCTGGGTCAATCCGCTACTAGAACGATCTATCAATATCTTTTACCACACATTTCTTAGCATCTCGAGTCCGAGCGCCCCAAGGACTCCTTGTCACAATCAAACAAAGCAAACATGAGTGAAGAGTTATATTTTAAGATTCAACAAACAAGTTCGTGATATGGAGTCGGTCTCTCGGATGATGCAATGCTTATGGTCGTGATATCGGGACTTTCCCACGTCTCGATTTTGCTTTTCCATCCATGAGCAGGAGGTCAACACATTTCAAGAGTTTCTCATCCTAGTCGAGTGGTACATATGCACCGAGGAGGCGATGATCGCCCATTGGCGGAGCGCTAACAGCCTCAATGAAAGACTTCAAAACGGACTCCACCTCTGGGGTCCGGATCGATTTTAAAATTTTCTCGCATATTTCGACAATGGGCTATAAATCATTTTAAGAGGTCCGAGTCAAGTGAAGTGGCACCATGAAGAGCACATTAACTCAACCTCATCGATTATTTTCAAGGAGATCCAGGGACCTAAATTTGCTACCACCGGCTCGACTATTAAAGATTGATCCATCTAAGCTTTACTGATTAGAGATATTTTTACTAGCATAAGTCCAGAGGCCATTTAAATCGACGAAGTCGTGATCTAATTCACGAGATCATTGGCATCATTCAAAAGGAGGCAAGCGCTATGCGTTTAGGATCGACCCCCCGACCACTACCAAATTTGGAACAAATCTAGAAAGATTGGGCATCCGAGCTCGCATGCCACCAATGAATGAAAATAACGTCCAAAAAATCTTAACTCTCATAAACACCAACCAAGCAGAAGACCGCAAATGTATTCACAAGAGAAAGGCAGATATCCGAGAAGCCACCAATATAAGCCAACGAGTCCGGGTCACGAGGCCAAACAAGGTTTATCCATAGGACATTTTTCCTTCTCAGACCAAGAAACTGACCAGCTGGTCCACCCTCACTCAGACCCCCTGGTCATCACGACTCCCATACTTGGCATGGCGGTCTACCATATTTTGGTCGACTTAGGGAGCTATGCAACAATGATTCACATCCGAGCTTTCAGGAGGATGAATGTGGATGATTTTTTCTTCCGTCCTTGTAACGACAACATCATTGGTTTCAGAGAAGAGAAGGTTATGCCCATCGGAGAGGTCGACCTCCCAGTTTAGTTCGGCCAAAGGGCGATCATGACAACTTTTAAGATCATTAATAGTGACTCCGAGTACAACGCCATCCTGTGGCAACCTATCCTCGCCATCCTGTGGCAACCTATCCTCTACCATATAAAGGTTGCCATCTCTATCTACCATTTTTGTATCAAATTCCCCCCTCTGACGGAGGGATCGGATCGGAGAACACAAGGGCAACCAAAGAGAGTCCATGGAATGTTCGCTAAACTACGCCAGCAGAGATCAACACAATTGAGAAAGGGAGTCAACAAACTCATTTGGGGACGACCGAGAAGCGGAGCACCCAATAGGAAATTGTTCCTAAAATTCAAACCAATGAATTAGGGTAGGCAACTGGAAAAGAGCCAATGGACAACAACGAAGAAAATCTTCTTCGAAAAAAGAAGGGCAGAGAAAGAAAAGGAAACATGTCGAGTCGGCATAAGCGGGATGACATAGTAGATGTCGATAAGTCGCAACGGACTAACAACTCGGGAATCGGCCATGAACTTCAAGAACCCCTCGGTCCGAGCAGATTAGTTTTCCGGAGGACCACCTTGATGTTTTTGCTTGGTTGCACTCGACATGCCCGGGATCGACCGAAGCACGCTTGCCACTAGGTTAGTGATTTAGAAAAAAAGAAGTTGGGACTAGACAGATAAACAACCCTGGAAAATGAGGTCGGTAAACCCTGGATAGTCGGTTCATCCAGGAGGCTAAATATCCAAAATGGGTGTCCAACCCGGTTCGTCAATAAAAACAATGGCTAGTGGCACCTCTACATTGATTTCACCGATCTCAACAAAGCATGCTCGAAAGATAGCTATCCACTTCCACAAATTGATTATATGGTCGATGCCAACTCGGGTGATGAGATCATGAGCTTCATGGACCTTTGATCGAGGTATAACCGATCGGGATGCACCAGATGATGAGGAGAACACCTCATTCTATTTGGCTTAGGGCTTATATTTCTACAAGATGATGCCTTTTGGGCTTAAGAATCTTTGGGACGATCTACCAAAGGTTAGTCAATAAGATGTTAAATTAGTTTATAGGGCGAGACCATGGAAGTGTATGTTGATGATATGCTTGTAAAATCTTTGTATGCTCGATCACATTTCCCACCTCAATAAAATATTTACTATTTTACGAGAGTATAAGATGATGTTAAATTCGCAAAAATGCACGTTCGGGGTTAGGGGAAAGTTTTTGGGTACATGGTCGATCAAAGAGGAATTGAAGATAATCCCGATAAAATAAAAGCAATAATCGACCTCGAAACACCTAACTCAATCAAAAGAGTACAATGTCTAACAGACAACTAGTAGCCCTGAGCCGCTTTGTATCTATATCAAAAGATAAGTGCAAACCAATTTTTGAAATTATCAAGAAAAATAAGAATTTTGAATGGACGAGAGACACAAGCAACTTTCAAATCCTTAAAACAAGATTTGTCCACCACCTCGGTTTTCCAAAAGTCGAGCCGAGGTGAAACTTTGTATCTTTGTTTGGCCATCTCAGTACACAATCGGCTCGGTCCTCATTCGACCTGATAATTCCATTCAACATCCGAGTGTACTACATTAGCCAGGCCCTGCATGATGGCGAGCACCTATGGAAAAAGCGGCATATGCATTAGTAATTTTTCTCAAAAATTTAAGCCTTATTTCTTGGAGCATCGAATCACAATCCTTACAAATTACCCTCTCAAATAAGTGATGCATCGACCAGATACCTTGGCCAAATGATTAAGTGGGTAGTGGAGCTAAGCCAATTTGATATTTTGTATGAGACCCAAACAACAATAAAGGGGTAAGCTCACGATTTTGAGTTGAGTTCAAGCCATTAGTTATTTCGACATCAATGAAGAACATACATGGAAATGTTTTGTCGATGGAACTTCCACCGCATCGAACCGAGGGCGGAGGGATTGTGCTAATCAATCCTGATGATAAATGTTACTGCACGACCATGCACTTTCAGTTCCCTGCGATATATAACAAAGCCAAATACGAAGCCTTGTTGGTAGGATTGGAAATGGCAGCATCTATGGGTTCATAAAAGTTAACTATACACAGTGATTCATAACTTATGGTCAACCAGATCAATTGGTATGAGGCCAGAGAGCCCAAGTTATCTCAGTTCTTGGACCACGCATAAAACAAGCTTTCCCAAATCAAATTAACTAATTTTCATCTTATTAGACTCGGACTAGCACCAAGCATGTTACATTAACATCGGCCTAGTTTCAGGCATAATACTTAACAAATTTTCATATCATTTGTTGCAGCCTAGCTCCAGACACATTATTTAATCATCTCTTCTTATTAATCTCGGCCTAGTTCCGAGCACATTACTTGGTGATGTTTTAAGAATAACGTACAAGCTCAAGCAAGCATAAATGAAAGAGCTGAAATAGAAATTTCATTGATAACAAAATATTTACAAGTCTGGTCCAGGGCCAATTAAAAAAAAATAGGAAAATAAAAAGATGTCCTAAGGGGGTGGGGGCTGGTCGGTAGCTGGGGAATGGTCGTGAGGTTGGCCGCTAGATGCCACTTTCTCAATATTTTCCTCTTTGCCTCGGCCTCCTCCTCCTCGCAGTCGTTGCTTCAAAGATATAGGGGCTTGGCCTACTCAATTTGGGCCAGGCCTGCAGAGTCTTGAGCTCATGGTCGAGTTGAGCAATAGTCTTGCCCTTCTTCGGATCTTCCAAGAGCTCACCCATGCACATGGCATGACCATAAGTGAACATTAAACCACAAGCCTTGGATATTTTGAAGGCCTTAACTACTACCTGCCCAGCTTCCTAACGGGCCTCCTCAAGCCGCTTTTTGAACTCCTCACGCCTGGTCGGTTCTACTGTTTGGCCTACTTCCTTTTTTAGCCCGCCCGCAGTAGTTATAACATCTTGCTCGGCATACGGGTAGCATCGGTGTCTTCATGGCCTCCTTAACTGCAGACTCTAAGGATCTGCTGGACACCAAGTGAAAGGTTGTGGGCATCCTGTAGATCTTTGTAACGCGACTCCATCTCCTGCCCCTCACCAATCGCGTCTTTAGATGGTCCCAATGATTCGGCCCGATAAACCCATGTAGTATTGCATCTTTTCATCCGGTGGTATCCTTGCAAAAACCTCGATCCCTCGCAGCCTGTGCACGAGCCAGGCGTCTACTTTAAGCTCGTCTTCAGCCTCGGGAAGGGCTCACATACATGCTCGTCGATTGGTGTGGAACACTTAGCAAATTCCACAACCATTTTGGCATCACCGATCATCACTTCGTGGGGCTCCTCACGATTAGGATTGGGAGGACCAAAGTGGCTCTCACGGCCCCATGTCCAAAATACGTCCTCATGGGAGCCTTAGTTGTGCCACCGAAGGAATCACGATGGACTCGATCAATGGAGTTCGCTCAACCCCGGGGATCTCGACCCCGGTCCCCCTTCGCTTCCTTAAGGGAACCTCGCCTCGGCCCGACCTTCCTTCCCCGCTAGATTTTAGCCCGCTTCTCAGATCTTTCCACCGATTTATTTATCTTTTAAGACGACCCAAAATGTCCATATCACTCGGTGGCTACATGAAAACAATGAATGATATCGTAAAAATGAGTAAAAAAATGAATAAGCACACAAAATGTTCGATCACATTACCTTGGGTCTCTCTCTCGCTCAGTCTTCGAGGTTGACCCTCGCTTGGTTCTTTGCTCACCCTCTGTTTTGAGCCTGGGGTTTCAACTCTCAACTCGGTATCCGATGGAGCTTGTAAGTTATTGTGCAGACTAGCTTGAGCCAAAGTGGCCTCAAGGTTAGAAACTTTATCTCTCGGCCCTTCTTTGCAACCCTTCTAACCTTGTCAAGTCTTTCCTAATTCGGTGAATAGTCGCCTTCGAGAAGGTCGGGTTCCTACACAAAGAATAAATAATTCTGATTAGAATTTTTCTCGGAAAAATTAAGGAATGAAGAAAAGTACTTACGAAAGTCATATCTAAATTCAAGATGGAGAGCAAGGTCGCTCGCTCACTACAAGAAAAACGGTCATAGACATCGCCTAAAAGACATCGCTTTTACGAATTTGATGATGTCTTCTTATACTATACAACATCATGTTTTAAGTAATGTGTAGGAGTGGATTTTTTCGCTATTACACATCGTCTTTAAGAGCTGATGTCTTTGGCCACCCATTTCTTACTTTATAACATCAATTTTAAAATTGATTATTCCAACATATGTCTTTGTCCATCCTTTATTGGTTTTGTAACATCACTATTAACATCATTTTTTTAAATTAGATGTTATTACTCAATATTTATAAATTTAAAATAAAAATAAATTCTTCTAAAAAAAAAATAAATACAAATAATGTGATATCCCCAAATTAACCTCTCAGCTCTTCAACACTTAGAAACTTCTCAGCCAAAAAACAATTCTCAGCCAAACCAAAAGCCCTTGCTCGAACAGCTCACTCACACGCACCCTTCTTCCTCTGGAGTCCGGCTGCAGCTCGCCTCAACTAAACAAAAGCCCTTCTTCCTCGTCAGCTCCAGCAGCTCGTCGAACTCAAACCATTCTTGATCGTCAGCTCTCTTCCTCCAACGAAACTAAAAGCCCTAATCGATTGAAAAATGTTCATGTACCGTAGAGCCCGTCGAAAGTAGAGCTCGTCGTTGTGGCGGAGCCTCCAAGTTCCTCGCCGACCTCCACTCTCGCGGCTTCTTCTCTTCCAACCTGGTATTCATCATCACTCAAAACCCTAGGCCTTTTATGTTTCTTTTTTTTGTATAAATTTATTCCAGTTTTGAGTTTGTTTTGTTAGTCTAAGAATTCAGATTTTCTCTTGAGTTAGTTTGCTCAAAGAATGCAAAGGGTTTGTTTGTTGTGCTCTGTTTTATTTATTCTTCTTAATATTTTTTTCTTTTTTTCATTTTTTTAGTTGAGAGAGGGAGTTTAAGGTAATTTTTAGTTTAATAATTGTACTAATTTGTACTTTGCGTTGAAGTTGAGAAGGTGTGAATTTCTTGTAATTCTTTAATTGGTCAAAAAATGGAAAAAGAGCACAGTTGTATACTTCTTCTCGATATGCTTATTAATATGGGTTAAATTGCTTCGAAAGGTGTTTCTACTATCACTGCAACTCTTGCAATGTATAACTTCATTATATATCTTTTCTACTGATGTTGGTCACGAGGTGTTTCTGCAATGTATAATTTCATTGAGTTGTACCTGCTTCTTTGTCTGTTGTACATCTCTTTTGCCTTCATCAAGTATTTGATGCTATATTTCCATGATTTTGCCGATTATATAAGGCTAGTAAAAGTCTTGAGTTTTTGTTCAGATATTTTGTTCAGATTGTGTTGATTTGTCTGTTGTACATCTTTTTGTCTGTTGGATTTTGTTCAGATATTTTCAGTTTCCAAATGTTCTTTACGAAGGTCATGTTTAAATGATTCCACTTTTTTGAAATGTAGATTACCTTTACTAAGAAAAAGCTCATTGTTATGTGCGGAAATTGAAGTTAAATCAGCACGAAATTGAGGAGTTTCCGAAAACAATTGCTGCAATAAACAATCGCTACAAAAAACAAACCCTTAAATCTCTTTCTCACTGAGTTTTGTTTTCCTCAGATCATAAGTTTTCATCAGGTAACTTAATCAAAACTCAGTTCTCTCGCTATATTTTTCTATGTATGGTTCGTGTATATATGTTCGTAGGATTATTGAATAAATTGATATGTGGATTGTTTTGATCGACGTTGGAATGGTTTTGCCTTTTTATTTTTTATTTGTTTGTCTTGAATCTATTCGGATTTTCTATTTAGAAGATCTGTCTGTTTATACAGTTATTCAATTGATATTTTAGGGCAAATGATTGTTCTGGGAAAGGTTATTGTGGGAAAATTAATTAGATATATTATTTTTATGTATTTTTGTTTTGTTTTGGGACATAAACTGTGCAGTTTCCTTTTTGATGGTATTATTGTTGTACTTTTGCTTTCAAACTTTCAACTTTTGCTGTTGATGAAATTATTATCGATTGTACTTGTGAGACGGAGTAAATAACTGAGCTAAAAGCTGGTGCTTTGATGTTATATATGTGTGTGCGCAATTGGCTTGATGACATTATACTTCTGAATTTCATTGGCCTTTAAGCTAAATGTGATATTGGATTATATTGTTTTATTGGACTTGTACAAGTGTTTTGTTGTTTTTATCGGGTTTGCTTCTGTTTTGCCCTTATATTATTAGCCAGTAGCTGTTGTATGAGTTACATTTACTTGTAGGCAAAAATGGTTGGAAGTTTTGCCTATACTTCTTTGCTTTTTATTGGACTATTAGACATTGTGCACAATTTGTAACTAATGGTTGGGTTGGTTAGCAATATACTGGGCTTTACCTTGATTTTAGTTAGCCGACCAACATGAACTCGGCGCTTTGAGTCATTTTAACTTGAGTATAAATCAGTCAAAAACTTCCTGCACATGCCAAAACACAGCAAAGATCATAGTTACAATTAATAATTTAACCATTATATAAATAGGAGACATAAAATGTGAGTTCTGAGTGAAAGATTTAATTTTATTGATGGAGGAGGGCTATAGTTCTGAATCTGTTCCATGAGTGACTATTAAATCAAAGCTTGACTAGATTACAGTGATTTAATCTGAATATCTATAATTGGCTAAAAATACACCTAAAAATTATTTTTGTTGGTGATTAGGGATAATTTAGAGATAATTACAAAAACTCATTGAGATTTGGCTAATTACTAAAAAACCCAGAGATTTTTAAAATTGTAAAAGACCCTTGAGGTTGACTCTGTTTTTCATTTCCCCCTTCATAAAGAAAAACATTTCAAAAAACCTTCTATACTTACACAAATATTACAATTACCCCTTAAATTTAAAACATAAGCAAACTTGAGGGGGCTTTTTGTAATTTTGAAATATTTCTGGGTTTTTTTGTAATTAGTCCAAACCTCAAGGAGGTTTTTGTAACTATCCCAATAATTTATGTGAAACTGCAGTCTATGACAAGCATGTTTAATTGAACTCAAGTGCATCTATATTATATTTCATTCTGCTTAATAACAATAACCCTTTCTTCCTCCATTTCTAGTTTGTATAACAGACTACACAAGCTGATAAATGCATGTGTGTGCGAATAACCACCATTATTATATAAGATTATTTGCTATCAAGATTCCTCATGGTTGAAGATATCAGCAATTTTAATGTATCTGTGATGTTTTATAATTTTTTTTCTTTTTTTAATTGTTTAGGCATGAAGATAATTACTTGGATATGTAATGAAAGATGACTGAGTCAATAATTCTTCCATGTATTTTCCAAAGAATGTTAAACCAAAGAAACATGGTTGGAATACTTGCGAGTACTAGTTATAGTCAGGTTTTGAAACACTGTTTTTATTTATTCAGAGAATTTTGTTTTCCCCAAT
This sequence comes from Rehmannia glutinosa, assembly GCA_016081115.2. Lineage (NCBI taxonomy): Eukaryota > Viridiplantae > Streptophyta > Magnoliopsida > Lamiales > Orobanchaceae > Rehmannia > Rehmannia glutinosa. The sequence continues at coordinate 61,182,349 of CM071926.1, read as the reverse complement.
GAAATACAAGCTAACAAGTAACATGATACCCTTTCTTCCTTGATGGGATGATCCATGTTCCAGCTTATATTCTTTGGTACATGGGAAACTCTACAGTGGTTCTGCAATAGTCAGTCCAAAAATGTTTCAAAATTCCATTAAACTTAACAAAATTCCAAATTATAAACTTAACAAAATTCCTAAAGTATAAACTTAACAGAACAACCAGAATTATAAACTTAACAAAAATATGTTCTAAACTTAAAAAAATTCCTAAATTATAAAACTTAACAAAAAGATGTATGTAATTTACTATTTGAATTAAGCTCTGTCCTTATAATGACGCAAATTCACTATTTTCTTTGATATAAGTTATGAGACAAGCTTACTCAAATAACACCAATCCATATTTCAGATTAGTAATTTTAACATTGAAAATATAGAAGCATAAATTGCGGGTAGCAATTAAAAAATGGACAAATCATGGATGTCAAAGGGTAGGTTGACACGTGAGTTTGCGATTGGGCTAAAATCTTTCTTGGAAATTGCTAAGAATAATGTTGTTGATCAGAATTATATACCCTGCATTTGTGCAAGATGTGGTAGTGTGCAGAGAGGCAATGTTGACACAATTAGGGCCCATGTGTATGTCAACGGTATAGATTTGACATACGAAAGATTCATATGGCATGGGGAAAATGTTTTTTTTGTTGATGAAACTGTTGAGATGGTACAAGCTACCAACGAATTTGTAGAGGGAAAGCTTGCGTTTAAGAAACCAACGAAAGATCTCCTCACCGCGACACTAAATTCTGAAGAACATTCCGGACGTTTGAGGGGAATTGGAGGAAGTGTCACACCATTTGTTTACTTTGGTGTTGCTAGAGGCAAGAAGGTAGTGGACCATGATCTTTATATTACACAACAGAAAGAGTTGATAGAGATAAGGAAAAAGTTTCTGAATGTTAATCAAGACTACAAAAAGTGGAAGCGTTGTTATACAGTGGGCATAAAAAAAAAAACATTGAGCACGAGGAGAAAGCTAGTTGCATAGTGAAATCTGATTGTGATGTCGTCAAAGATGAACTTGAATGTGAGAAGAGTTTGTCGAATGATGAGAAGTTACATGACCATGTCATCAATGAGAATATCCTCGAGTTAAAGGTGAATATAACACATTTATTGTTTTTAATGTGTCTTAAATAGGCTTTCTGAACTTCTCCTTTTGGCTCACATACTCAGTAGGGAAAAGCAGTTGCATTGTCGTTGGAAACGAAGAATGATATTTTAGCATATGGGACAATCGTCTCTGTTAATGGACCTGGACAGTTTCTTGGTGGAATTCTAGTGCCCACCAATTGCATGTGTGTCTCGATTGACCACACAATGGATGAAAATGCCTTGTTACCTGTGCAAATCCCAGGTTCTTGTGACAGTATCGGTGATGCAGTTGGCAGCCATGTAGCTTGGCCAGTGCATTTGATTTATATGCAAGATGAGGTAAATGTGACATTATATATCTGTTTAAATTATCAAATTTTTGACATTCGAAAATATTAATTGTACTTTCAATTATTAGGAGCCTATTAAGAAGAACAAAGTTGACAAAAACGAGAAAAAAAAAAAAATCAAGTTCTTGATTTCATGAATTTGCCAAAAATGTCTCTTATCTTGTCCGGTTATTCTAAAGGCACTCTTACCCGTAGGCGTAGTTTGATGCAAGAGTTAGAAAAGGATGTGTTTGGTCATAGTTGTAGACTATATGTCTTCCGGGACGATAGTACTCCATTGCGTCTCGTTGAATCGATTTCCGCGATTGTATTGTTGCGTACATCCGGTAAGTTAGGGAGTATGGTTAGATTTGTCTTTTTTTCCTATCATCTAAAGACTGACACATTTTATTTTATTTTCCTTTTGGTAGGTATTTATATAAATTGTTAAAGGAAGAAAACAAGCTCCATGATTACAAATTTGTAAATCCAGTGGAGTAGCACATGTGGCATTGGAGATACATCACGACACCGGAGACTTTGGACCAAAGGGCACATTTTTAGCAAAAGAATGCTTGATACCTCACCAAAACAACTATTAATCGTGCCATGTAATGTGGGGTGAGTAAGCTTTAAATTATGTTTATTGAAAACTTGTTAGTTAGGACTTTCTTGAAGAAGGTAGACGAAATAATATATAATATATGTGTTGTTCGGTGAACATTTGATTTCGACGTTGATAGACCCTCACAATGATGTTGTTGCTTACATGGATCCTCTTTCTCATCGGATGCGTGATCCTGACTGCAAATATGTTGTCAATACATAAGTTCTTTATAGTATTTTAGAATTTCCAAAGCGAATAGTATTTCTTTTATCGCTATCATATATAGTTTGTATGTAGGGCCTTCGCGTTGTTTAATTCGGAGAAGGGACGGAGAGGAAAGAAACTTCCTCTATGAGAAATTGTCAAGGTATGTCATAGACATTATTTAGTATCTGTATTGCTTGTATTTAGATCAGTAATTATCAAATATTTTTAACATAGGCACCTCGACAACCAGATGAGAAGCAATGTGGCTTTCATGTCATGCGGTTCATGAGAGACATAATATTCAGAAAATTGCAACCATTGACCAGTCTTCGCTATGATCATTAGTAATAAAAACCTCACTTTCGTATTGCATGTTTCAAATAGCTTGAGATGATCTATCACTTGGTTTTTATTGACAATATCCACGTGTTTTGTTAATAGCAATCAAAGGGTGAGTACTCCACCGAAGAAATCGATGAAGTGCGTAATGAGTGGGCGGAATGCTTGCTAGGATTATGTTTTGGTCAGTATTTTCTCTAGTATTGTTGAATACTTAAAATTGTTAAATAGATTTAATTCGAGTATTATATTATGTATGTCTTTAAAATTTGAATTACTTTCTGCTTTTGAGTTATAATTTTTTAATTGTATTGTGCAGGTGATCAGTAGGTATAGTTGTTAGCTGTACATTTTGTATTCCTGGATGATTCAGCTCATTTAGTTTTTGCATGAAGGCGGAGAAGTTAGCAAATTTGGAGTTTTTTGATGCCTTCTTTAAAATATTGGGAAACTGGATATTCTTAGACCCTTTTGAAATTGGTATATTTATGTGCGTATTGAATGTATTGATGATGTGCTTATTCGGACTTGATGTTGGTATATTCACCCTTTTGAAGTTGTGTAGTTTAGTATGCCTTTGTGTGGACTTGTTGATACTAGTACTATCCTTTTGAAAATTATTTTGATGTAGATTGGATGAATTAGTATTAATGATATATTGTTTTCGCTTTGATGTTTGATGGTGGATGGTTGTTACTTGGTTTGATGGTTGTTTACTTTGATGGTGTGAGGAGATGATTGTTGATGCAAAACCATTTTAATAAAATGGTAGGCAATTGTTTTTAAATTAAAAAATGATTTTGTTTAGAATATTCAACATCGGTTTTAAACTGACATTAATACATATAAACATGCATTTTTAAATGTGAATGACATCGGTTTATCGCTGATTTCTAAAAGGTTTAACACATCGGTTCGTAACTGATTTTCTTCCTACAAAAATCGATGTTCAACCCAAAACTGTAACATCATTTTTGTTAGAAACAAAATCAGTTACAAACCGATGTCTTAAGACCTTATAACATCGGTCACAAACTAATGACGCTTCGAAAAAAGCTAGGAAATCGCAAGTTAACAACATTGGTTGAAAACGATGTCTTTTGGATATAACATTTTTTCTATGCTTAAAACCGATGTTGAATAAGCATACTTTTAACATCACCGATTACGACATCGGTCGATTTTCACATAGACATCGGCTAAAAACCGATGTCTATTCTTGTAGTGGCTCCCCCTATGACTGGGGCTCATCCACTCCCCATCAACCCAAAACCATTTATCTTTTCACTCCTTTAAAGACCAAGAAAGCCCATAACATGGTTCTCTGGGTATCCAGGTCGGTTGTGCAGATAGTACCACCCCAATGATCTCCCCCAGCTGCCCGAAGTGGCTTTCCATATGAACAACTCGTTGATCTCTTCAAGCGTCGGCTTTAGGGAACCCAAGTCGGTGGAAGAAGATGACCAACCCAGTTAACCTCCTCCAAGAGAGCGGATGCACCTGGTCCAACGCGAGTTCCCACATCCGAAACCACAAAGTAATCAGCCTCGAAAAAGGAAACCTCGGCCCATATTTAATGCCACAGGTGTATATAGCAGTACATCCTATCGGTGGTAGCTCGGGCACCTCATCATGGACGGGTAGCCAAAACCGCACTATGTCAGGAATATCGTGGCTCCTATATAATGTGTCCAACTCTGATTGGAGCAGCATTCACGGAACGCATTCGATCGGTCTCAATCCAACGAGCTAGAATTTTTGGAGGCCTCCGAGCCACATCATGTGCTCCCTTAGCGACGATCACAAGTTGAGGGCCTCACACCTCTCCCGATTTCCTTGGGCTAGCAGCCTCGGTCTGCTCGGTTTCACACCTCGCCCCACTCCACTGGCCACAACCACCTAGGCCTGGTGCCCTAATTTCTCTAATGGGCAATTCTTCAGGCCCATACATAACTCCACCCCTTATAGCATCGATTGGGGCAAGGGATAGGATTTCATCGTTTCCTCACCTTCTCAAAGGTGTTACGTGATCGGAACCCTCATCCGAGTTAGTTATATCTACGATACCATCTCCCCTAGAAAATCTCCATTTCGGAAGTGGGGTCGTTGATGTTGACCTCAACACTATCCTCTCTATTTTGGCTATCGAAATCGGACATGATTAAAGAAAAGAGAAAGAAAAATTACTTAAGGAAGCTTAGAATGCTATTTCTCTCAAATACCGACTAGAACTCAACTTGGTCTTTCTTTCTCTCTGGTATGGTATAATATTCAAAGCAAAAGTAAAAATGAAAGATGCAAAGACCTATTTATAGGTGGAAGAAACCCCAAAAGACGCACCCATTCAAAAGGGACGAGGTTTTTCAAACCAACAGATGTGCGTCGCTGGACTTAGGGATGGCAATGGGTAGGATTCGGGTAGGATTCTACATCCTCCATCCCCATACCCATTTATTATATTCATACCCATACCCATATGATTGGTAGTTAGAAATATTCAGTTTTCATACCCATACCCATATGAGGATCGGGTATTCATACTCTACCCATACCCTCTTACCACTTACAATTGTATTTTTTTCAAATTTTAGTTATTTTTTTTTTAAAGAGAAAATTGAGTTATTTAAATAAAAATATAGATATTTACTAAATTCTAAAGGAAACAATAAGGAAAAAGAATACTGAGATAAGAATTAGCGAACTATATATTATAAAAATATAGCAAAATATTAAAAAGATTAAACAAAAGTGTTAGTGGGTTAGTACATTTTGGTTGAGACTTGGGAAAAATCATTTTCTTTAAATATAAATAAATAGAGTTGTATAAATAAAAAATATATGTAAAATATTATAAATAAATATATATGTAGATATATTATATATATAATATTATTATTTAATCGGGTATCGGGTAAGGTATGGGTAGGATGTACAAGACCACCTCCATACCCAAAGTAAAAATACCCATACCCACGTACCCATTTATTTAATCGTGGTACAAAACTACCCTCCATACCCTCCTCCATTCAAAGGGTCGGGTTTCGGATCCTCCATCGGGTTCGGAGGAAATTGCCATCCCTACCTGGACTCACGCGTCCCTGCCAGTGCGAGGGTGACATGTGTCAATCATAATTACCCTCATTTAATGCGATGTTTCAGCAATTAATGATAGCGACAACTATCAGTCTTTTCACATCCACTCAATTTCTCTCTCTCTCTCTCTCTCTCTCTCTCTCTCTCTCTCTCTCTCTCTCTCTCTCTCTCTCTCGCTCGCTTCAAGTTCCGCCTCGGCCCGACTCCTCCTCGGCCTTGAACTTGGGGGCCATTGATGATACCCATGAAGAGCTGGACAAATTCGTAATAGTTAAAGCGCACACATGGCAGCCCAAGACCTGCTGACCCAGTCCGACCAGACCATGCCGAGGTGAACAGCAAAGCCGACGAGAGCCCAACCAAAGGCATTTCAAGGGACGAAAAGGGCCTCCCATAAAGTCAACTATGTCAGTGGAATCCCGATGGCAAACCAAGCCGCCACTTGGAAAAACAACATTGGGATAAGTCAACAAGCACTTTCTACCACATGGCAGTCATGAAATTCATGCACAACAAGAAGGAGACAAGTGTCCCACTCACATTGTAGATATGATGATTCCTAGGCTATTAAATGTAATGATATAAATAGAACTCAATTATGAGGAATATGACAACATAAAATCCTTATTGGTTGCTCCCAAAAAAGTCCTCTTCTCGCCGATCAACTCCCAAGCCGAACTCCTCCGCGAAACCTGCACAAGGGGGGCCGGAGGGGGGCTCCGGCGTACCCTCTCCGATGCTTAAGTCAGTGACTTGGAAGAGAAGCAAAAGACAAGAAAGAGAAAGAGCAATGTAACAATAAAAAAATGAGATTAGGTTAGAATGAACCTGGGCTTGGGCCTTTTATACCTTAGCTAGGATTAGGGTTTCCGTAAAATCCGGGATTCCGTTATGATTTGGTGTCAGAGTCATCATTGGATTAGGATCAGATCTCTTAAAAACCCTAATTTTACGCCCGTAAGACCATAGCTCCGACCTGTTTCAAAACACCTCGGCCCAATGTATTGGTGTAAAGCCCCTTTAAATCTCGAGGCATCCTCGATTACCTCATACATCTTTTGGGCGAGCCAATCATACCCCGAAGTCCTTGTAGAATACAACGGGTCAACAACGGATCGCCTTAGCCATGCGAGGGCTTGACAGTCGGTTTAATACAACGGACCTTACGAGTCGGCCCGATAAACATCCCTACAGAACCACTCGTGCTCGGGCCTTGCAAAGTCGGCCCAATATGATAGGCGTCCCACCTATGGGCTCGGTGAGGTCGACCCAATACTCATAAGCCTTAGGTTAGTCCCATGTTTGTAAGCTTACTCGGATCGGCCCAAGATCTTAATGCTTAACAAAGTCAGCCCAATACTATGGGTCTTGCCGATTGACCATCGCCATAAGCCTGGTTAGGTCGGCCCGAGACAATCTTTTGCCCTTATCAATTCCTCCCCCAACTATGGATTGATCTCGCATCTCAACCATAGTTCTTTGATAGGCGAGGTGACCTAGTATTTAGGGTTTGTGCTTTTCACATTCCGCCGACTCTTGGCTTTTGAAATTCATGCCGCCTTTGGCCTCTCGAGTACCGACACGTGGATGTGATTGATGAGGCGTATTTTCGAACTCGACCCACTTTTCCCTCTATTTCCATCCAGTAAGTAATCCCCCTTCTCTTCAATTTTTTCTTTTTCTTTGTTATGGCATCTTCTTCTTCCCCTTCAACACCGTCGGACCCGGTCGTCGCCGATTTAGAACGGTGGGCCATAACAATGGGTTTCGCTCCTCCACCACTTTCCCTCACCGAGTCCGTCCCCATCGGACCACGATGCGACGAATCGATTCGATTCGGGTCGGGATTCCGATACAATAGAGATCCGAGCTCCGTGCTCGGTCCCTACTGTCTATCCTCACGATTTTAGGGAGACCACCCTATCAGCCTCCAATCTTCAAACCATTAAAAGAACAACCCAAATTCCTTCTACTTTCAGACTCTCTCTGGCTAGCAGCTCTGACCGACCTAACCGACCTCCCCCCAATGCCCTAGCCTTCTTTGCAGGTCGGGATAGAGGGCGGCCTCAGATTTCCCATCCATCCGTTCATGGTGGGGTATCCGGATTCTCTCGGGTACCCTTAACCAACTAGCTCGAACTCCTTCCGTATCTGGCCGGATTCATCATTCGACTAAGTATTTAGAAATAGAGCCCACTCGGAACTATTTTTGCCCTGTTCCAAATAAAGAGTTCGACCACTAAGGGTCTTTTCTACATCACCTCCCGAGGTGATGCTCGTTTTTAAGTATCTTTCCTCTAACAAATTCTGGAAGGATAAATATTTCTTCATTTCTTCCCCGAGCTTGGGGTTTCCTTGCTTGGACTGGACCCTTCCTCTCCAACGCAAACACAACCCCAGAGATCGGTCTCCGATCTTCAAGCTCAAATAAATAAACTTACCTTAGTCAAGTATGACCTTTCTCACCTCATAACCCCCTCACTCTCTGTCTTACTACTTGGTGAGCCCCATCGTGGCCCCCTTGCCTTGTGACATTGGTAATTGTCATTTTTGTAGTTGATTTGTTTCTCTTTACTCATTGGCTAATCTTTCCTCTTTGTGCGGATATGTTCATGGCACAGATGGTTGCCGAGTTGGATGACGAGGAGCAACCAAGTGCTCTGGCTCACTCTCTCCTTCATCCAGTACGCCGCCCGAGCTCGGAGGTCGGCCTCTTCTACTTCGGTGACGACACGATCGGTGATGGTCGATCTCACGGGCCGGGGCTCAACCTTCTATCCGACCTCCTCCTCCTAAGAGGTGGTGTGTGCCGATACCCGACAAAGATAGGAGCTGCCAAGAAGGTGAAGACCACCACACCTCCCCGCCGCTTCTCTTTTCTCTCACGCACTCCCATTCATACACCCAACAAACCTTTCTCACAGTAATTCCATCTCGAAGAACAACGATGTAACTTTTGCCATCAATACGTCCAGGCAATCGCCGAACCCGACAATCGCTTTGGAGAAGCTCGGTGATCTTGAGCTAATGAGCTCCTCTTTGCTTGAACCACTCGAAAAGTCGAGGCACGGCTAGCCGCACCGATCTCCGAGCTCGGGTTGGTTTCTTGATCCCTCAATATTGCGAACTCAATAATTCTAAGAAGGAGTGCATTGGTGAAAGCTCGGGAGACTAAACTCCTAGAGGAGAACCGCCGATACAAGGACGGGGAGGAGGTCAATAAGGCTACCGTGGCCTCTCTAGAGGCCAAGATAAAGGCTCGGAGGCGATAATGGTGATCTCGAGACCGAGTGAGTGATCTCTAGATCCCATTTGTCTTGTCAATGCCGATCAAGCCCGAGTGAGGGCATCGAAGCTGGTCGCCAAAGTTTCCTCACCTCCCCCGAAGGCTCTTCAATAGTTCGAGCTATTTCGGAGAGAGGGTGAAGCAAGCCTCTTCGAGCTCCGGGGAATTTATCAAAGTTCTTTTCAGATTCGCCATGGAGTACTACGACTTTGCTTTTGACCGGTGAGCTTGACTCGGGAACGCGGTATCACTACCGAGCCCTTCGATCGCCGAGGTCCGGGAAGGTCTTGCCCGATCCCAAGGGCTTCGTGTTCTCAAGAGGCGGAGCGTCTTATTCTTGCTCTGTGGAGGTGTTCATAGAATCCCTATCTCGCTCCATTCATCCTCCACCCTCCCGGCTCGGGAGGTCCTTCTCAGGTTCCCGGAGATCAGCCAACCCCTCAGCTTCCCGCGGGCCCTTCTCAAGTTCAGGAAATCCCGGATGATGATCCTGATCTCGCTCTCATAGATGATGTGACCATCTCCATGGACGACCTGAACACCGAAAATGTTCCTCCTACTGCTTAGGAGTTTAGTTCTACTTTTGTAATTTTTCATTATGCACTTGTAATTATTTTGAATGATCAATGAAGTTTCTTCGCACTTTCATTTTCTCGATCTCTTGTCTATTATTTACTTTCATCATAGTTCGGGCTTGTAAAGTACAACTCAAAATTTGTATTTAGTTATTATTATTATATATATATTTTTTTTTACAAAAAAGATTGGCCTATTGTGCTCCCCGTGGCCCCAAGTATTTGGAGACTAGCTCGGGCTGAGCTCCAAATACTTGTCAATCTCTTCAAAGGAAGCTGGCTCGAGCCGAGCTCCTCGCATGGCCTCGTGGCCCCAAGTATTTGGAGACTAGCTCAGCGAGATCCAAATACTTGTCAATCTCTTCAAAGGAAGCTGGCTCGAGCCGAGCTCCTCGCATGGCCCCATGGCCCCAAGTTTTTGGAGACTAGCTCGGGCCGAGCTCAAATACTTGTCAATCTCTTCAAATGAAGCTAACCCCTAAAGTCCACACACATGCGCCAATCATCCTCTGTTTTTGGAACCAATCGCATTAGATAGCCATTTAAATCGGATTTCTTTGATGTGCCCCGCTTTTAACAACCTTTGCACCTCGCCCGAATTATAGCATCCTTCTTATGGCCAAAATTCCTTTTCTTTTGTTTCACGGCTTATATGACGGATTAACATTAAGCTTTATGTTCAAGCAATGCTCGGATCAATCCCCACCGGGTCTTATTTGTCCAAGCAAATACATCCACATTACTCCTTAGAAACTCCACCACTCATCCCTCAATTCATCGTGCAACCCCTTCCCGACCTTGGTGACCTTATCGGGGTCACTTGGCACCACTCGACCATCATCATTTCCTCATTAGGTTGGACGTGCTCCAAGCTAAATCCAACCTAATCAACTTGTCTTTGTTTCTATCATCATCAAAAACACTCCCGTTTCGCATCCGAATACTTTCAACATACAATTTCTAGCCATATCTCGATCACCACCGACCTCACCTACTTCCTCTCCCACAGGGAAACTTCATTTTCGGATGGTATACCGACACCACGACTTGGAAAGCATTTAGTGCCGGTCTACCCAACATGACATTATAGGAGGACGGTGCATCAACTATCAAAAATTGAATCATTCTAGTTTTACGATTAGCCTCCTTACCCAAAGAGACGGGTAAAGTAATCATACCTATTGGTTGGATCACCCCTCCGGCCGAATCCGACCAACGCCGTGTCCCCCACCGCCTCCAAGCCGACCTGGAGGTCCATCTTCTTATAGCAATCATAGAACGGGATATCTCTTTGAGCTCCTGTATCCACAAATACCCGTTGCACATCATAATTGGAGATCATCGTTGTGATCACAAGAGCATGTTGTGAGGTATCACAATACCCTTGCAATCCTCACGGTTGGATACTCGGCCCCGCCCGACTGTTCCACCTTCAATCGCTCTTGCACCGACCGTGCTTTGCTCTCACATAATTTTTCCGAGCTCGCCTCGAATCACCTTCCGCCCGGTCCTCCAACAATCATCATCGAATGACCTCTCGCCGAGGTGGGGCGAAGTAGTCGCGAAGATATGGAGGGAGAGGATGTTCTTGATGGTGTAGAGGAGTAGTGCTTGGCTAGGAGGTCGTTCATGGCGGCATTATCGGCGCGGCGCGAGACGGTGATGGTGCGGGCGATTGATCTCGGCGAGGTGTGTGGTAGTGAGGTAGTGGTTGAAGGTGGAGAAATCGGTGCTTGGTGAGGATGCGAGTGATGTTGTGTGCGTTGGTGGCGGTGGAGAGGAAGACGACGGCGAGAATCAATATTCTCGAGCCGTGTTCTCACGAAGAGGCGGAGCGTCTTAATCTTGCTCTGTGGAGGTGTTCATAGAATCCTATCTGCTCCATTCATCCTCCACCCACTGCTCCCGGCTCGGGAGGTCCTTCTCAGGTTCCCGGAGATCAGCCAACCCCTCAGCTTCCCGCGGGCCCTTCTCAAGTTCAGGAAATCCCGGATGATGATCCTGATCTCGCTCTCATAGATGATGTGACCATCTCCATGGACGACCTGAACACCGAAAATGTTCCTCCTACTGCTTAGGAGTTTAGTTCTACTTTTGTAATTTTTCATTATGCACTTGTAATTATTTTGAATGATCAATGAAGTTTCTTCGCACTTTCATTTTCTCGATCTCTTGTCTATTATTTACTTTCATCATAGTTCGGGCTTGTAAAGTACAGCTCGGGCTGTATTTTAGTTATTATTATATATATATATTTTTTTTACAAAAAAGATTGGCCTATTGTGCTCCCCGTGGCCCCAAGTATTTGGAGACTAGCTCGAGCTGAGCTCCAAATACTTGTCAATCTCTTCAAAGGAAGCTGGCTCGAGCCGAGCTCCTTGCATGGCCTCGTGGCCCCAAGTATTTGGAGACTAGCTCGGTGAGCTCCAAATACTTGTCAATCTCTTCAAAGGAAGCGGCTCGAGCCGAGCTCTCGCATGGCCTCGTGGCCCCAAGTATTTGGAGACTAGCTCGGGGTGAGCTCCCTGACGGCGCCGAGTTGGTTGCTCCCAAAAAGTCTGTTCTTGCCGATCAACTCCCAGCCGAACTCCTCCATGAAACCCGCACAAGGGGGTTGGAGGGGTTTCTAGCGTACCCTCTCCGATCTTAAGTCGGTGACTTGGAAGAGAAGCAAAAGGCAAGAAAGAGAAAGAGCAATGTAATAAAAAAATGAGATTAGGTTAGAATGAACCTGGGCTTGGGCCTTTTATACCTTAGCTAGGATTAGGATTTCCGTAAAATCAGGGATTCCGTTACGATTTGGTGTCGAGTCGTCATTGGATTAGGATCGGATCTCTTAAAAACCCTAATTTTACGCCCAGTAAGACCATAGCTCCGACTGTTTCAAAACACCTCAGCCCAATGTATTGGTGTAAAGCCCCTTTAAATCTCAAGGCATCCTCGATTACCTCATACATCTTTTGGGCGAAGCCGAATGCACCCCAAGTCCTTGTAGAATACAACGGGTCAACAACAGATCGCCTTAGCCGTGCAAGGCTTGACAGGTTGGTTTAATACAACGGACCTTACACAGGTCGGCCCGATAAACATCCCTACAGAACCACTCGTACTCGGGCCTTAATTGGTCGGCCCAATATAATAGGCGTCCCACCTATGGGCTCGTGAGGGTCGACCCAATACTCATAAGCCTTAGGTTAGTCCCATGTGTAAGCTTACTCGGATCGCTTGATGATCTTAATGCTTAGTCGGTCCCAATACTATGGGCCTTGCGATTGACCATTTTGCCATAAGCCTGGTCAGGTCGGCCCAGACAATCTTTTGCCCTTATCAATTCCTCCCCCCAACTATGGATTGATCTGCATCTCAACCATAGTTGCTGATAGGCCGAGCTGACCTAGTATTTAGGGTTTGTGCTTTTCACATTCCCGCCGACTCTTGGCTTTTGAAATTCATGCCGCCCTTTGGCCTCTCGAGTACGACACGTGGATGTGATTGATGAGGCGTATTTTCGGCTCCACCCACTTTTCCTCTATTTCCATCCGTAAGTAATCCCCCTTCTCTTCAATTTTTTCTTTTTCTTTGTTATGACATCTTCTTCTTCCCCTTCAATGCCGTCGGACCGGTCGTCGCCGATTTAGAATGGTGGGCCATAACAACGGGTTCGCTCCTCCACCACTTTCCCTCACCGGAGTCCGTCCATCGGACCCGATGCTACCGAATCGATTCGATTCGGTGGGATTCCGATACAATTGAGATCCGAGCCCGTGCTCAGGTCCTTACTGTCTATCCTCACGATTTTAGGAGACCACCCTATCGACCTCCAATCTTCAAACCATTAAAAGAACAGCCCAAATTCCTTCTACTTTCGGACTCTCTCGCCTAGCAGCCTGACCGACCTAACCTAACCGAGGCCTCCCCAATGCCCTAGCCTTCTTTGCAGGTCGGATAGAGGGCGGCCTCGATTTCCCATCCATTCGTTCATGGTGGGTATCCAGATTCTCCGGGTACCCCTTAACCAACTAGCTCCGAACTCCTTCCGTATCCTGGCCGGATTCATCATTCGACTAAGTATTTAGAAATAGAGCCCACTCGGAACTATTTTTGCCTGTTCCAAATAAAGAGTTCGACCACTAAGGGTCTTTTCTACATCACCTCCCGAGGTGATGCTCGATTTTAAGTATCTTTCCTCTAACAAAGTCGGAAGGATAAATATTTCTTCATTTCTTTCCCCGATCTTGGGGTTTCCTATTGCTTGGACCTGGACCCTTCCTCTCCAACGCAAACACAACCCCAGAGATCGGTCTCCGATCTTCAAGCTCAAATAAATAAACTTACCTTAGTCAAGTATGACCTTTCTCACCTCATAACCCCTCACTCTGTACTACTTGAGTGAGCCCCATCGTGGCCCCCTTGCCTTGTGACATTGGTAATTGTCATTTTTGTAGTTGATTTGTTTATCTTTACTCATTGGCTAATCTTTCCTCTTTGTGTAGATATGTCCATGGCATGGATGGTTGCCGAGTTGGATGACGAGGAGCAACCAATTGCTCCTGGCTCACTCTCTCCTTCATCCAGCTGCCGCCCGAGCTCGGAGGTCGGCCTCTTCTACTTCGGCGACCGACACAATCGGTGATGGCCGATCTCACGAGGCCAGGGGCTCAACCTTCTATCCGACCTCCTCCTCTAAGAGGTCCGGTGTCGGTACCCAAAGACAGAGCGCAAGAAGGTGAAGACCACCACACCTCCCCTCTTTTGCTCTTTTTTCTCTCTCACGCACTCCCATTCATACACCCAACCAAACCTTTCTCACATGCAATTCCATCCGAAGAACAACGATGTAACTTTTGCCTTCCAATACGTCCAAGGCAATCGCCCAACCACTGACCGAACTACCTGGAGAAGCTCGGTGATCTTTGAGCTAGTGAGCTCCTCTTGCTTGAACCACTCGAAAGCCGAGGCACAACTAGCCGACCGATCTCCCGAGCTCGGGTTGGTTTTCTTGATCCCTCCAATATTGCCGAACTCAATAATTCTAAGAAGGAGTGCATTGGTGAAAGCTCGGGAGACTAAACTCCTGAGAGGAGAACCGCCGATACAAGGACGGGGAGGAGGTCAATAAGGCTACCGTGGCCTCTCTAGAGACCAAGATAAAGGCTGGAGGCGATAATGGTGATCTCAAGACCGAGCCGAGTGAGTGATCTCCGGATCATTGTCATCTTGTCAATGCCGATCAAGCCCGAAATTTGAGGGCATCGGTGGTCGCCAAAGTTTCCTCACACCTCCCGAAGGCTCTTCAATAGTTCAAGGCTATTCGGGAGAGGGTGAAGCAAACCTTTCGAGGTCAGGGAATTTATCAAAGTTCTTTCAGATGCCATGGAGTACTACGACTTTGCTTTTGACCAGCGGTGAGCCGGCTCGAGGAACGCATGTATCACTACGAGCCCTTCGATCGCCGAGGTCCCGGGAAGGTCTTGCCCGATCCCAAGGGCTTTGTGTTCTCTAAAGAGGCGGAGCATCTTAATCTTGCTCTGTGGAGGTGTTCATAGAATCCCTATCTGCTCCATTCATCCTCCACCCCGCCTCCCGGCTCGGAGGTCCTTCTCGGGTTCCCGGAGATCGGCCCAACCCCTCGGCTTCCGCGTGCCCTTCTCAAGTTCAGGAAATCCCGGATGATGATCCCGATCTCGCTCTCATAGATGATGTGACCATCTCCATGGATGACACGAACACCGAAAATGTTCCTCCCTACTTGCTTAGGAGTTTAGTTCTACTTTTGTAATTTTTCATTATGCACTTGTAATTATTTTGAATGATCAATGAAGTTTCTTCGCACTTTCATTTTCTCGATCTCTTGTCTATTATTTACTTTCATCATAGTTTGGGCTTGTAAATTACTCTAAAGATTTGTATTTAGTTATTATATATATATATATATATTTTTTTACAAAAAAGATTGGCCTATTGTGCTCCCAGTGGCCCCAAGTATTTGGAGACTAGCTCGGTGAGCTCCAAATACTTGTCAATCTCTTCAAAGGAAGGCGGCTCGAGCCGAGCTCCTCGCATGGCCCGTGGCCCCAAGTATTTGGAGACTAGCTCGAGCCGAGCTCCAAATACTTGTCAATCTCTTCAAAGGAAGGCGGCTCGGGCCGAGCTCTCGCATGGCCTCGTGGCCCCAAGTATTTGGAGACTAACTGGTGAGCTCCAAATACTTGTCAATCTCTTCAAATGAAGCTAACCCCTAAAGTCCACACACATGCGCCAATCATCCTCTATTTTTTTGGAACCAAATCTTTGCATTAGATAGCCATTCGAAAGCGGATTTCTTTGATGTGACCTCGCTTTCAACAACCTTTGCACCTCCGCCCGAATTATAGCATCCTTCTTAGGGCCGAAATTCCTTTTCTTTTATTTCACCGGCTTATATGACGGATTAACATTAACCTATGTTCAGCAATGCTCGGATCAATCCCCACTAGGTCTTCCGCATTTGTCCAAGCAAATACATCCACATTACTCCTTAGAAACTCCACCACTCATCCCTCAATTCATCAGCAACCCCTTCCCGACCTTGGTGACCTTATCGGGTCACCTGGCACCCAGCTCGACCATCATCATTTCCTCATTAGGTTGGACGTGCTCCACCGCCTCGTCAACCTAATCAACTTGTCTTTGTTTCTATCATCATCAAAAACACTCCCGTTTCGCGCTTCTCGAATACTTTCAACATACAATTTCCTAGCCATATATCGATCACCACCGAGCCTCACCTACTTCCTCTCCCACAGGAAACTTCATTTTCGAGATGGTATACCGACACCTGACTTGGAAAGCATTTAGTGCGGTCTACCCAACATGACATTATAGGAGGACGGTGCATCAACTATAAAAAATCGAATCATTCTAGTTTTACGATTAGGCTCCTTACCCAAAGAGACAGGTAAAGTAATCATACCTATTGGTTGGATCACCCCTCCGGCGAATCCGACCACGCCGTGTCCACCGCCTCCAAGCCGACACGGAGAGGTCCATCTTCTTATAGCAATCATAGAACAGGATATCTCTTTGAGCTCTGTATCCACAAATACCGTTGCACATCATAATTGGAGATCATTCTTTGTGATCACAAGAGCATGTTGTGAGGTATCACAATACCCTTGCAATCCTCACGGTTGGATACTCGGCCCCGGCCGCACATTCCACCTTTAATCGCTGCTCTTGCACCCGATCTGTGTCTTCTTTGCTCTCACATAATTTTTCCGAGCTCGCCTCGAATCACCTTCCGCCCGGTCCTCCAACAATCATCTGAATGACCTCTCGCCGAGGTGGGGGCGAAGTAGTCGGCGAAGATATGGAGGAGAGGATGTTCTTGATGGTGTAGAGGAGTAGTGCTTGGCTAGGAGGTCGTTCATGGCGGCATTATCGACTGGCGCATGACGGTGATGGTGCGGCGGCGATTGATCTCGGCGAGGTGTGTGGTAGTGAGGTAGTGGTTGAAGGTGGAGAAATCGGGGTGCTTGGCGAGGATGCGAGTGATGTTGTGTGCGTTGGTGGCGTGGAGAGGAAGACGGCGGCGAGAATCAATATTATGAGCCGTGTTCTCTCGAAGAGGCGGAGCGTCTTAATCTTGCTCGTGGAGGTGTTCATAGAATCCCTATCCGCTCCATTCATCCTCCACCTGCCTCCCGGCTCGGGAGGTCCTTCTCAGTTCCGGGAGATCGGCCCAACCCCTCGCCTTCCCGTGGCCCTTCTCAAGTTCGGAAATCCCGGGATGATGATCCACGATCTCGCTCTCATAGATGATGTGACCATCTCCATGGACGACTGGACACCGAAAATGTTCCTCCCTCGCTTAGGAGTTTAGTTCTACTTTTGTAATTTTTCATTATGCACTTGTAATTATTTTGAATGATCAATGAAGTTTCTTCGCACTTTCATTTTCTCGATCTCTTGTCTATTATTTACTTTCATCATAGTTCGGGCTTGTAAAGTACAACTCGGGGCGTATTTAGTTATTATTATTATATTTTTTTTTTTTTTTTACAAAAGATTCAATCTCTTATGTGTGCTCCCGTGGCCCCAAGTATTTGGAGACTAGCTCGGTGAGCTCCAAATACTTGTCAATCTCTTCAAAGAAAGGCGGCTCGAGCCGAGCTCCTCGCATGGCCTCGTGGCCCCAAGTATTTGGAGACTAGCTGGGTGAGCTCCAAATACTTGTCAATCTCTTCAAAGGAAGGCGGCTCGAGCCGAGCTCCTCGCATGGCCTCGTGGCCCCAAGTATTTGGAGACTAGCTGGCCGAGCTCCCCTGACGCGCGCCGATTGGTTGCTCCCAAAAAAGTCCTCTTCTCGCCGATCAACTCCCAAGCCGAACTCCTCCGTGAAACTGCACAAGGGGGTCGGAGGGGGCTCCGGCGTACCCTCTCCGATGCTTAAGTCGGTGACTTGGAATAGAAGCAAAAGGCAAGAAAGAGAAAGAGCAATGTAACATAAAAAAATGAGATTAGGTTAGAATGAATGACTTGGGCCTTTTATACCCCCAAAGTCCTTAGGGTAGAATACAACGGGTCAACAACAGACGATTTAGTCGAGTGCATTGGATTAGGATCGGATCTCTTAAAACCCTAATTTTCGGTTTAATACAACGGACCTTCAAAACAGGTCGGCCCGATAAACATCCCTTTAAATCTCCAAGGCAACCACTCGTACTCGGGCCTTAACAAGTCTTGAGAATACAACGGGTCAACATATGATAGGCCTCCCACCTTTTATGGGCTCGGTTAGGTCGACCGATAAACATACTCATAAGCACTTGGCCTTAAGTCGACCCATATGATAGGCCTAACCTTACTCCGGGTCGGCCCAATACTCTTAATGCTTATTCCCATGTAAGCTTACTAAGATCGGCCCAATACTTAATGCAGTCAACCTAATACTATGGGCTTGCCGATTGACCACTACCATAAGCCAGTCGGTCGTCGGCCCAGACAATCTTTTGCCCTTATCACTTATATAAACTTGTAATTTCAAAACTCTGCCAAGCTAGAGACCGACCAGATAATTTCTGCTCGGCTTTTCAATAAAAAGCACTTTATATTCAATTTCTATATTTTCCAAGCCAATATTTAGGCATTTGTTTATTGTCGAGCAAATCCAGAAATGAACATATATCACGTTAAAAACATACAAATCCAAGGGGGAAAAACAGGTTTGATAAAAAGGTGTAGGTATCTTACAATTTGTTTAATTGCTTCAAGTTTGGAAGCATGCGTGTTCAAAGTCTTGCTTCATGTTTTTAGTCCTCTCTTTTCTCTTTTCTCTCTTTAATTATTTATTTCTTTTATCTTTTTCGGTTGTGTCACTCTCTTTCTCTTTCTTATTCTCTTTGTAGCCGTGTATATTAGAAGTTTTTATTGTTCTCAAAGTTAAGTGCTAGATATACTCTTGTATATATATCTTCTCCTTGGTTTTCCTTATGGCAGTGTAGGATGTGAATTAAATATTCATATTAGTTATCTCAATATATATCTTTACATAAGATCAATTGCACATTATCACAAACCACCGATTTCTTATATATTTATATATATATATATATATATATATTTGTGATATATCATGATGAGGTGTTGTGCTGCAATTTCACAAATATGTATATAAGTTAAATAGCTACACACTAATTAATTTCAAAGGTACAAGTTACCTTTCAGCAGAGACAAAGGGACAACAAAGACATAATGGAACGAAGTCATCTTGCTGATATGGAGCTGCTGAAAGTTTCTATGAAGAAGAAAATGGAGCATATGGAGGCGTCGCTGAAGGCTGAAATTCTTGACATGAAGAATCATTTGTACTCACTCAGCTCCAAACAAAAAACAGCAGACTTCATCACTCACAAAAAGCTTGATTTTCTCCTTAAGTTCAATGAAGTTCCTCCCACTCTCTCAGAAGGTTATGATGCCAAAAAAGGGGGAAGATAAGTCAGAGAAAACCCATTTCGAAATTATTATTAAATCTAAAGGCACCACCTCTCTCCATTCTCAACTGCCTCAAGACTTGTCAGCTGAAGAGGACGCTGAACTCGCCTTCAAGAAGAATCAAGTAGAAATTTAAAAGCTTGAAAGAACTCAAGCTGACATAGTCGAGAAGCTTAAAGCTCAATTTGGAAGAAGGCCAGCAGGCAAGCTCCCATCTCAAAGAGAAGAAGTGATCCCCCCTGGTCCATTAGAGGAAAGATATAACGAAGAGTTTGCAACTCTTTGAGTCAAAGGTTATTATGAAGGGATGGACTTACCAACTGGATGGGATTTTTACCGGGAAAAAGGGCTAAGAGATATTGAATCAACCAAGAACCAACGGACTCGGGAGCAATCAAAGAGTCGGTAGACTCAAGCGGTATAAACTTGACCATACCCATAGAGAAGAAAGCTGCCGCCAGGATGAAGAGGTAGAGGAAGAGAATCAGGTCTTGTGGGAGAGGTAAAAGCTATCCACAAAGAAGATAAACTAAATTCATAGCAATAAATCCTCTCGCAAAAGGACCATGAATCTTGGTTGGGCTTCAATGAAGCTAAAAATAGAGAAACCGCTCATGTTACCAATGAGCTTGAGCGGCGATATAAAGAAGATGATGAAAGGCGTAGAGGGAACATGACGAGAAGCTACGAGAGAGATTATGAAAGAAAGAAAAAAAGAAAGAAGAGGAAGAAAGATGGAGGAAAGTCAAGAAGACCACCCCGGAAAGGACGAGGAGGAAAAAGATAGAGGAAAGTCAGCAAAAAGGTTGCTGCAGCGAGAAGAAGATGAAAAAAAAGAAAGAAAGCAGAGACGTTGAAGTTAGTTTGCATGAAAATTTTTGTTGTATTTTTACATTTCCTTGTAAATACATAAAATAATGTAAGGACATTTAAGTGTTGAATGATTCATTTAATAAAATGCTTCATCTTTAAATCATTTTATTTTAGCATTTTATGTCATAATTTAAGTTTTGGCATCATCAAAAAGGGAGAAATTGTTAGGAAATTTATTTGTATAGATTTGGATGATGCATAAAAAACATAGATTAGAAAATTGGCACCCCATTTTCGGTATGTATTTCAACTATGTAATAGTTAGTTAGATAGTTGAGTCATCAAGCGCCAAGTTGAAGATGTAGAATCTTGATCAAGAATACGAGAGAAGATTCGGTTGTGTTGCAACCGAGTATCGAAGAACACTCTCGATCAAGTAAAGAAGCTATGTCTTTCAATAGACTCTGTGGTGAGTCATTCAAGAATTCAAGAATCAAGGAGAAGACTCAATTGGAGGACTCAAAGCAAGCTGATGAAGTTCGTTGCAAAGAAAAGTCAAACACTTACAAAAATGGTAAGGGACGGACACCGCAACCTTAACTTGGTGTCGTCTTGAAAAGAGTGCGGGAAGCCAAAACCAATGGGAAGTTTGCGAAACCTGGTAGGATCTAGGCACTGCAGATGCATTAATGTCAAAGTTGGGTTAACATCAAAAGTTGCACAACAAGACAAGCCAACAAACAAGACGTGGTGAAGGACGTGCAGTTAGGTTCAAGTTAGAGCCTGATTCAAATCCAACTGAGGGTTGTGTGATCAAGTCCAAAGGGTTTGAAGAGTTGCAGTAGTGAGGCAGCTGCCTTACGAGGAAGTTGAGTCCCATGAGTGAAGCCAATTGTATACTCAAGACTTACTCGGACTGTATTATCATTTTTCTAACAAAATGTTGCATTAGTGGATTACCTTCAGGAGTTGGAGAAGAATGTAGTAGAGGAATTACACCATCCTCGAACCACTATAAAAATTGTCGTGCCATTTAATTTCAAAGATTTACTTTCTCGCATATTTATTACAATTGATATATATTTGCTTACTCAATGATAATAACTTAATCTAAACAAGTGTTGAAAACCTTATTCTTAAAAAGGGTGTAAAATTTCCGTTGTAAAAACCAAGTAAACCGATTTTTTAAAAGAGCTCACTTCACTTAGTTGAGTTACTCTATCAACAACTCTCTCAAGTTTGTTGAGTGGTTAACTCTTCTGTTGAGGTTAGACCCAGCTCTCTCCCAAGGGACCTAGTTGTTTACTTGTATAAACTCTGATTTAATTTGTAATCGAAAATTGGTTAAGTCTATTCACCCCTCTCCCTTTCTAGACTTAACTGATACCCCTTGGGACCTACAACTAGTATCAGAGCGGTTGGTTCAAAGAACCTCCGCACTGGTTACTGAACTAGATCTCAATATTTTCAAAAGATCAAAACTTGAAAGTTTTTAAATTTCCTTCCAAAGAGTTACTATCATGGAAGCAAATCTATCTCGTATTTCCATGTTTACTGTCGAAGAGTTTGATGATTTGGAAAATTTGCATGCAGACACATCTCTCAACTTTGCATGATGAAATGTGGTTTTTCATCGAGGACATACCAATCAAAATAACCAGGGTGAATACAATGTAAGAGCCTGCCGAAGATCTTTGCGAGAAAGACCTTCCGTTGTTGAAAAACCTCGAGGCGGATATAACTTAAACTATGTGGCCAATGATATTTTGTATAAATCTCTTGATAAATAAATGTTTAACAAGGTTAAATTTGGCAGGACAACAAAGGAAATATGGGAAAAGTTGATTCTTATTTGCAAAGGCTCATAGCAAGTAAAAGAGAACAAATTGTGATTGTAGTGCAAAAGTTTGAAAACTTCAAATGTTAGCATTTGTTGAATCCTTTGGATCATTTTGGATGCCGATTCACAGAGATTACAAATGAGTTATCAACTCCTTGCAAAGAATATACACAGAAGAAAATATGTATGAAGATTCTCAGATCACTCCCAGCTAAGTGGGAAATAAAAGTGATGGCCCTCAAACATTCAATGTACTTAACAAAGATTTCCAACCATGAGCTATTCTCATATCTTAAAGCTTATGAATTCGAGCTTAGAAAGAAAGATCAAGATGAGATAGTTGTGCCCAAGATAACTGCTTTGGTGGCTGGAGAGTCTAAGAATACAGAATCTAAGGACATCATTGACAAAGAGGAGTTTGCCCTAATGGTTAAGAGATTCAACAAGTTCTTCAATAAGAACTACAAAAAAACAAGGTTGAATCCTCCATAAAACACTCAGTTCCTTCCAAAGTAAAGGAAGAGAAAACCCCCATGAGAGCTGAGAACAAGAAAGCTGAAGATCTATGCTAGAATTGTAGACAGCTAAGTCACTTTGCAGTTAACTACCCTTATCCACCAGTCAACAAATACATAAATGAAGAGGATAGAAAAGTCTTCAGAGAAAGAAGACAAAAGAGAAAGAAAGTAAATCATCTAGCTCACACTCTGATGATAGTGATCATGACACACACACTTCATCACCAATAGATCTTTATGATTCATTAGGCAAAATGATGAAAAAAATTTGAGCACATAAAATCCTCAAACACACTTTTAAATGAGAAAACAACCAACTCAAGTACCAAAACTCACAAATTGGATCAAGAGCCGAGTACTCTTAGTCACGTAGCTGATGAGAATAAAGAGCTAAAGGCTGAAACAACTAAGGTAAAAAAGGACCTAGGTGAAAGAGAAAAGAGGGAACAAGAATTGAAAATTGTGATTGCATCACTCAGCAAGTCATCTAAAACATTGGATGAATTGATGATGATTCAAAAAGAGATTGGAGATAAAGTAGGCTTGAGTTTCAATGCCTTTGTCAATGCACAAACTCCAAGAGTGGTGTAGGAAAAAGGATACTCAAGCAATGAAGAATCCAAAAGCCAAAAGCACAATATGTTTCACCCAAACACAATCACAAACACTCGCATGTTGGCCTTGGTTATAAAGGAAATGGTAAGAAGCCAGCTGAGTTTGTTGAGAAAGCTGCTGAAAATAAACTTAGAAAAGCTCAACATTAGACTCCAAACATGAAATATTCTGTGAAATCCAAATAGAACTACCAAAGGCCTAGAGGTTTCATCAAAAGAAACCATATGAAAGGAATGGTAGAAATTACCCAACATAGGCTGACTGGAACCATTAAATGAAATATCAGCCAAGTCCTATGGGATACATGCCCAAGTGGCAGAGATCTCAGACTCATCATAGGTCATTCCCAAGGCAAACAAATCATCACACATATGCACAAGCACAATGGCTATCATGCACAATGGCTGAAGATGAAATTGTTCAAAATGAGATGGAACGAGTGGAAAATCAAGAAGCGAATAACACGCCTTATTATTTGCAACCTCCTCAAAATTCTACTTCTTTGTGTTTTATTTTTCCACTAAATGCAAATAACTTTTGATTTAAGTCATGGATGATTCATTTGCTTCCTAATTTCCATGGTATGAATTCTGAATGGTCATATTTACATTTAAAGGAGTCTGAAGAAGTATGTGCCATATTTGATGGTCAGAATTGCACGAAGGAAATTGTTAAGCTCGAATTGTTTCCTTTTTCTTTAAAAGATAAAGCAAAAATTTGACTTAGCTCTTTAAAACCTAGATAAATTGGTACTTGACAAAGTAAATGCAAACTAAATTTGAAAAATTTCTTTCCAACTCTTAAAACTAATGCTTTGAAAAGACAAATTCAGAATTTTTCTAAAAGTACTAAAGAAGTTTTCTTTGAATGTTGGGAAAAGTTTAAAGAGTTGTTGAATTTTCGCTCACATCATGATTTTGAAAATTGGCGTATAATCGTTTCTTTTATAAAGGTTTAACTCCTAAAACAAAGTAATTTATTGAGTCAATGTGAAATGATCGAGTTTCTTGATAAAGAACCTAATGAAGCACTAGAATTTCTTGACTATTTGGCGAGAAAATTCTCAATCTTGCCATAATGTTGATGATAATAAAAGAAAGTTTAAGTGTTAAACTTGCACTTTTGGCTAAAAGAATCGATAACACGAAAGTTAAGTAAGTTAAAGAAGTCAAATTTGTGCAAGATAAAAAAGTTTATGAAATTTGCGGACTTAAAGAACACACCACTAATGAATGTTCTCACATTCTGTAGAAGCAAATATCATGAATGGATTCAGAAAACCTTTTCAATCTCCA
Organism: Rehmannia glutinosa; assembly: GCA_016081115.2. Lineage (NCBI taxonomy): Eukaryota > Viridiplantae > Streptophyta > Magnoliopsida > Lamiales > Orobanchaceae > Rehmannia > Rehmannia glutinosa. Next base: position 61,157,720 of record CM071926.1, on the reverse strand, counting down.
TATTCTGAAACTTATAACCCACAATGGAAAAATCTTCCTAATTTTAGTTGGTGTGATAATAATCAAGCTCAATCAATAAATTCACAAAAGCCACCAAATTTCCTTCATATCCAGCCCCACATGTAAAATCCTTTGAGGTGACTTTGCAAGCATTTATGATTGAACAAACCAACATCAATAATAAAACTTCACAGGCCATCAATGATATCAAGAACTAACTTTCCACACTCATAGCTTCTTTGTGGACTCAGGAAAAGGGTAAGTTTCCTGCCGAACCTCAACCTAATCCTTCCACGCAGTGTTGTATTTCTACTTCAGGTGAAAATCCAATTAATGAGGATAATTCAGTCACAACATTTCGAAGTGGAAAAATTATTGATAAAATAATTCATCCCAAGAAAGTTCTTAATTCATTTTTAGAAATGAAGAATGAAAATAGTGATGATGAAGAAGGTAAATTGAATGGAGGTAAGTTTGAAAAGCGATGAAACATATTCACTCTCCCGCCCGCTCATTTTCCTCAAATATTGAAACCAACTCGTAAATTGAACTCAGATTCTGAAATTTTTGAACTTTGAAACAAATCAAAATTAATAGTCATTTGTTGGATGCAATCAAAAAAGTTCCACCTTATGCTAAATTTTTGAAAGATTTATGCACGATTAAAAGAAAACATCATGTAACATCAGGAAAAAAAAAAAGATGTGTATTTAATTAGTTATATAGTCCATTAGTGTATTATTATAATTATTGGATTTATCATCCAATTACTTGGCCCATGAGGAATCCTAAGGTGTTTGGGAAACTAGCTAGGGTAATTATATTAGGACTCTTTCGTTATTAGGGTTTTATTATATCACATTAGAGGGCAAAAAACAAAAATGCTCCAGCTTTATTTCTCTCTGCACCATTCAGCCCCCATCATCCACCACACAACCACGACGAAGTTTTTCTTCAACGCTAGGATCCTCAATTGCCTTCCTTATTTCATCCTCAACTCCTAAGGTAATTCACTTATAAATTTTTAAATCCAAGTTATACTATTCAGAATTTTCCTAAATTTCATATGTTATTCTTCGTAATGATTTTATCACAAAGTTAAAATTTCATATTAATCCGATAAGTACTTTTGTAGTTATTGAATTTTCAAACTAAGATGCCAAAATTTATGTTATTCCCTGTTTTTGATTTAGAAAATCCAAAACCCTACTTATACATATCTAAAATTCGTGAAATTTTTAATATGTTATGTTATCATATGTTTGTTAGTTAAAATTTAATATACTTTTGAGTTGCATTGTATTTTATATTAAATTTGCATTCACGCTTTCCAAATCTTAAATATACTCATTTTCGATTTATAAATTCTAGAAACCATGTATAAAGACCTTCAAAATATCTAAATTTTGGATATGTTATACTATGATTTATATTTTATATGTTGTTAAAGTTTAAAATCATATAGTACTATATTTATTTAAATATGATTTTTCTCCTTAGCTATGCGGTTTCAATGTTACAACAATTTCGATTTCATAAATTCAATTCCATAGCTAAATATTTCTAATCTTCCTTAAATTTTTATATGATATTTATTTTTAGTTTATTACCTATTGTAAAAATACTAAATAATTCCAATATACGGTTTATGAGAAAATATTATTCAATCCCAACTACACAGAGATTTAGTATTGTTCAAACCTACCAAGTTGAACCATAAACCCTAGGAAAATACCATGAGCTTCGAAGAATGTTATTTTAGTGCTTTCGTATCGAGGTTAATAATTAAGTTTTGACTTCTAGGAACTAAGATGTATATATATCCATGTTAGGCGACGAGGACGGCGATCTCTGAAGTTCAATAGGGATATTGCATTAAATCATCCTACTATTTTTCAAGCAAAGTTTCGAGGTGGGGTTTGTTTTCTAAACTTTATTGTCCTTGTTAAATGCTTAGATTATTTTGCATGAATGTGTAGTACAGTTGCTTAGGCCCTATTGAGCCAGAGACTCAAGAGGTCCGGGGTCGATGTATCCCTCAGGTGGAACCCCTGCAGTGCTACCTATTGTCTATGTCTATGATTTTTCAAAAGATGTATGCTATGTCCTATTGGCTTGTATTTGCATGTCTATGTGAGATATCAGTGTATTTAGCTTGGACAATTTATACTCCACTGAGTTGTGTTGCTCACCCCATATATAATCAGATTTTTCAGGTTAAGGAGTCGACGATGGTTATTGGCGGTGGATAATGGGTGGCCTATGAGACTACTGGTGTAATGTCTTCTTATTTTTAAATGTTTCTTTCGATTAAATAAGGAATTATTGTACGAATTATGATTTTCCTATGCAACTACTAGAGTGATGTCTTATTTCTAAATGTTAATTTTCGAATTGAGATAATAAACGATGAATTGCTATGATTTTCTAAGTTTATTTATGTAAACAGGCAAAAAGGGATATTTCTTTTATATTATATTATAAATTAGTAAATGTACGAATTCCTTAGAAATAAATGATTATATGAATTTTCTGCACTTTATAATTTATTTTCGCTATTGCAATTGAATTTTAAATGAAATATATTTACAGGCCTATTTTCTCTTATAAATAAAAGTATGTACGTGATACTTTTCAAAGTCTTTCACTGTCAAATGGTCTGTTGAAATTATATGTAGATGTCAAATTTTATTCAAATTATTTTATGCAATTGTTTCCACTATAATTATTGTTCTTTTAAAAATTAAATGGCTCGCTATAACGAGTTGTCTTTCTTATGTTAAAAAAAAGTATTCGGCAAAATGAATGTATGTGTATATTTTTATAGTCCAAATTTCGGGGCGTTATAGGTGGTATCAGAGCAGGTCTACTTTCCTTTAAACTTTTAAAATATATATGTGTGTGATTTCATGTGTGTAATTCTTGAGTAAATCGAATTTCTAATGTAATGGAAAATAATTATATATCCACCACCGCTATGCCACGCCAACTCCAAAGCCAAGGTACGAATTCAAATTTCAAAAGTTCTATTGCTACTGCTATTGCTATTGACATGCTATTGACGTTGCTACTACTACTGACAAATCACACAATTTCTATTGTGGAAAAAAATGATTTACTTTATTTATTGATGCAATACACATGTACCATAGAGCTATTTTGACTACAAGGTTTTGACATAATTGTATGTGAATATGGAAAGGATAATATAAACTCCAGAGGACTTGGAAGAGGACCCTGTGATAGAATACATGAGATTCATTATAAATTTATAAGCGATCAAGAATGTCGGGATTGACTATGAGTAGAATACTAGCAACATAGATTTTGGATAGACTTTAATGGCTTTCAAGTTGAATATTCATGATTTATGCCATGTTCGTTTTTTTTAAGAGTTAATGATGATACTTGGAGATGGTTATGATGTTAGTATAGCAATTGGAAAAGGCACTAATTCTTATTCGGATGTCTAAATTCATGAAACTAAAGGTTAATGGAAATGATTTATAATTGGATTTATATGTTATAGGAATGAGAGATTTTGATGTGATCTTAAGCATGTACTAACTTCATAAGAGTCAATAAAATACATAAGGAGATAATATTTCAATGCATGAGTTTATTTTTCTATGGAACAAACGCTAGTATAGTACCCCGAATTATGTCAGGATAGAAGGGAAAGTTTAAGGAAAGAAATTATGCGAGGTAATTGGATATTGATGTAAGCTACCAATATTTTGATTTGATAATGGTCAATGTGCTAATTATTCGAGACTGTAAAATATATTTTTAGAAACTTTTATTTGGGAGTCCACTGGATAGACAAATAGAATCCATTATTGACTTTTACTTGGGGCAGCACCGATATCAAATTCACTCATTGGATGACGTTGAAGGAATTAGAGTATGCAATTACAAGAATTATTGGTTAAAGGACTTATCCGACTTAGAGTATCACCATGACGAGAGCCAATCATGTTTGTTAAGATACGATGGATATATGGAGTATATTGACTACATGAAGGATTTATTGGATTACAAAATAAGTACTCATTGCTAAGGATAAATGATTCGTTTGATTACTTAATGGAGTTAGTATCTTATTTAAGATCAAATTGAGGTCTCGATATCACCCACCTGAATTTCACTAAGTTTAAATTGTGGTTAAGCGTGTAATTTTTGTTGGTCGATTGTTATCGTATGAGGAATATAAGTTGACCTGGTTAAAGTCGAAGTTGTTAATAATGGCGTCTATGATTGCGAACTAAGTTGGAGTTTCCTTTGATTCTATAGGTATTACATAAGGTTTATACAATGTTTTTTTTTTTTTTTGGATATGACAATACCAATGACCGGTTTACTAGGAAATTTGAGAAGTTCAAGTGGGGGGAAGTGTGAAGCATATTTTCAAGAACTAAAAGGAGAATTGACCAATAGAACAAGAACAGTTGATGAAAGAGTTTTCTAAGTTGAGAATCGAGATCGTAAAACCTTTTAGTGGATTGAAATCAATTATTGCAACAATGGTTGAGCGACCTGTACTTAAAGATAAGATTAATGAGACGCAAGTGACATATAAGTTTTATGCAATATGAGAAACCATGATCTAGTTAAAAATCTCAACATATTTGTTTTAGCTTCTAATGGTGCATTAGGCGACAAAGGAATTTTGATTATATCTAGTAATGAATAACTGAGAATTGAGATATTATGATAAGCACATTGTATATCATACACCGCTCACCTATGAGTTATAAAGATTTATCGAGATATGCGAAATATATTTTTGGTGGAGGGATATGATAGGAACTATCAACACATTGTGGATAGATGCATGTCACGTCAACAAGTTAAGGCCAAGTTAAGAGCATATAGATATTAAATTTATTGTAAGTTAGTCACGATCTACTAAGAAAAATCACGATGTGGGTTATTTTTGACCGATTGACCAAATCAACACACTTTCTATAGATTACATATGGTTTAGAGCAATTTGCCCAATTATACACAAGAGAAATAGTGAGATTACTAAATATGGGTATTAGGTTCATTTTAAATATTTGGAGAAGCTCGAAAAATTTCATGGGAATAGGGTTAAGTTTTACTATAAACCGTCATCCACAAACGGATGGACACATTGAAGGAACAATGCAATTCTACTGAGAACATGTACTTTGGTTTTGAGGGATGATTGAGACGCATATTTACCTTTAGTGGTGTCCGCTTATAACAACAATTACTAGGACACAACCGAGCCAGGATAAAGCAACTTGAGAATGAGATGATGAGTTTGTGGCAAGATACTTGGACATTATTAGAGTTTTAATTAAGTTAACTAAATTTCGAGGACAAATTTTTTAAGAGGGGGACTTTGTTACACCCGAGGAAAAAAAAGATATGTATTTAATTAGTTATATAGCCCATTAGTGTATTATTATTATTATTGGATTTGTCATCCAATTACTTGGCCCATGAGAAATCCTAAGGTGTTTTGGAAACTAGCTAGGGTAATTATATTAGGACTCTTTCGTTATTATGGTTTTATTATATCACATTAGAGGGCACAAAACAAAAATGCTCCAGCTTTATTTCTCTCTGCGCCATTCAGCCCCCATCATCCACCACACAACCACGACGAAGTTTTTCTTCAACGCCATGATCCCTCAATTGCCTTTCCTATTTCATCCTCAACTCCTAAGGTAATTCACTTATAAATTTTTAAATCCAAGTTATACTATTCAGAATTTTCCTAAATTTTCATATGTTATTCTTCGTAATGATGTTATCACAAAGTTAAAATTTCATATTAATCTGATAAGTACTTTTGTAGTTATTGAATTTTCAAACTAAGATGCCAGAATTTATGTTATTCTCTGTTTTTGATTTAGAAAATCCAAATTCCTACTTATACATATCCACAATTCGTGAAATTTTAGTATGTTATGTTATCATATGTTTTAAAACTTCAGTTAAAATGTAATATACTTTTGAGTTGTATTTTATTTTATATTAAATTCGCATTCACGCTTTTCCGAATCTTCAATATACTTTGTTTCTGATTTATAAATTCTAGAAACCATGTATAAAGACCTTCAAAATATCTAAATTTTGGATATGTTATAATATGATTTATATGTTATAGGTTGTTAAAGTTTCAAATCATATAGTACTATATATATTTAAATATGATTTTTCTCCCTTAGCTATGCAGGTTTTAATGTTACATCAATTTCGATTTCACAAATTCAAAATCCATAGCTAAATATTTCTATTCTTCCTGAAATTTTTATATGATATCTATTTTTGAGTTTTTTACCTATTGTAAAAATACTAAATAATTCCAGACACGGTTTATGAGAAAATATTATTCAATTCCAACTACGAGATTTAGTATTGTTCAAACCTACCAAGTTGAACCATAAACCCTAGGAAAATACCATGAGCTTCCAAGAATGTTATTTTAGTGCTTTCGTGTCGAGGTTAGTAATTAAGTTTTGACTTCTAGGAACTAAGATGTATATATATATATATATATATATATATATACATGTTAGGCATCTTTATACTTAGGTGGAGCAAATTATTGGATAATTGAACTCACACTTTCGATTAAAAATGCTCTTTTCATCACATGATGTGGAACATACGAAATTTTGAACTATAAAATGTGTGCAAATATTCATTTAACCTTTTTTTGTTTTCCTTTAAACATGAGAAAGACAACTCGTTATAGCAAGCCATTTAATTTTTAAAAGAACAATAATTACAATGGAAACAATCGCATAAAATAATTTGAATAAAATTTAACATCAACATATAATTTGAGCAGACCATTTGATGTGAAAGACTTTGAAAAGTATCACATACATACTTTTATTTATAAGAGAAAATAGGCCTGTAAATATATTTCATTTAAAATTCAATAGCAACAACGAAAATAAATTATAAAGTTTAGAAAATTGATATATTCATTTATTTCTAAGAAATTCGTACATTTACTAATTTATAATATAATATAAAAGAAATATCCCTTTTTGCCTGTTTACATAAATAAACTTAGAAAATTATAGCAATTCATCGTTTATTATCTCAATTCGATAATTAACATTTAGAAATCAGACATCACTCTAGTAGTTGCATAGGAAAATCATAATTCGTACAATAATTCTTTATTTAATCGAAAACAACATTTAAAAATAAGAAGACATTACAAGAGTAGTTTCATAGGCCACCCATTATCCACCGCCAATAACCATCGTCGACTCCTTAACCTCGAAAAACGATTATATATGGGGTGAGCGACACGGCTCAAATGGAGTATAAATTGTCCAAGCTAAATACACAAATATCTCACATAGACATGCAAATACAATCCAATAGGACATAGCGTAGATCTTTTGAAAAACCGTAGACATAGACAATAGGTAGCACCGCAGATGGTTCCACACGAGGGATACATCGACCCCGGACCTCTTGAGTCCCTGGCTCAATAGGGCCTAAGCAACTGTACTACACATTCATGCAAAATAATCTAAGCATTTAACAAGGACAATAAAGTTTACAAAACAAACCCCAACTCGAAACTTTGCTTGAAAAATAATAGGATGATTTAATGCAATATCCCTATTGAACTTCAGAGCTCGCCGTCTGGTTGTCCAATAATTTCATAAATCATAGGAGACACTAGAATAGAACGTGCTTTGCTTGATCTCGGTGCTAGTGTAAGTCTTCTACTTTTTTCTATCTATGAACAACTAGGTTTGTGGGACTTAAAGAAACACCAATTGTACTTCAACTAGTTGATCGGTCGATTAAAGTTCCAAACGGAATAGTAGAAAATGTGTTGGTACAAATTGACAAGTTTCATTTTCCTGTAGATTTCATTATTTTAGGTACTCGGCCGGTTATAGGTACAAAAGACGAAATTCTGTCATTTTAGGTCATCCATTTCTTGCAACTTAAAATGCGTTGATTAACTTTAGGAATGGTATTTTGAAGTTATCTTTTGGAAATATGACTTTGGAATTAAATGTGTTAAAAGTTTGCAAACAACCTGCTGATGCACTGAACTACATAAAGTGGAGTCAATTGAAGAACTTGTTCATGAAAATTTTACCATTAATAATTCTTTTGAATTTGCTGAAACATGTTTTAAAAGTGAACGTATTTGTGATAACAAATGTTATGATGTCGCCACTGGAAAATCATTTTTGGAAACCAAAATTTGAAGAGTTGTCATCATCAAAAGTGCAACCTATTAGTTCAAGCAAGAAAGCTCCAAAAATTGATTTGAGACCTTTACCATCAGACTTGAAATACGTTTGGGGGTGAGAATGACACTTTTCCTGTAAAAAATTCTTCCAAGCTTCATGCATCTCAAGAAAGTAAGTTGTCCGAGACATTGAAAATGCATAAAAATGCTTTAGGGTGGACCATTGCTGACAAAAAAGGTTTTAGTCCTCTGATTTGCACACATAACATTTATTTAGAGGAAAATGCAAAACCCTCTAGAGAAATGCAGCGAAGACTAAGTCCTAATATGAAAGAAGTAGTGAGAAATTAAATCATTAAACCTTAGATAATGAAATCATGTATCTTATTTCTAACAGTAAATGGGTAAGTCCAATTCATGTTATACCTAAGTAGTCTGGAGTCACCGTAGTTAAAAATGAAAATAATGAGATAATTCCAACTAGAATCATTACTTGTTGGCTCGTGTGTGTTGACTATAGAAAACTTAACTCGGTTACTTTCGAAAAGATCATTTTCCATTGCCCTTTATGGATCAAACTTTAGAAAGAGTTGTTGGTCATAAATTCTATTATTTCTTATATGGATATTCTGGGTATAATCAAATTGAAATTGCACTTGAAGATCAAGAGAGAATAACTTTTACATGTCCGTTTGGTTCATTTGCATATAGAAGGATGTCGTATGGATTATGTAATGCACCATCTACATTCCAACGATGCATGCTTAGAATTTCCAGTGACATGGTTGAACATTTTCTTGAAGTATTTATTGACGATTTTTCAGTTTTTCGTGAATCATTTGAAGATTGTTTGTTGAACTTAGAAATAGTGTTGATCAAATGTGAAGAAAAGAACCTTGTGCTTAATTGGGAAAAATGTCTTTTTATAATAACAACTGGTATTGTTCTTTTACACATTATTTCAATAAAAGGGATTGAGGTAGACAAATCCAAAGTTGAGTTAATTGGGAATCTATCAGTACCAAAATCAGTGAAGGAGATTATATTTAGGGAATGCTAGTTTCTATACCTTTGTGTAATCTTCTTACAAAAGATGTTAATTTTGAACGCACCAAAAATTGTGAAAATACTTCTGAAAAACCTAAAAGCATGCTTACATCCGCCCAATATTCCAACCTCCTCATTAGACTTTACCTTTTGAAATAATGTGTGATACTAGTGACTATCTTTGTTGGAGTTGTTTTAGGGCGAGTAAAGAAAAGAAATCATATGTCATTTACGACGCAAGTAAAACATTAATTAAGGCTCAAATCAATTATTCAACCACTGAAAAAGAATTACTTATTGTGGTATTTGCATTGGAAAATTTCTGATCATATCTTGTTGGTTCACCAATTGTTATTTTCAATGATCATGCAACTTTGAAATATCGTTTGGTAAAAAAGGATTCTAAACTAAGATTGATTAGGTGGATTCTCTTATTCCAAGAATTTAATATTATAATTCGTAATAAGAACGAAGTAGAGAACGTGGTAGCTGATCATTTATCAAGACATATTTGTGATGATTCATTTCAAACTTTCTTTATCAATGATACTTTTCCTGATGAACAATGTTCAATGTTAATGTGGTACCTTGGTTTTGGAGATATTGTTAATTTTCTTGTGACATGAAGGATGCCATCAAATTGGAATTCACAAGACAAAAATAAGTTTCGATCGAGGTAAAAAGTTTTATTGGGATGATCCTACCTTTTCAAATATTGTCCATATCAAATCTCTCATAGATGTGTACTCGACAATGAGGTAGGTAGCATTACTAAATTTTGTTATTGGAAGCATGTGGTGGTCACTTTTCAGTAAAGAAAACCAGTGCAAAGATCTTGTAGTGTAGATTTTATTGGCCAAATCTTTTCAAAGATACTTACACTTTTTGCAAAAGTTGTGAAAATTGTCAAAAGTTAGGATCAATTACAAAATGAAACATGATGACTTTGAATCCTATTTTGGTAATTAAAATCTTTGAATGTTGGGGTTGATTTTATGGGGCCATTTCAATATCATTTGATTTTGTTTACATTTTAGTCGCAATAGATTATGTTTCAAAATAGATTGAGGCATTTCCGTGTCAAAATAATAATCATAAAATTGTGATAAAATTTATCTAGAAAAATATTTTGAGTTGATTAGGAATTCCTCGAGTCATTATTTGTGATGGGGAACACATTTTTTAACAAAACTTTTTGCAACTTTAATGAGAAAATATGGAATTACACATAAAGTGGCAACCCCTTATCACCCATGAGACAAATGGATAGGTTAAAATTGCAAATAGGGAGATAAAACAAATTTTGGAGAAAACAATTCACCCAAATCATAAAGATTGGTCTTTTAGACTAATTGATGCACTTTGGGCATAAATAGTCGCTTTTAAAACATCATTGGGAATGTTTCCTTATGGAAAACATTATGGAAAACTTGACATTTACCTGTGGAACTTGAATATAAAGCTTATTGAGCAATTAAACTATTTAACTTCAACCTTGATGATGCTTTGAAATTGCGAATATTGCGAATCAATGAGCTTGAAGAATTGAGAAATAATACATATGAGAATTCTAAAATTCATAGAGCAAGAATCAAAGATTTTCATGATAGTAACATTGCAAGAAAAACATTTGAGATTGCTCAAAATGTTTTTCTTTATAATTCTCGATTGCATTTATTTCCTGGAAAGTTGAGATCAAGATGGAGTTGTCCTTTTATGGTGAAAAATAATATCCGTATGGAGCTGTTAACATTGAGAATCCTAAAAATGGTAATGTATTCAAAGTTAATGGACAAAGACTTAAACTATTTCTAGAAAATTAATTTCTTTCGGAGGAAGTTCTTTTTCTTTGTAATCCTTGTTATGATTATTCTAGATATTTGTTTCCTATACATTTGTTGTTTTGTAGGGCTTCATTCTTTTTTTCCCAGGTTAAATGGCGGATAACGGTACTCCGTGACTATTAAGTCGGACATATTAGTTTCCTACACACACTGATATTTGTACATAATAATTTTTCATTCTCAAAAAGCGATTTTATTTTCTTCCTAAAAATAAAATTTTAGAAATATATGAAGCCAAGCTTGAAAGGTCAAGAATAGTTATTCTAAAAGGATATACGTTGCATCATTAAAGCAAAGGTAAGATTAGCTGGCGAGTTTTCATTTTTTTCTACTAAAGGCATGCATGGTGTTGGTAAAAGTTCATATTCAAAAAAACGAAGGGCCAAAAGAATGCAAGTCTATCACAAATGTGCTAGATGGAATAGTGACACAACGTGTCGTTCTTCAGGTATGGTTTCTAGAAATCGAGAGGATAAAATTCAATTCATAAAGGATGGACTGAGTAAGGAGTCTTTAGATAACATTATATTGACTCTTGATACACATCCTTGTGGATTCATACACCGTGAAATTCTCAGTTTATGGATCTAGGTTCGAGATGAATGGGAACATAGTTTTGGGAATATGACGTTAAAGATCCTGTTTGCAAATTTACAAGAAATTGGATGGGAATCATATCCCGACCCATAGGGTGTTTAATCCATTTCTTGAAGTAAAATAAGAACAAGATGTGAGCCACAATCACAACTACTTTATGTTCATTGACATGTTAGCATTTTTTTTGTTTTTACTCATTGTCTTTATTTCCAAACTTTTTGAAAAAGAAAGTGCAATAATTACATTTACTCTTGTGTTTCATGTTCATAGCTTAATAAATAGCATTGCATTCACCCTCTTATTACATCATTCAGTGTATAAAAAAAAAAGAAAAAAATGGAGGTATTTTGTTCCAGTAGAGTTAACACTATTGATGTATTTTGTGGTTCAAATCATGGGAAAGATGGTTATTTCCTTGAGGAACCCAATAATCTTGGTAAAGTTCTTGTAAAAAAAAAAAAAACAGATTCGCTTAGTATATGGGGGAGGTTTTTTGGGGTTAATGGGCCGTGTTGTTGGTTCTGCCTATTTGGGAGGAGTCAAAGTCTTAGGAGTTATCCCGAAACCTTTAAGTTGACAAATCACTGGCCAAACTATTGGAGATGAGTTAAGAGTATCGAACATGCAAGATGGAATGGTTAATATGATGAAAAATGCAGATGCCATTATCAACCTACATGGTGGTTTTGGTACACTGGAAGAGTTATTCCAAATGGTCTCCTGGGCCCAATTCAACATTCACGAAGTTTATATGTATTATGAATGTTAATGGTTTATTATCTTTCTTAGATTATGCCATCGAGAAAGGTTTTATTTCACCGTCTGCCAGACGAATCATAATTTGTGCAACAACCCCAAGCGTATTAATCGATGATATCCAAGCATACATTCCAAAACAAGATCCAACATTAGCTCTTGTTATTTGGTCCGAGGATACAAGTTGAAAACGCAAATTGGATTTTCTCCACGGCGTTGTGAGATTTACCTATCATGGTTACAAATACTTTTGTGTTTTTCAGCTTCATTTCAATAAGCCATACATCTGGTGATATCTTCTAAACTTTGCTTTCCTAATTATTTTTGACATCGAAGACAATGTTTCAGATAAATTGGGGGAAAAGCATAATTGATATTTTCTTTTGTATGGTAAATGTGTGCTTTCTATTTACAAGATGTAATTGTTTTTTTAATATAAAAAAAAACACTGATGGCAGAGGAAATAATGTTATTTTGATGTTCTTGAGACGCATCCTTATCATTATTAATGATGTTGTTGTGTTCTTTCTTTTTCAATATATGGCATGTTGTATTTTGTTTTAAAAAAACTGTGAATTGTCAAACATGAAAATAGTTTTATTGGGGAATTCAATGATGCTATCTTGATTAAATGGAAAAAGACAACAACAACAAAAATCAAAGGAAAGAGAAGAAATTCTTTTTTGCAAACTCTAAGCTATATGGAGAGATTGGTTGTGAGCCATATAACTGCAAGTTTACTCATGATAAAGTATTTTATTTTCAATATTCACACAGTTTTTATGAATAAGTGTTGAATATGAGAAACAAGCATTCTGAACTTTAATTGGTTGTTTGAAATGGTTATGTTCTGATTTGAAATACTCAAATATGTCTACCTAACATGCGGAGAAATGATATGGTTAACATCCATATATTTAATTTCTATTACATACTCCATTACAAAGTTTGTGATGAGTATTTTTAATTGTTATGTTATCATGTGAAGTCATTGTAAGTCCAAGCGGCTACGATAATCTAGAGGGGGGGTGAATAGATTATCTCCATCTTTTCGATTTCGCCCTCTTTTTCCAACGGAATGCTCAAAGATAATAACAAAGGTGCAGAATGTAAACAACACACGACGATTTAAAGAGGTTCAACCCACCTAGGGCCTAATCCTCTACCACCCCAAAGATATCCAGGGATGGATTTTGAAAAGAGAAAAAGATTTTATTAATAATTACCAAAATTATTACAACAAAATCTTACACCAACACCTTGAAGAGCACCACACTCTTCTTTAACACCACCTTTGAGATTACCACAATCTCACTTGAAGATTACCACAATCTCCAAACGGCACCTTGTGAAGATTACCACAATCTTCACCCTTGAAGAGCACCACACTCTTCAACACCTCAACAAGAAGATTACCACAATCTCCTTACACCTAACACCTAGTTCACCCAAGTGTGTTCTTACCACAAGAACACTCACAAGGTTATCTTGTGTTTGAATGACGACCACAAATTCAAGATTACAACTCGATAATGAATAATACAATTGAGTGCAAGTGTAATCAAGAATAGCCTAGACCTCAAGGATGTGAAAGTGAATAGCTAGGCAAATTACAACAAGAAATAAGACAATGTAAGAACAAGTGTATTCTTGAGTGTATCTTGTTGTGTTGTAGTTTTCTCTCTTATTGTGTTGCTTCAATTCTTCCTCTATTTATAGAAGATGATTGATACTTGATAGGCTCCTCTTGGAATCTGATTTCTACAAAAATTGCAATTAAAAACAAGATTATATTTGTTAGAAATCAATTCCACAATTTAAGGAAAAGCATGTCACGCACAACGGTTAGAATTTTTTTGTCAAACTTAAGAGCGACGGTCCGCACGAAATAGACTTTGAAAAACGTATCAACATTTACACAGGCGACCGGTGGACGTAGGGTTCGACCGGTCGCCCCGACTTCAACCGGTCGCACAACTTCAAAAAAACGAAGGGCAAATGTTCTGTTTCAATTTTTGCTCCCAGTGCACGGCCGCCTCCTAGGGGTTGAAATTGGTCGGCGGTACCGGTTGCCCTATAGGGCGACCGGTTGCCACGACCATTTTTCTCGCAAAACATGAAGTTTTTGTTTTTCTCAACTTTCAGTACGGGTTGCCCTATACGGCTGAGGGTTGACCTCAAAACAAAAGTGTTGTCCAATTTTATATCGAAAATAAACTTCAAGAAATACTCCGAAAAATAGTGAAAATATTTTAGACCGATCGGGAGTATTAGGACAACAATTAGAAACATTGTTTTGGTGTAAAAATACATTAACAGAAAATCATTAAAAGTGTTGTCCAATTTTGTTGAAAATAAAACTTGAAGAAATACTCCGGAAAATATTAAAACCATTTTAAATCATTTAGGAGTATTTGGACAACCTTTAAAAACATTGTTTTGGTATAAAAACAAAATCATCAAAATCATGATAAAACCATTTATCAAACAATCTCCCCCTTTTTGATGATTACAAACCAAAACAATTTTAACGAGGTCGATTTTGAAAACAAAATAATTTTACCGGTTAAAGAGAACTATCCGTTGTGAGCGACAATATTCCATGCAATAAAAACACAAGGATGGGAGTAGAGATATTCAAACACATATAGCAAATGCTCCCCCTATCAACATGCACAACAAGAGTTATATAGAAGCAACTTAAACATAAGCTAAAATATTAGCTTTTCGATATTGAGCTTAAGTATCAATAACTTAAAAGCTCCCCTGTCAAAGAGACATCATTAGAAACATATATAAGTCCATACTACAACCAATGGACCAAGATTCATACATAACCATAATGCACCAAGTGGACTAAATATGATCCACAACTTATGGCTTTATGAAGCCATAGCTTATAGCTTCTTTTCGTTAAGTTTATCTTAGCTTTTATGAGCTAATGAGCTGATAACTTGTTTCTCCCCTTTGGAATCATCAAAAAGAATGTTAGCACGATAAACACATCATATATTCTTAGCAAAGTGCGCAAAGTAAACCGATGTATCGAGCCAATTTGAACATTGAAGCTTATAAACCAAATAGGAGGGAAAAGTCGAATCATACGACTTGAAGAAGCTTATGAAAATTCATTTGATAAGCAAAACATGATCTCTATAAATATATAAGATTTTTGAAATCGAGAGAATCATGTAGGTGATGAATTTTTCATTGAAACATTTTATCGAACACTTGGCGGGCGTCAAAAATTGAAAAAGATATATATAGCCCTTGTAAATAAAATCAAGCCAAGTTTTTCATCACCAAATGCAATTTAATAAATATCATTCATCAACAATTAATAATCTCATCACATTCATATATAATTTCATCACGATAATACATATAGGCCAAGTTCTCAAGGGTTCAACCCAATTGAGATTAAGGAAGTAGAATTCTTACCATTTGATCGGTAAAAAGACGAGCAATGATGATGATAGTCGAGCTAGATAATCCCCAAAATATATAATTCATGCATCAAAACTCATTTGAAGTGAATTGTGTGTGAAATTTGCAAAGGGGACGAAAAATGGCCAAAATAAGGTAAAATGGCAAATGCTGAAGACAGAACCGTTTTAATCCAAAATATAGCTCAGGGCGACCGGTCGAGGTTGAGGGCGACCGGTCGATGTTGAGGGCGACCGGTCGACGTTGAGGGCGACCGGTTGCCCTCAACCCTTTCAGCCCACTGTCTGTCAGGTTTTCCAAAATCCGAATTTTCAACCAAAAATCCGACGCCCCTAAGTTTTAAAAACGTGCAAAATACAAACGTAGACCTCATTCAATATACATTATGTCATGATCAAGCTCGAAATGAGGTGAAATACTCGGCGGTTAACGATCAAAAAGTCCGCGAGTTATCCTTGAGACGAAATTAAACACATCTCAAGTTTTTGTTAAAAATCACAATCCCTTAAAAAATATATCGAATCTTAATATGTTTAGTTTGATTATGACGAATCAAATTTAGAATACGAATAACCGTATAATATATACCGAACTTGTTATCCCGAAAAAATAAGAACGCTTTAAAGCTTTGGATACACCAAGTCATAAGAAGAAGTGCCTTTCAAATATTTGAAAATTTCTTTTAATGGCACTTTAATGAGATTCGTTGGGATAGTTTTTGAAGTCGAGCATATAGACATAAGGCATATGGAATGTCGAGTCTATAGGAATAATACAAGAAAACATACCTCGAATTTGTTTGTCGGCCGATATGCCTTTCTCAACCTTTGTCAATCTTTAGCCATAGAGGTTGAGATAGTTCTTCTTTCTTCAATGCTTAACTCCTTCAAGAGTTCTTTTGAAATATAACCGTCTTCTTGGCATTGAATGATTTGAATTCCAATGATCAAATTTGAGCTTCCCTCATCATGATCATCTTGTTCATCTCAAGTTCACCTACATCAACTTAGGAGAATCTCTTGCACAAAATATTCATTAGTAGCACCAAAAATATTCTCATGAATATGCACAAGCAAACAATCTTGCCGTTTTTCAAGAAACAAGGAGAGTAGTATCAACTTTACCTTTTGTAAAATCATTTAGCAAAAATGGCTAAGTCTACCATACCATACATGGGGTACAAGTTTGAAACCATACAAGGCCTTTTATAAAGATCATTTGGCCTAGAAACATTTAAACCCCGATAGACTTCTACTTGAATAAAACCATTTAGAAAATTGGATTCAACATCCATTTGGTAAAGCTTGAAATTTTCTTAAAACAAGAATGGGCAAGTAAAATGCAAATAACTTCTAAAAGAGCTATGAGTGCAAATATTACATCAAAATCATTACCTTCTTCTTGAAAATACCTTCGAGCTACTAACCGCCTTAGTTCGACCAATGTTGCCTTGGTCATTGAGTTTGTTCCGGAGTGCCCATTTTGCATTTATAATCGTTTGTGATGGCATCAACTTCCAAGTATCATTTCCTTTTTAGATCCTCTTGCAATTCTAAAAACCAATCTTCATCTTGGAGCATCAATTGAGGAATTTGTCTTCTTCATCACTATTGGGCATCCAAATGATCTAAGGTGTTCATAATAGAACATTTACATCCAAAAATTTGGAGTATTTTCTTTTCTACACAACTCAACAAACTTATTAAAGGCATTTCTTATATAAGCAAGAAAAATAGCACAAGTGTAATAACATGCCTCAATTGTCAACCACAAAATATCTTGCAAAAGAGCATAGTAGTAAGAGACACTATATATATAGACCATGAAGCAAGAAACACATACTTGGCATTTAGAATATCATCAAGAATCTAATAAATCATGCAAGTTCAAATAAGCTTAAGAAAGCTATAAAAGGTCTCTTTTGAAATTTGAAAATCCGATAGCATATAATTGAGACCTCATTTAAAAGAAGTATTTGAACAAAAGTTGACAAAACAAATATGTGCAATCAAATATCGAATAGTGCCTTTTTAAAAAAAATCTAAAAATCCTCTTAATGGCACTTGTATGAAATACTATGAAAAACAAGCACATAGGCACATGGCAATACATATATCGAGTCTATAAGAGTAAGAATAACACAAGTAAACGTACCTCGATAATTTATGCCTTTCTTGACAAATAATGACGTAAATGGCCATTTGTGAAAATATGTAAATCCTACACAATACTTAAAACAAATCTAGCACAAATCATAAAAAGTGTAGGCTAAGAGATATCGCAAGTAAGCTCATGCCATAAAAATCCATAGGAGATGATAACACACTCTAGTCTACAAAAAATGCACAAGAGTTTTAAAAACATCATATAAGGTCTTCTTTTTCAAAAAATATTTTAAAAGCACAAATATATATTGAAGACCTTAATTAAAAAAATTAAATACTTGAAAACTCATTTTGCAATTAAGACACAAATAAAAGCATGCATAATAACAAAATAAAATGCATATTTAACTAGGGAGATACGGGTTACCAATTACGCCATTTCAATGGGTTGTGTCGTTCCCATTGTTGATGATATCTTCCCCTTGAGAAGTCACTTTGTTGATGATGACTTCTTTGATTACTCCATTTCCAAGGTTGGTTACCTTCCCATTGTTGATGGTCTCTTCTTCTTTGAAAATCATCTTGTTGATGATGTCTTTGCCATTTCCAAGGATTGTGTTCTTCCCATTTTTGATTATACCCTCTTCTTGGAAATTGGCTTTGTTGAGAATAGTTTCTCCTTCTTTGATCAAATGAAACGTTCATTTGATGTTTTCTTGGTGGCATGAATTTTCTCCGATTATTACTTCGCTGGGTACCTAATAACACATTATTTTGTGGTACCCTCATGTGTTTGGGTCCTTTAGGATTAGCTTTGAGACTTTTAGGTCTCCAACAATAATTAGAGCTATTTCTAGCCCGACAAGAATTAGCCGTATGACCCTTTTTGCCACAATAAAAACAAGTAATAATTCTAGGAGCATAATGACCAATATGCATAGTGACTTGATCCTTTTTCATATGATTAACAACATTAGGCTTATGATCAAGTCCTTTATCACAATTATGAATATCAACAATATTGGACATATTATTGGTACTCAAGTTGGATTTTAATAAATCCTTTTTCATGCAATCAATATTCTCAACAAGAGTACTATATTCTTTCTCAAGGTTTCTAACCTTATCAAGAGTGGTGGTGTGAGCACATGATAATGATTCATAGGAAGTAAATAAACTATCCTTATCATTTTTCAAAACAATGAATTCATTTTTCAAATTTTTGTATTTAACAAGTAGGTTTTGGAATTCATCTTGTAGCTCATCATAATCATTTTGCAAATCACTATATACATTTTGCAATTCATTGTCATAAGAAGTAGAGGGTTTAGAACTTACCTCGTTTTCTTCTTCGATGCCCATGAGGCATTGTTCAACTTGTTCATCATGAGAGGTTGTAGAAGGCTTATCCCATGTTGTTGGATTTGATGTTGTATCCATTTGTGAAGTAGATGCTTTTGAGTTGCTCCTTTCATTTGCATATACTTCATAGATGGCTTCGAATTTTTGCCATACTTCATGTGCCGATCGAATACCTACAACATGATCAAATTCCAAAGTGGTAAGTGAACAATGTAAAATATTAAGAGCTTTACCATTTAAGGAGATGATTTTCTTCTCTTCATCATTGAGCTTTTTGAAGCCTTTTGAGGTGTGTGGTGTATCTTTCATCGGAATGGATTCTCCATTAATGACGGTGTTCCAAATGTCGAACCCGCAACCTTGTAAATAACATTCCATTCTTTCTTTCCAAAAATAAAATTTTTGGAATCAAACCGAGGTGGCTTGGTGGTGGAGGTGCGGATAGATGAGCTTCGTTTCAGAGCCGACGATCGTTTCTCTTCACTCGCGATGTGAAACGAGCTTGCCAAAGAGTTTGGCTTTGATACCACTTGTAAGTCCAACCGGCTACGATAATCTAGAGGGGGGGTGAATAGATTATCTCCATATTTTCGATTTCGCCCTCTTTTTCCAACCGAATGCTCAAAGATAATAACAAAGGTGCGGAATGTAAACAACACACGACGATTTAAAGAGGTTCAACCCACCTAGGGCCTAATCCTCTACCACCCCAGTATATCCGGGATGGATTTGAAAAGAGAAAAGATTTTATTAATAATTACCAAAATTATTACAACAAAATCTTACACCAACACCTTGAAGAGCACCACACTCTTCTTTAACACCACCTTTGAGATTACCACAATCTCACTTGAAGATTACCACAATCTCCAAACGGCACCTTGTGAAGATTACCACAATCTTCACCCTTGAAGAGCACCACACTCTTCAACACCTCAACAAGAAGATTACCACAATCTCCTTACACCTAACACCTAGTTCACCCAAGTGTGTTCTTACCACAAGAACACTCACAAGGTTATCTTGTGTTTGAATGACGACCACAAATTCAAGATTACAACTCGATAATGAATAATAAAATTGAGTGCAAGTGTAATCAAGAATAGCCTAGACCTCAAGGATGTGAAAGTGAATAGCTAGGCAAATTACAACAAGAAATAAGACAATGTAAGAACAAGTGTATTCTTGAGTGTATCTTGTTGTGTTGTAGTTTTCTCTCTTATTGTGTTGCTTCAATTCTTCCTCTATTTATAGAAGATGATTGATACTTGATAGGCTCCTCTTGGAATCTGATTTCTACAAAAAATTGCAATTAAAAACAAGATTATAGCTGTTAGAAATCAATTCCACAATTTAAGGAAAAGCTGTCTGCTGCACAACGGTTAGAATTTTGCTGTCAAACTTAAGGGCGACCGGTCGCACAGAAATAGACTTTGAAAAAACGTATCAACATTTACACAGGGCGACCGGTCGACGTAGGGTTTGACCGGTCGTCCCTGACTTCAACCGGTCGCACAACTTCAAAAAACGAAGGGCAAATGTTCTGTTTCAATTTTTGCTCCCAGTCACGGCCGCCCTAGGGGGTCGACCGGTCGACGGCACACTGCGGTTGCCCTATAGGGCGACCAGGTTGCCCTGACCATTTTCTCGCAAACATGAAGTTTTCTGTTTTTCTCAACTTTCAGTACGGGTTGCCTATACGACTTAGGTTGACCTCAAAACAAAAGTGTTGTCCAATTTTATATCGAAAATAAACTTCAAGAAATACTCAGAAAAATAGTGAAAATATTTTAGACCGATCGGGAGTATTAGGACAACAATTAGAAACATTGTTTTGGTGTAAAAATACATTAACAGAAAATCATTAAAAGTGTTGTCCAATTTTGTTGAAAATAAAACTTGAAGAAATACTCCGGAAAATATTAAAACCATTTTAAATCATTTAGGAGTATTTGGACAACCTTTAAAAACATTGTTTTGGTATAAAAACAAAATCATCAAAATCATGATAAAACCATTTATCAAACAGTCATGTTGTAAACAAGGAAAAAAAAATAAAAATAAAAAATAAAAGAAATGAAAAAAAGAATAAAAGAATAAAAAAAGAAAAAAAAGAAAGAAAAGAAAAAAATGCATACATATATATATATATATATATATATATTATTACTGTTTTTGCAATTCTAAACCAATGAAATTTTGAAAATATTTTGGGTATGAAAATTTAGATATTTCAAATTTTATAACTACCTATCTTATACTCAATTTTGGTTTGAATGCTTGTCCTAAATAATATTGGCTATTTTCCTTTAGAGTTTTAACTGTTTTGCAACTCCATGAGTGAACACCTTACCAGTTCAAATGATAAATACTAACCAACGATGATATAAGGTTGAGGCTTTTTCATGATTAAATTTGATGTTTATGTATCCTGGTTTGCGGAATACAATGGTGGTTTTGTGCATATATACACAACATTTCTTCTCTAAAAAAATAATTATATAAACATTATTTTTATTCTTGATAGTATCTATGATAATTGACAATAAACTTTTGGATTGTTAGACATTTTCACAAGTTTGTTATAAAAACATTATGATATCATGCCATGTTCATCAAATTTCTTTTGTATTTTGTGTGATTTAATTACTAGGGACTAGTAATAAGCTGGTTGGGGATGTGATGTACGTTAAAAAATATACAATTATTTTTTATTTATAATATTATTTTACTTTATTAATATTATTAATAGTATAAATATTTATTATTATTATATGTTAGAAATAAAATAGGAAATCAACACAAAATTGCAGTAGGATGCATTTTTAGTGCGGGTTCGGATCAACAAGCATAACTTTCAATTTCGACATGATTTTGGGATGATTCTTGAAGATATCGATTCACAATCCATTCTTTTACGAATTTTCAGATATATTGAAATCTAAATTAAAGTTTGTAATGATATTTTCTTGGATCAAAATTGCATCACAATTTGAAGTTTGAAGAGACTCATTTACTTTATAGACTTGAGCAAGGTTCGTATGTTGGCCATAACTCAAGACCCAAGTAAATTTTAGCTGATATTTTAACGAGTATCCACAACACATTGGACTACAATTATGATTCAGAACCCAAAGTCAAATTCGGTCGGGAAGTATTTATAAAAATTGAACAAAATCAAGTGATAATCCCGCAGCCAACCACTCCTCACTAATTCTACCATATATTGGTCTATAGTTGTTGGAATTTATTCATATCAGTTGGAGAGTAAAGCCAAGACATGTAAGAATGTAGTTGTTAAAAAAAATCATGATGATTCATCGAAAATCCTTGCCAAAAAGACCAACCGAAGAAGGTGGTAGAGTTGATTTAAAATATTTGACATTTTCTCAATTGTCTTGAAAATAAAGAATAAAATAATTCCAAAAGAATTTTTGTGTTGCCTATAAAGAGAGGTCATAAATATTTGCCTAAGAACAAGTTTGTATATAGAAAGTTAGAATTTTAGGTCAAAAGAAAGTTTCATTATTGTTTTTCCTATATTGTAGTAGGTTTTCTAATGTTTTATAAATTGTTTTCTTTAGTTTTCATTCAATCTTTTGTTTTCTCTACTTTCTTCATGTCTTTCTAAGTTTATTTTGTTGAGGAAATTAGGTGAAACTCTTGATGGAGGAAAAAGAATGATTGTAGATTTACATTTTTTTTTGTTTTGATCATCAATTTATATTTAGATTATACACTTCTTGTTTTGTGGTGTTTCTTGATTTATGCATTCTATTGGCACAACAAATAGTTGGTTCCATCTAGTTAAATATTTGGTTTTATTTTCAAACGACTACTAGCGTGGATACCTTGATTTGTTGTAGACAGGAGAATACATGAATACTTGAGTCCATAAATAAGTATTAGCGTTATAAGATAAATTATAATTTGTAATACAACATGTTCACCTTATTGCATGGTTTATATTTATAATATCTTTCTATTGAAACATTCGTTGTGTATGAATTCCAATAGTAGCAATTTAAGAGGTAAGAAAATATAATCATTCATTTATCCAAAATCAAGAGTGAATCCCTATCCTCAAGAATTTTATTATTCAAATTTATTGTAACACAAAGAAATATTACTTACTAGTTTAAAATGCATATTTCTTTCTCAAAAATAAATATTCTCTGTAAACTTATATCACCTTCCTTGTGGATCGATCTCAGACTCACGAGAAATTTATTACTTGAGACATCCTGCACTTGGGAATAACATAAACTTGAAGGACCTAGAACTCTTTTAGCATTACTTGAGACAACCTGTTCAAGGAGAAACCACTCAAACTTGAACCATATAGGAATCCTAGCGCCCCCACCTACAGTGTGGTGATTGCTTGTGTTTAAAATAAGTTTGTGCATAGATGTTTCCAGGAGTAATACACGTGTATATGTGATGTGTATTAATTTCGAATAAGATAATACAATATATACATATAATCAATGTGGATTAGGTTTATTATATATTTCCATATAAGTTACCTATGTGGCTGTGCATATCTATATTATCTAAGGCATATATATCACATTTTAATAAATTACTTATATTTATATATACTAGTAAGAAACAAGCGAGTCACACGTAATCTACTTGACTTTACTAATGTAATTATATTATTTAATAACTTTATTGATTAATATTAAAAATACTAAAAAGTGATTTACAAAGAAATAAATATCAACAAAATACTCAAATTTGTCTAAACTTAAATATTTCAAAGTATTTTTAATATATATTTTGCGCTACTGTAATATAGATCGATATAATATGAAATTATTTAACTCAATCCCACAAAAATTAAAATTTAAAAAAAATATATTCTTATATTAGCTTGAGATCGCATTCATCAATCTTCTTTTTTTGTTTTTCCATTTTCATGGCTAGAAAAATCTTTTTTTCTTAATTGATTTTTGAACTATTTTAGCATTAGATGCAGTTTACACAATCAGACAAGCAATTCAACTTATAAACTTATAATTCATACGCTAATGATTAATCAATCACATGTTATCGCATTTAATAAAAAAATAAATAAATAATTTTTATACCAAGATCCAATATAATATCATTCTTTTATTTATTATTGTTATTTAATTCAAAAATAAATATATAAAGGTTAATCAAATTCTTATACATCTTGTGCTTACTTCTTTTATTATCTCTCAGTTTTTTGACTATAGATATGTCAAAAAAATTACAATATAAAATTATATGTAAAAAAACTTATCATATACTATTTTAATTATAATAATAAATTCAATATTTTATCATAACACTTAAACTTAAAATCTGCAATTTCTCCTGTTTCGAGTATCTTAAAAATAATAAACCTTAAACATATATAAAAAAGGTTAATCCATTATTTCTTCGAGGGTCAGATATAAAATAATACTATGAAAAAATGAAAAGTCAAAATATCAATTTTGAAACTTAGTAAATTGCACACAAAACATCTTCACATAATAAATAACAAAACCAAAGTTAGTCTTATGAAATAAAAATAAGATACCAAGTTTCATGTACCAATCTCCAATAATTAAATACAATACTAATTCATTTATGTTTGAAAATTATTTTGCAAAAACTTAAGTTGTAATTATTTTTATAATAAACTTAAACTAATTTAGTTTTTTTAATTGCATAAGTATTTTAAAGATAAATTACATTGTTAGAGATGATACTTGCAATCGAATTTGACTATTTTGGTTTATATTAAAATTTACATAGTTGTAGATTTTTCTTGAGCCGTATAGTTATGAAAATTTGAAGTATTCTTAATATACTAAAACTAATCTACATTAGTTTTTTGAAGAGCATTAAATTTAAAAATAATTTTATTTAATCTAATTCACAAGTCATATTATTTATTAGGAAATATAATTATCAATACATTTTCAACGCCTCTACTGAGAAAAAGTTGTATTGTACTTTATCTTTATTTAAATTTTTGATTGAATTCTTTTATCAAATAATAAATTATAGTTGTCAAAGATCAAGATATCAAGTGTTAAAAAAATCCTTAACTATCTTCTTACGCCTCCTTATGCCCGAGATAATTCATATTACTTGGCACTAAATGGGATCATTTTGTTAGTACAAGTGGCTACGATAATCTAGAGGGGGGTGAATAGATTATGCCAATTTTTTGATATACGCTCTCATTTTCGAATATGTAGGAGATGGCCAAAATAAAAGTGCGGAAATGTAAACAACACACGATGATTTATAGAAGTTCAACCCACCTAGTGCCTACTTTTCTACCACCCAGTATGTCCAAAAAATGGAAAAAGTTTATTAATAGATACCAAACTATTACAACCTTTACCTTGAAGAGTACCACACTTTTCTTACAACACAACCTATGAATATTACCACAATCTTCTTACACCAATGAAGAGTACCATACTCTTCAACACCTAGAATCACCCAAGTGTGTTTTTACCACAAGAGCACTAACAAAGATGACTTGTTTTGGATGATTTAACACAATTCAAGATTACAACTCAAATGAAGTATACAACTTTGAAGTGCAAGTGTAATCTAGAATAAAGCCTAATACTTAAGATGTGCAAGTACAAGACTTAGACTAAAAATACAACAAGAATATTGACAATGAAGAATAAGAGAATTTGCTAGTTTTCTTGTTGCTTGTGTAATTGTGTTGTATTTGATACTTCAAATCCTTCATCTATTTATAGGAGAGTCTTCAAGATTGGATCTCCAATATAGGCTCATTCATCTTCACTTTTGTCTACGAAAAGAAGATCACAAGATGCACAGATAACGCACAAAAATAATAAAGTGATAAAAGTAAATCTTGTTGTCTCTCATAGGCTCAAAATCTCAAAATCATCAGATTTTGAGCAGGTCGACCCGGTCCACCAGTAGAAAATTTTGAACTTCAAAACCTTGTAATTTAAATTTGGCACAAGTCATCCTGTGGGTCAACCAGTTAACCAGGGGAGTAGACCAGTCGACCCACCGGTTGACCCGGGGTCGACCTATGCCTGGGGCTTAGTTAAAATAGGGAGAAGGTTTGTCTTATTTTCAGCTCCTGGTCGACCTACCGGTTGACATCCTGGTCGACCGGTTGACCTAGTCAGGGGGTTTTTGATTCGTAAAAATTTTTGATTAAGTCTTTCGGTCCCCGTTTTACCTTGATGATATTCGGTAATAGTTAAAAACACATTAAAAAGTAAAACCAAATTTTATATCGCCCGAAAAATTGTTTTGAATAATCAAAAGACTAATTAAGGTGAAATCATCAAAATCAAAAATAGTTTCAATCTAACAAACTCCAACTTTTTGATGATTTCAACTCAAAGCATTTTTGATAGGGTATTTTTAGAAATGACTTAAAAAACTCCCCCTATGAAAGTATCCCCCCTGTAAAAAATGACCCTGTCAAAAATAATCACTTTTATAGCAACAACAAGATTTATTCATTCTATCAATTTTTCATTTTTGCTCATGTGAAGTATAATAAATATCAAACAATGAGCTCAAGACAACTTATTGGACAATTATAAAGATTTTGACAAACAATTGTCATATGTTCAAAGAGAATAAATTTTCAAAAATTTCAAAAACACTTTTACCATCATAGTCCAAGATAACAAGCAAACTAAGGACTTAACCAAGAGCACAATATACAAAAGCAGTTTTACCATCAAGTACTTTTAAACAAAATAAGCTCATAAGCACTTTTACCATCATATACAAAAGCACTTTTACCATCAAGTACGTTTAAACAAAATAAGCTCATAAGCACTTTTACCATCATATACAAAAGCACTTTTATCCATCAAGTACTTTTAAATAAAATAAGCTCATTTGCTGATTTACCAACATAAAGGCTTGCTAGAATTCAATAGCTCATCACCAAAAGCTTAAAATATTTACCAAAATAAGAACTTTTGCTTATTCACTTTTTCTCCCCCTTTCAAATCATAAAAAATAACTTATTAGCCCAACAAAAAATTATATCAAAGTAACAAAAAAACGCACCATTAGAATTATCATCAAAGTTAATAACAAGAAGTATGACAATTTTTCAAGAATTAAAACAAACTAGAAATAAGAACAAGGGGCGGTAAACATCATTCCTCATCCGAGAAGAAGCATGCCATAGGTAGAAGCTGTTTGATGAACTTCTTAAGCTTGCTCATTTTTCCTTTCAACTTTGCGTTTTCTCTCTTTACCTCTTCGATCTCACTTCGTAATGAAGTAAATTGCCGATTAGTATTTGTCTCAAGGGTGTCCATTCGACCATTTAGGAGTGAATCCCCTCCTACCATTTATTCTTCTTCTTCTTCTTCTTCATCCTCATCATCTCCTTCCCCGGTATTATCCTCTGGTTTGGGAATAGTACCTATTCCCGCCATTATGTTCTCAATCTCAATGTCATCAAATAAATCATTTCAAGGAGGATTTGGAATAGAAGCACGTCCTCGGGCTAATTTAGTAGGAGCCGGAACCATGGTTTTCCTTATTCTTTTCTAATGTGAACCGTAGCAACAACGTGCATACGACCCAAACAATAATATGTTGTTAACCTAAGATCTTCACTAGTTCAGTTAAAGATGGTCGAATAACCTCGACCCATTGCTAAGCAAAGCAAGAACCTCGGTATACGAAGATGCCACAAGCAATTGCGGATTATTGCCTGATAAGTCGATAATTGCAACAAGAAACATAAATCTTGAATCACTTGGAAAAACACTCAATTTGAGAGTAAAATTTGAATTCAATTGATAACTAATGAAAAAGAATAAGTTTTCACCCTTATATGGTATTCAAAACCCTAACCCTACTTAAAAATTGAAAAGGAAATAAAAAACCGCAGAGACACATGGGTTGTGTGTCTGCCCGTGCATGTACACACGGGCTGTGTGCCTGCCCATGCGTCTGCCCGTGCGTCAAGTAGAAAATTTTGTTTTTCGTTCACATAGGCGCACGGGCCATGCGCATACGCATGGCCTGTCCATTCAATTGACCCCTGCTTGTCCCAAACTCGAAATATCAACTTAAGATGCAGCCTTAAAGGTTTATTTGGTCTCCAATACATCAAAACGACTCAAAACAAATTAAACTACGACTAACTAAGATAAACAAATACAAGACACTATTGAGAACTTGATTACAAAGTCTTCAAGACGCAAAATGACTTGTATTCATGGTATCCTTCACTGGCTCAGTCTGAGGTGGGCTCTTGAATATTGACGACGCGAATCAACTGGACCACCCGAACATCTTCCTCCATCGGTAACAAACTTTCGGTCTCCTTTTGAATGACTTGAATCAACCCATTGAGTGTTTCCTTGAAATTTCTTGCTCGAGCCTCGTCACCTCAGGACCAACCGACATCAAGTATCGGGTCCTGCGTCCATGGATTTTCATCATTCCCCTCCTCTTGAGAAGGATTTGTCCTTAAATCCAAATTGGCATAAAATGGATTAAGATCAACAACATTAAAAGAAGTACTAATCCCATACTCGCCCGACAAGTCAATCTTGTAAGCATTATCATTGATCCGCTCAAGCACTTGAAATGGACCATTTCCACGAGGCTACAATTTGGACTTTCGCTGGGCCAGGAATCATTCGGGGCGCATATGTACCCAAACCCAATCACCCGACTCAAACACCATCTTCTTATGATGCTTGATAGCCAGCACTGTGTACTGCTCTATTCGTCGTTCGATATTGAGCCTTGCTTTCTCATGTAACTGTTTCACAAAATCCGCTTTCTTCTGCCCATCTAAGTTAACATGTCAGAAATAGGTAAAGGTGATAAATCCAATGGTGTTAGCGGATTAAAACCAAAAATAAGTTCAAATGGTAAAAATTTCGATGCAGAATGAACAACACGATTATAAGCAAACTCAACATGCGGTAAACACTCTTCCCACGTTTTAATATTCTGTTTAATGATAGCCCTTAACAACATGGATAAAGTTCTATTTACTACTTAAGTTTGACCGTCCGTTTGGGGATGACAAGTAGTAGAAAATAACATTTTAGTTCCCAGCTTTCACCATAAGGTCTTCCAAAAGTAACTTAAGAACTTAGCATCCCTATCAGAAACAATGATCCTAGGCATACCATGCAATCTCACAACTTCTCTAAAGAAAAAATCAGCAATCAAAGATGCATTATCAGTTTTAGGACAAGGAATAAAATGTGCCATCTTTGAAAAACAATCTACGACAACAAATATAGAATCGGACTCGTGTTTAGTCCTCGGAAGTCCTAAAACAAAGTCCGTCGAAATATCAACCCAAGGTGTTGTCGGTATGGGTAAGGGCATGCAAAGACCCTGGTTTTGAACTCGAGATTTAGCTTGCCTATAAGTAACACATCTAGTACAAATACGTTCAACATCACGCTTTCATATGTAGCCAATAAAAAGGTTTTGCAAGACATCTAAGGTTTTGGCTACTCCAAAATATCCCATAAGACCCCACCCATGTAATTCCCTCACTAGTAAGTCCCTTGATGAACATTCAGGAATGCACAATTTATCTTCTCGAAATAGAAAACCATCATGTCGATAGAATTTACCCACCGCCCCTTTTTCACATGCAACAAATGACTCAACAAAATCAAGATCATGCAAGTACAACTCTTTAATATGTTCAAACCCAAGGAATTTAGCATCTAAAGTAGAGATAAGAGTGTACCTCCGAGATAGTGCGTCTGCTACAATATTAGTCTTACCTTGCTTGTACCGGATGACGTAGGGAAACGTCTCAATGAACTTTAGCCAGCGCGCGTGTCGCTTGTTCAACTTTTGCTGCCCCTTGAGGTACTTTAATGACTCGTGATCAGTTTGAATTATGAATTCCTTTGGCCATAAATAGTGCTGCCACATTTTCAAGGCTCGAACTAAAGCATAAAACTCCTTGTCGCATGTCGGATAGTTCAAGGCCGGCCCACTCAATTTCTCGCAAAAGAATGCGTTTGGTGCCCCTCTTGCATCAATACAGCTCCAATTCTGACTCCTGACGCATCACACTCGATCTCAAAAACCATGGTAAAAGGCAATGCTAGCAAAGGCGCATGTGCTAACCTTTCCTTAAGCAACTCGAATGCCTTGTCTTGGGCTTCACCCCACTGAAACACAACACTCTTTTTAATTGTCTCCATCAATGGCGCTGCGATAGTGCTAAAATCTCGTACAAACTTCCGATTAAAACTCGCAAGACCATGGAAGCTACGAACTTGACTGGCCGATGTTGGCTTAGGCCAATCCTGAATAGCCTTAATCTTCTCCTCGTCCACCGTGATTCCCCTCGAGCTCACTACAAATCACAAGAATATCAATTGCTCGGAACAAAATGTGCACTTTTTTATATTTGCAATTATTCGCTATAAGACCCAAATAAAATAAAATCATAGTCCAATTAAAAAGACTCTTTTATTATCCGTAATTAACAAATTAACTATCTCGTAAAATCATTAATGAAATTTCTAGTTCACCATTATTATTATTCCATAAATTAAACTAATAACATTTTTAATAAAATCTTGTGAAGGCATAAATCCGGATCGTTATATTCTCCCCACCTTATAAAAAGTTTTGTCCTCGAAACTTGCTAAATATAAAAACATAATATGCTAAGGCGTAAAAACAAGTTTTAATTTTTGAGAAAGTCAATCACTTCTCTTTCAAAAGAAAGCATTTACAAAACAAAAAAAAAACTCGTGCACTTACATTAGTGAAAACCCAATTAAAATAAATTGAAATGGAAGACAATGTTAGTATGTTACACTCAACTTGGTCACGCGCGACCATTATGAATTTCATATTTCATTTAAAACAGAGCACCGACATACAAATAAGAGATAAACACAATTAGATCAATAACAAAGCATGAAACATATTATGATTTTATCAAAAATCAATACTATCACCAACACATTCACATTTGCAGTCTAAAGCCAGAGCATAAACACAAAATGATACGAGCAAAGTCATACTGAAAGGGGAGCTTACCATATTGCGGAGGGAGATGCTCGAAGCGCGACTCAGAACCCATGACTAGTTGACTTTAAACTTGTCATAAATTAAATTGTTTTAAAGTCTACAGAACCGATTTTAAAAAGCCTCGGCTCTGATACC
This sequence comes from Rehmannia glutinosa, assembly GCA_016081115.2. Lineage (NCBI taxonomy): Eukaryota > Viridiplantae > Streptophyta > Magnoliopsida > Lamiales > Orobanchaceae > Rehmannia > Rehmannia glutinosa. Next base: position 61,126,182 of record CM071926.1, on the reverse strand, counting down.
ATTAAATGTACTGTCCTTTCTAGCTTACTTGAATATTAATGCGAAAAATAGGCAATTAAAATAGAAATACTTAAAATAATGCTGAAAAATATGGAATAACAAAAATCTTACTTCGTTTGAAAACTTTGCAGCGGAATTAAATACTAATAACTGAATAATTACTTGTCCAAAAACAATCATACTGAAAATAAAATGACATTCGACATTTAATATACTAAAAAGTCAAAACTTTGAAAATAATAAAAATTGAAAGACGTGGGTTCCCCGAGTCACTGCGCGCAGCCATCTCCTTCCTCTCATGCATTCTCATCTGAAAAATATTCAACATTCGTGGAATGAGCTAAAGGAGCTCAACAAGTAATCTCATGCATGAATGCATGCCTAATGCAATATCTTAACTTTTATAACTTAAAAAGATTTTACGTTTATTGTTTAAAAACCTTCCTTTCACTGCTTAAAACTTTCGTTCGCATAAAACATTGCCTTTCGTTGCATGAAAAATTCTTAGGACGCGAGCTCACTTGGTAACATATTGTTCTAATCAGGGTCGCAGTGGGCCTTGTTATTTGGAACCCGTGAACATTTTGCCTGAAGGCCCATTTCCATTCGTTTTACCCGAAGGCCCTTTTCCTTGAACATTAACATTAGCCGCAAGCGGCACATTGTCAGAACGCCGGTCTCCTGCGCCCATTTCCCACTCACACCAGCTTCATAGAACAATGTGCACCCGTTTCTTTTGAAAAATATTATACTTTATGACTTGACTTTACTTAATGTTGCGATGCTGGTGAAATGTTATGAACATACATTAACATGATGCATGAACCTAAGTGATGCTATGTATCATTAAGTACGAGAGAATAAACATAAGATGATAGCATAATAATTAAATCACATTAATTAGCAAACGTATTAAAAATACCATGACATAAAACATGTAAAAGAGGAAAAACCTACATTCAGATACTCAACATTAATTGGGAAAAATCTTACATTCAGCTAGTTGGAGAAAAACTTTATGTTCAACTAGTTAAGGGATAAGCCTATACTCAATTAGTCAAGGAAAAACCCTATATTCAATTAGTTAAGGGGAAACCCTACATTTAGTTAGCTAGGGTAAAACTATATATCCAATTAGTTAGGGAAAAATCCTATATCCAATTAATTAGGGATAACCCTACATTAAATTAGTCAAACCTATCTAGGGAAAATCCATACATTCAATTAGTTCGGAAAAACCCTACATTCAATTATTTAACTTCTTTGGAGGAAAGTCATACGTTCAGTTAGTTAGGAGAATACCCTACATAACCCACTAGTTAGGGGAAATTCATACATTCAACTAATTAGGGGGAAAACATAGTGTGAGACCCCAGATTTTTCAATCGTAGACGACGCGACCGCGGGTATTATTATTTTTTTCTTCCGATATAATTTTTAAATATTCCGATAATTTATTCTTATATTTACTATCTATTTCATCTTAAAGATCTTTGAACACTTTCTACTACTAAATTAGTATTTTAAAAAATACAATACCTTTGTCTTGAAAGATCATTTAGTAAACGTTATATTTTCGAAACAATAGTACTTGAGGTTTACCTTATATAAAAATACAACTTTTATATTGAAATAGCAAGTGTCTCATACTTGATTTTGTCAACTTACTTATTACTTGATTTAACTAATTTATACTTGGAATTATTTTTATTTTATGGTGTTTGTTAATGACACTTATTTTCACTTCTTTAACCATTGTCGATTTCTTTCGACTTTTAACACGGGCTTTCAATCGGTTCAACTTGTTCTTGAGCGACTAGCTAATAAAACTCTTTTAGCATAATATATTTATTTTTATTTTAAAATTTCAAAATTTAAAATTTATATATTTCAAAATAATTGCATAATTACTTGATTGATATATTTTTTTCTAGTACTATTGATTTTAATTTTATTTAGTACCTTAGATGATTGTGATGATACAACACTTGGGAATTATTAGACAACTTATAACTTAGATGACTCATTACATAAGTGATTATGGAATTGATAAGTGATTGTGGGATTAATAAATGATTTTTTTTGTACTTGATATCTAACACCATTATCATCATTTGAGAGAAAAAAAAAAAGGAAATTTGGAGGGAATGGCTTGTGCTTGGACGTCCATGAGAGGGGAAATGATGCCAAATTCATTCAACATCCCACAATTTTTATAATATCCTCCATTCCCCACCAATCCTCCATATATATATTATTCATTTCTTGAACTACAACCCCATACCTTTTGACCAACCTTATTCTCCATGTTCCCTTGACCCATGTTAGCCTACACAATACCCATATCACCTTGTCCCTCATGCAAAACAACAAGACAACACATCACCTCCTAACCCCCCAAATCGGTCATACCTCAAACAACACAAGAAAAATTCCATCTTTCATCCAACACTCCTCACTCAAACTTTCTCTCAACTTCTCTCTACATTTTCCTCTTTCTCCTTCTTTATTCTTCTTTATTCTCACTATTCATATTCTTCCATACTTAGCAAAATTTTACAAACTTCTTGCTACTTAAGAAGAATTCGAACCCCTTGAGCAAGGTGAAGAAAAAGTTGTTTCTTCTTCAATCACTTCTACAACTTTTAAGTCTTTCTATTTCATCTACTAATCTAAGTTATTTTTCATTTTGAGGTACAATTGGAGGTTTCAACTTGAAGTCATTAAGTAGACTTGGACACAAGCTTGAAAGGACTTTCAACCATCACTAGAAAGCAAGATATCAAGATAAAATTGGAGTTTTAGTACCTTCTTCTTCTTCCCTATTAATTTTGAATTTTAACACCCCTTTTTCATTTTTGAGAAATAGGGGCTGACCTTAGGTGATTTTGGAGTTGAACCAAAAATCCCAAATTTGAAGCTTCAACTAGTTTCAAATCACCTACTACACAAGGTAAAGTGTAGTATTTCCAATTTTCTTATCTTCTTCTATTTTTTTTCTTAATTTTCACTCATTTTTCTAACACCAAATTTTTGATATTCCTTGACTTAAGGACTGACCTAAGTGACCTCATACAAAGTTGTGAAATTATCCTTTTTATTTCACAATTTTCCAAATTTCAGGTGGGTGGAAAAATTCTTTCAACTTCTAGGTGCTTTTGTTAAAATGCATGTAGAGTTTTGATCATGAGCACTTGACATATATATTTATTTATTTCATGTCAATTTTATGTATTAAGTCATGAAATTTCTCAAGTGTTGCTCAAAATTGCTATTTATTTAACTTTAGGTGCATGCATGTACAATTAAATGTTCTATTTGATGAATCTTGTATGAATTGGACATGCATGTGTATGATCTTTGAAATCCATATTTTGTATGACTTATAACCTGGACAAGTCGAGCATAATAGATTAAATTTCAATTTTTGGACTTAAAATGTAAAAATGGAAAGTTGGTGGACTAAATTGCAAGAAAATAGAACTTAAAGGACCCCTCTGCAAATTTCGAATTTTGGGACTGTACTCAGATTCAAAAACGGCTTTTGGACATTTTAATAAAGTTTTAAGAGTTTTAAGATAAATAAAATCAACCTTTAAAAGCCCAAGGACTAGATTGTAAAATTTTAGAAGTTTAAGGGCTACTATGCAATTTTTGAAACTATACCAGACCTTAATTTTAAATTTTTAAATTTTTACTCTTAAGGGACTGGAAATGACATCTTTTAAATGTATTCCAAAAATCCAAGTGTTTAGAGCTTGGAGAGTAATTTTACTAAAATTAAGGGACTAAAGTGTAAAAGATTAAACTTGAGGACCCAAATAAAATTTCCAGGACTTATGCAGCCCATGCACCTGGAAATACTAATTTAACTATAACTTAATTATATTTTGGACCCAAGGTTCAAATTTCATAACAATTGGACCCCTAAAAGCCTTAAAGGCAATTATTTCAAAATGGGACAAAAATGAGATTTTCAAACGTTAAGGGACCTACACTTATATCTTTTAAAAACAGCTTTTTTCCCAATATCCTACTAACCTTAGTGATATTTTCCAACTGGAATCACATTAAAATACCTTCCGGTTTGTGAGTTCCGATTGTTTTAAACTTAAGGCCCGAAATGACAATTTTCACAAATTTGGGGCCAATGTGAGAATTTTATAAAAACTCGACCTCAAAACTTTAAAAACCTGAATCTCTGAATAATTTGGAGAATTTATCATAATTTTTCAAGGTCGGAATATTTAATTATTCAAATTTTAACCCCAAAAGTATTGGTTTTTACAAAATGGGGCTAAATGTAAATTTTCTTTTTATCAAGGACCTAATTTAAATTATTTTTCTTTTACTAAAACAGCCCTGGACCCTCTGACTTTAATTATTAAATAAAATATTTTATTTTCTCAAAAACACCTTGACTTATCGGATCGTCTTGACCGATTAATACCCGATTGTGGATCCACTTCCTCGCCTTGCGATTTTGAAACTATGATGAGTAACTTATGTTCCACCTAATCTTTCAAGATATCGAAGGTTGCTTATCCTTCCCGTAATCATCTTCTTCCAAATAACTCCACCAACGCCATAATTGCCACTCGCATTTTTGGAAAACTTTCCTGAACTGCTTCCCTTAATCAATAATACTCGACTGCCTGGTTGACTACCTGAACTTGTATTTACTTTCCTGCCTGAGTAAACTTGGTGTGTTGAGCTCACAGTTGGAATGGATACGTTGGGGATAGAACCGGGCAGCTCGGCTGCTATTCCACTCTTCCGGCCCGATCGTCCTAATCCCGCAACTGAGGGACGGAGTTTGTCCAAGAGAAGCGGGTCATAGTACTTGAGGTATAATCATGATTATGACAAATCCGAGCCTTGCTAGCTCCAGTGAGGATTTTGTCTTTGCCTATGGAGCGATAAGGTGACAGGTCTTGGACCATCTTGCTCGGGGAGTTACAAGGAAGAATGAAGGAATCGCTGTCTGATCCACACGATTCCAGAGTTAATGGGATCCGTTTGGTTGGCGCTACAAATCCGTATGCAACCGCTACTTGTATTGCATTGGTTGGCGCTACAAATCCGTACGCAACCATTATTTGTCTTGCATTGGTTGGCACTACATATCCGTACGCAACCATTATATGCCTTGCATAGGATTGGCGATACAATCCGTACGCAATCCTACCTGTCTTGCCTGAATCACTTAGTGCCTGTGTGACCACGAACTGTTTTCTTAAACTGTATAAGTATATTAATTAAATATATTTATCACGACGCTTGTGGACTGTTTGTGAATTCATGCATCATATATCACGCGTTTTCATATAACTGTTTTTTCGCATTAACTATATATTGCGCCACACTTGCACACGATCACCCCATCACACCGAGATTTCTGTCTCATCCCCTCGTTTTCTAACCTTTAGATGAAGACTTCGTTGAAGATCTTGAACCGACTATGGATTGAGCCCCTTGTACCCCGTCTGTTGGACTCACTACCTATTGTTGTTGTTGATGGACTCGTTTCTTGTTATTGTTGTTGGACTCTTTTATTTTCTTTTCATTTCGGTCTGTAACTGAAGGGCGTAGGACCCTTTGACTATTAAGTTGTTATCTTTAGTTGATTTTTGGGGATGTAATTCGGATAATTGTGGGACTGTAAGTTGTAATTTGTACCTATGTTATTTTATTTCCGCTGCTATTTGACTCTGTTTCTTTGGGTTTTCATTGATATTCGTCTAGACTGTTTGGTTTATTTGTATTTAAGTTGTGGATCGTTGTCGCGTCCCGTTTGGGGCATGACAGTTAGAGTGGTATCAGAGCTCGGCTAGTAAGATGGAAACTTATACCGAGCTGACCCAGGATAGGTTCCTCTGCCTTGGATTGGGTACCACTACTAAATGGCCTAAGTTGAATCTTGGACGACTATTTGAACTCTTTTGGGTTTCCATAGTGTTAAAATATCTAGATATTTCTCGGTTTGGGCATTAGGTGATTTAGAAATTTCTTAATTTGGAAGTTATAATGCTCCGATATGATGAGACTTGAAGGATATAAAGTTATCACTTAACAGTATATGATTTGATTATAGGACACTTTATGGAATCTAAATGCCTAATAATATTACTTTGGAGAATGATAGTGTGGGAATCACTGACTATGATTTACTGATGGTAGTGCCATTGCGTTATTTATTCCCAAATATTTGTATAAGCTTAAGTTAGGATATTTGACAAGTGTTTTTAGGTATCACGGATAAGATACGTTAAGGATGTGAATATTATAAGACCTCGAATAGATGTCGCCACATAGTATTTTGTAAGTTATAATGTCTGAGTTACGAACTATTTTTGGATGATGATTATTTAGGATTATTGTGACTACTATTGTGTTTCAGACACTTATCTGATATTTGAATTGGTTGATTAATTAAGTTGGTTGACCGTGACCTAGTTGTCGATTATTTAAGTATTGATTAGCTAATGATGGAATGGACACTCGTACTTTATATGAGGTATTTAAGAAGCGTGACTTTATCTGGAATAATGAAAGTCCTTATGGATATGGGAAATTTAAATTGCTATCAGGATTTTAGTATGAGCAACTCCTATGATTACCTTTGGAAATGACTTATTAATGATTGCTGAGGTCTCGACTATTATATGTTGATGGGTGGAGATTTTGGGTTGATCTTGTACTTTTAGCGATGAAATCTACTACCAAGTGTTCAAGGAAATATACGACGATATGAATAGGTGTCGACTATTTAGTTAAGTCGACTCTATTATAATGAGTATCACTTTCTTAGGTAAATGAAATATTGACTAGCTGTGACAAGCAAGGATATATTCGGGATTGGATTATGAGAAGTATGTTTTGGGATAATAATTATGGGAATAGTACATTAGAATGATATGTGGAGTAGAAATGATTGGTTAAGTGATAATCGAATAGTGGTGCAAATGTTACAGATCACATGAATAGGGTACTATGAATAATGTCTATTACAAGGTGATGACAAGAAATTTTGAGTACCACTAAGGTTGTTAGAGATATTTTTGCAAAATGATTATTGGAAATTGACTGACGGGAAATTGGATCGAATATAAGCGCCTCTACGCCGCCTAAGTTTTGATATTGAGGATGGGATAGTGAATAGATACAATAAGTATGAATCTCATCTAGAATTTGAAAGGAATTATTTCAGAAGAGAATTTGGGGACCAAATTCCTTTAAGGAGGGGAGGATGTGAGACCCCAGATTTTTCAATCGTAGACGACGCGACCGCGGGTATTATTATTTTTTTCTTCCGATATAATTTTTAAATATTCCGATAATTTATTCTTATATTTACTATTTATTTTGCGATTCGTATTATGTTAATGAATTTAGCATCGATTATCTATTTCATCTTAAAGATCTTTGAACACTTTCTACTACTAAATTAGTATTTTAAAAAATACAATACCTTTGTCTTGAAAGATCATTTAGTAAACGTTATATTTTCGAAACAATAGTACTTGAGGTTTACCTTATATAAAAATACAACTTTTATATTGAAATAGCAAGTGTCTCATACTTGATTTTGTCAACTTACTTATTACTTGATTTAACTAATTTATACTTGGAATTATTTTTATTTTATGGTGTTTGTTAATGACACTTATTTTCACTTCTTTAACCATTGTCGATTTCTTTCGACTTTTAACACGGGCTTTCAATCGGTTCAACTTGTTCTTGAGCGACTAGCTAATAAAACTCTTTTAGCATAATATATTTATTTTTATTTTAAAATTTCAAAATTTAAAATTTATATATTTCAAAAAAATTGTATAATTTAATTAATTACTTGATTGATATATTTTTTCTAGTACTATTGATTTTAATTTTATTTAGTACCTTAGATGATATGTGATGATACAACACTTGGGAATTATTAGACAACTTATAACTTAGATTACTCATTACATAAGTGATTATGGAATTGATAAGTGATTGTGGGATTAATAAATGATTTTTTTTTTGTACTTGATATCTAACACCATTATCATCATTTGAGAGAAAACAAAAAGGAAATTTGGAGGGAATGGCTTGTGCTTGGACGTCCATGAGAGGGGAAATGATGCCAAATTCATTCAACATCCCACAATTTTTATAATATCCTCCATTCCTCACCAATCCTCCATATATATATTATTCATTTCTTTAACTACAACCCCATACCTTTTGACCAACCTTATTCTCCATGTTCCCTTGACCCGTGTTAGCCAACACAATACCCATATCACCTTGTCCCTCATGCAAAATAACAAGACAACACATCACCTCCTAACCCCCCCCCCAATCGGTCATACCTCAAATAACACAAGAAAAATTCCATCTTTCATCCAACACTCCTCACTCAAACTTTCTCCCAACTTCTCTCTACATTTTCCTCTTTCTCCTTCTTTATTCTTCTTTCTTCTCACTATTCATATTCTTCCATACTTAGAAAAATTTTACAAACTTCTTGCTACTTAAGAAGAATTCGAACCCCTTGAGCAAGGTGAAGAAAAAGTGGTTTCTTCTTCAATCACTTCTACAACTTTTAAGTCTTTCTATTTCATCTACTAATCTAAGTTATTTTTTATTTTGAGGTACAATTGGAGGTTTCAAATTAAAGTCATTAAGTAGACTTGGACACAAGCTTGAAAGGACTTTCAACCATCACTAGAAAGTAAGATATCAAGGTAAAATTGGAGTTTTAGTACCTTCTTCTTCTTCCCTATTAATTTCGAATTTTAACACCCCTTTTTCATTTTTGAGAAATAGGGGCTGACCTTAGGTGATTTTGGAGTTGAACCAAAAATCCCAAATTTGAAGCTTCAACTAGTTTCAAATCACCTACTACACAAGGTAAAATGTAGTATTTCCATTTTTCTTATCTTCTTCTATTTTCTTCTTAATTTTCACTCATTTTTCTAACTCCAAATTTTTTATATTCCTTGACTTAAGGGCTGACCAAAGTGACCTCATACAAAGTTGTGAAATTATCCTTTTTATTTCACAATTTTTAAATTTCAGGTGGGTGGAAAAATTCTTTCAACTTCTAGGTGCTTTTGTTAAAATGCATGTAGAGTTTTGATCATGAGCACTTGAGATATATATTTATGTATTGCATGTCAATTTTATGTAGCAAGTCATGAAATTTCTCAAGTGTTGCTCAAAATTGCTATTTATTGAACTTTAGGTGCATGCATGTACAATTTAATGTTCTATTTGATGAATCTTGTATGAATTGGACATGCATGTGTATGATATTTGAAATTCATGTTTTGGATGACTTATAACCTGTACAAGTCGAGTACAATTGATTAAATTTCAATTTTTGGACTTAAAATGCAAAAATGGAAAGTTGGTGGACTAAATTGCAAGAAAATAGAACTTAAAGGACCCCTCTGCAAATTTCGAATTTTGGGACTGTACTCAGGTTCAAAAACGTCTTTTGGACATTTTAATAAAGTTTTAAGAGTTTTAAGATAAATAAAATCAACCTTTAAAAGCCCAATGACTAGATTGTAAAATTTTAGAAGTTTAAGGGCTACTATGCAATTTTTGAAACTGTACCAGACCTTAATTTTAAATTTTGAAATTTTCACTCTTAAGGGACTGGAAATGACATCTTTTAAATGTATTCCAAAAATCCAAGTGTTTAGAGCTTGGAAAGTAATTTTACTAAAATTAAGGGACTAAAGTGTAAAAGATTAAACTTGAGGACCCAAATAACATTTCCAGGACTTATGCAGCCCATGCACCTGGAAATACTAATTTAACTATAACTTAATTATATTTTGGACCCAAGGTTCAAATTTCATAACAATTGGACCCCTAAAAGCCTTAAAGGCAATTATTTCAAAATGGGACAAAAATGAGATTTTCAAACGTTAAGGGACCTACACTTATATCTTTTAAAAACAGCTTTTTTCCCAATATCCTACTAACCTTAGTGACATTTTTCAACTGGAATCACATTAAAATACCTTCCGGTTTGTGAGTTCCGATTGTTTTAAACTTAAGGCCCGAAATGACAATTTTCACAAATTTGGGGCCAATGTGAGAATTTTATAAAAACTCGACCTCAAAACTTTAAAAACATGAATCTCTGAACAACTTGGAGAATTTAGGAATGGACCTCATAATTTTTCAAGGTCGGAATATTTAATTATTCAAATTTTAACCCCAAAAGTATTGGTTTTTACAAAACGGGGCTAAATGTAAATTTTCTTTTTATCAAGGACCTAATTCAAATTATTTTCCTTTTACTAAAACAGTCCTGGACCCTCTGACTTTAATTATTAAATAAAATATTTTATTTTCTCAAAAACCCCTTGACTTATTGGATCGTCTTGACCGATTAATACCCGATCGCGGAGCGACTTCCTCGTCTTGCGATTTTGAAACTCTGACGAAACTTATGTTCCACCTAATCTTTCAAGATATTGAAGGTTGCTTATCCTTCCGGTAATCATCTTCTTCCAAATAACTCCACCAATGCCATAATTGCCACTCGCGTTTTTCAAAAACTTTCCTGAACTGCTTCCCTGAATCAATAATACTCGACTGCCTGGTTGACTACATGAACTTGTATTTACTTTTTTGCCTGAGTCAACTTGGTGTGTCGAGCTCACAGTCAGAATAGATACGTCGGGGATGGAACCGAGCAGCTCGGCTGCTATTCCACTCTTCCGGCCCCATCGTCCTAATCCCGCAACTGAGGGATGGAGTTTGTCCAAGGGAAGCGGGTCGTAGTACTTGAGGTATAATCATGATTATGACAAATCCGAGCCTTGCTAGCTCCAGTGTGGATTTTGTCTTTGCCTATGGAGCGATAAGGTGACAGGTCTTGGACCATCTTGCTCGGGAAGTTACAAGGAAGAACGAAGGAATCGCTGTTTGATCCACACAATTCCGGAGTTAATCGAACCCGTTTGGTTGGCGCTACAAATCCGTACGCAACCGCTACTTGTATTGCATTGGTTGGCGCTACAAATCCGTACGGAACCGCTACTTGTATTGCATTGGTTGGCGCTACAAATTCGTACGCAACCATTATTTGTCTTGCATTGGTTGGCGCTACAAATCTGTATGCAACCATTATCTGCCTTGCATAGGATTGGCGATACATTCCGTACGCAATCCTACCTGTCTTTCTTGAGTCACTTAGTGCCTGTGTGACCACGAATTGTTTTCTTAAACTGTATAAGTATATTAATTAAATATATTTATCACGACGCTTGTGGACTGTGTGTGAATTCATGCATCATATATCACGCATTTTCATATAACTGTTTTCTCGCATTAACTATATATTGCGCCACACTTGCACAGGATCACCCCTATCTACTGAGATTTTTGTCTCATCCCCTCCTGTTTTCTAACCTTTAGATGAGGACTTCGTTGAAGATGCTGAACCGACTACGGATTGAGCCCTTGTACCCCGTCTGTTGGACTCACTACCTCCTGTTGTTGTTGATGGACTCGTTTCTTGTTATTGTTGTTGGACTCTTTTATTTTCTTTTCATTTCGGTCTGTAACTGAAAGGCGTAGGATCCTTTGACTATTAAGTTGTTATCTTTAGTTGATTTTTGGGGATGTAATTCGGATAATTGTGGGACTGTAAGTTGTAATTTGTACCTATGTTATTTTATTTCCGCTGCTATTTGACTCTGTTTCTTTGGGTTTTCATTGATATTCGTCTAGACTGTTTGGTTTATTTGTATTTAAGTTGTGGATCGTCGTCGCGTCCCGTTTGGGGCGTGACACATAGACAATTAATGTATGATAAAAGAAGTTTAAAGCATAGTTTTCTCCATTTCCCGAGCAATCAAATTAGACACAGGAATCACGTTAATTATACATAAGATAATCAATATTTATAAAAGAATTAACTAATATTAATCATGCTCGTTAATCCAATATGCCCTGATATGTAAATTTACAATTCTCTTTTCAATCTAACAAATTGTAACTGAAACCCTTAACATGATTAACTTGAAAATGGGAAGGATAATATAATTATTAATTATAAATATGAAGTACCACATATGGGGTTAACAACAGAGTATGGAATTATGTACACCCATCATCTAACTAACATGCATCTGACCGCAATTCGAGATTAAATACGAATTTCATACTTATATATATGCATGTATAAATTTTATAAATTAAAACCTTGAATTAGAAGCACAATGAATTTCGAAACAAATATTTTTGGTAGAGCTACACTGTCCTATCTCACGCATATATATATATATATATATATATATATATATATATATATAGACGCCCGAGAATTATCATTTAGAGCGACACAAAATAGAATAGGCACGGAATAGATACCAAAACCATATATTTACATCAATCCATACACTTTAGGCGGCAAACTTTTCAATCAAACACAAAATTAATAGTAGTAACTTAAACCGTAATTCTATATGAAACTAGGGAGATAGCCTATTACTTGTTCAATTTAGGGGTAGTAAAATCCTCTTCAGGCTCTTTCGAATCAACCGCGTTGGGGAATCACTTTTCTTTCTTCTCTCTTCTTTTTTTGACCGACTACTCTCTCTCTCTCTGGCGTCTCCTATCTTGTGTTCTAAATGTGTGTTTTACGTGTCTTATATCTGTGTTTTAACCTACTCCCAATTGAGTTAGGTTTAGGGTAAATGGACTTATTATTAACTTACTAACAATATAGGCCTAATTAATACTCTAAACTAATTAAAAGTCCAATTATTCGCTATACCCAAAAAAAATAAATTCACAGTCCAATTAAAAAGACTCTTTTATTATCTGTAATTAACATATTAACTATCTCATAAAATCATTAATAAAATTTCTAGCTCACCATTATTATTATTACATGAAATAAACTAATAACATGATTAATAAAATCTTGTGAAGGCATAAAAATTTGGGTCGTTATACTATTTTTCGTTCACATAGGCGCACGGGCTGTCCGTGCCGTCAATTCGGACTTCCTTCAAATTGACCCCCGATTGCCCCAAACTCGAAATATCAACTTAAGACACGACCTTAAGATTCTTTTGGCCTTCAAAAGCTCAAAACGACTACAAATCAAACTACGACTAACTAAGATGAACGAATACAAGACACTATTGAAAACTTGATTACAAAGTCTTCAAGATGCAAAATGACACGTATTCATGGCATCCTTCACTGGCTCAGTCTGAGGTTGTAACATCCACCCCTTAAACCTACACAAGAATATGAACAATATATGCAGGTTCGACAACATAGACCCTATATATATAAACTTAATTTTATTTTTTTGAAAAAGGAGCAGTCAACCTTATAATCAAGCCACACTGACACCTATGTGTCCAACACATAACCTACATCACTCAGTTATTTACAAGTACATATTTACATCAGGGTTTTCAAAACAGAGTAAAGTACGTACAAGTCCAAAATACAATACAGTACATGGCCAGAAAGACAAGATAACCCATCAACATAGCCCAACAGGTCGTTTTCCATGTACACTTTCCTCAGTAACCTGTAGGAGCTCCAATAGCCTGTCCAGTAAGCCCAAGTAAAGCAACATCAACAGACTCACCTACAATACATGAATTACGTGAGCTAACGCTCAGTAAGCAAAAATCATGCATGCCAAATGAAAAATGTAATATATACATGCCCTCAATCTATGCTTATGCACGAAAACATTTTATTGAATATCAATGCCTTTCGCTGGGCCCTCGGCCCACCTACTAAATGCACCGTAAATATCTCAACATATAACTAATGATCAAGTTTTCCGAGTCCGTATAGCGCGAATAGGAGCGGTAAAGTATTTGTTCATGAAGTGTTTTTTAAATCTTTCCCAAGTCATGGTAGTTACATTCTCGATGCTCTTGATCGTATCCCACCAGTGCCCCGCACTACAACGTAACATAAAAGAAGCACACATTACCTTTTCTTCTTCAGGAACTCTACTATACTGGAACAAATTCTCCAAAGTTCTTAACCAATCTTCCGCATCTGTAGGATCTATGCATCCTAAAGGTTGGTGGATTAACTTTCGAATCTTTCCCCAACCATTTCTATTTGCTCGCTCTTTGTTGTGGTTGATTCATCTCTTGCTCGCATTGTCCAACCGTATCCCTCAAATGGATGAGTTTTGAATCTGTTCGATCGTTCTTTGGATAAGCTCCATAAGTCGATTTATAACATTTTCTCGATCACTCATCGGTATATGCGTCTCCTCTCCTTGGTTCCTATCCCCATTACTACTCTCACCTCTATCTCTCACCATATCTACCACACTGTCTTAGAAGGAACCGTGTAACACATGACCAATATATACAATTTATGAACATAAAATATATTAAACAATAAAGTAAAACTTATGGCATGGTCATTTTGTGCTCTACGAGTTCGAGTTCATGTCATGGGGATCTCATGAACACATGAATAGGGCTCGATACCACTCTGTAACATCCACCCCTTAAACTTACACAAGAATATGAACAATGCAGGTTCGACAACATAGACCCTATTTATATAAACTTAATTTTTTTTTTTTGAAAAAGGAGTAGTCAACCTTATAATCAAGCACATATGTACACCGACACTTGGCGAGAAAGACAAGATAATGTGTCTAACACATAACCTACATCACTCAATACATGGATGCCAATGCAAAAATGTAATATATACATGCAAAAATGTAATATATACACCAGTGCTTATGTACGAAAGCATTTTATTGAATATCAATGCCTTTCGCTGGGCCCTTGGCCCACCTACTAAATGCACCGTAAATATCTCAGCATATAATTAATGATCAAGTTGTCTAGTCCGAATGTCTCACATACCCGAACTAATGTCTCACATGGAACTGGACATCAATAATCAATCAGCCCATCCGAATGTCTCACATACCAGAAGTGATGTCTCACATGGCACTGGGCGTTAATAATCAATGAGCCTCGTCCAAATGTCTTACATACCCAAAGTGATGTCTCACATGGCACTAGCTCAATATATCATATACGCATGACCTCATGCCTCGATGCACTAGCGGTGGCGAAAATCTTTTCTTTTCATAGAAAATCATGTCGTGCATGTCTCATCTCAACAATGATCACATGTTATACATGCACATGACATTGCTAATGAATATCATGCTCAATGAAACAACTATCACCACATTCCAATATCATTCCAACAACATATACATGACAAAATACTTATAATACATCCATCAAGGTACAATGATCATATTTAGTATAGATAAAGCAAGAAATACATTGTTCATGCATTGTAGTTGCAGATGGATTTTCACTTACCTCGTATTAAGTTTGCCTTATTAAGAAGTTTGTTACAGTATCTTCAACTCTAGCTAGATATACAACAATCTGTGAAAGCATAAGTTATAAAATCTATTTCCAACTAATCAATTCACATAAGTTATAAAATCTATTGTCAACTAATCAAGTTCATTATACTGAATTTCAAAAAAACTTAACATTGGTTTAACTAGTTATTAATTAAAGCTTAAAACATACAAATTTAGATTTAACAATATATCACAACATAACTTAATCGGTTTATTATGGTTCTTGTATTAAATCCTTAATTATTAATTAGACATTAGTTTCCTGCCATCTATTAAATTACATATAGTTACTGTTACTCAATTAAAGGCAGCTTTCAATTCAAATATTTAGTACATTCACAAGGTTTAATTAAATATTTCATTTATTTATATTTTATATTTTATTTTACTCCCTATTCTAGAATTAAAAAGAAAAGAGTAAAAAATCAATTTAGAAAATTAATGAAACCTTTTTCATTTTTTTTTTGCAATTAAACAACTGTGAGAGAATATTAAATCTGCTAAACTTCGAATAAGCCATCGTTAACCCTAACCTTTAACTATATTAGTACAACATAACAAATTCCCTTAATTTCAAACACATGAAATGAAAATTACACAATCATAGCATAAAACAATTATCTCTACTAGTGCTATACAGGGAAATTCTTACAATTAGAAGTTCTTGGTGTGCGAGGAGTAGTTTATTCTCCAGTAATTATATATATACATTAATACATTATATAGGAATGTGTATATTGATACTTATTACTTATTATGCTAGTGGGGTGAGGAGGTGATATAAAGATAAGGCTCCCACTGATATGTATATATCATTTCTCGAGTGAGGCGGTGATGTGTGGATAAAGCTCCCACTAATTTCTTTAATTTGCTTATGCAAGTACGAGGTTATTTAATTAAATAATATAATACTTAACCCATGAATCATGTATATTAGCTTCTAATATATTTATATGTGTATTTATATATACACATATGCATATTAATGCACACCACGTATATATATATATATGTTACACATTTTTTAATATTATTGATATTGATGATCATTTTATCTTACAATAAAGTTATATTTCCAAATATTATTGATTATCTCTCACATTGTATTTATATATTAAACGTAATATTTTAACTCCTTTCAAGTATTATATTTATTTTTCGTAACTAATGCGTTCACACATTTTATTCTTTACCGTTTAATGCAAAAATATCACATTTCACTTCTAAGTTTACCACGTGTAATCTTGTAATTCTCACACTTTTAATGTTAGTCCGACAACTAACAATAACCCCTTTTTGTTTAAACTACTTGAATTAGTAATCTAACGACTAATCACTAAAAGTGAGTTCCAAAATTAGAAAACTAGCCATGTCGTATAAAATAACCAGGTTATGCAAATAGCACATAATCAACATGTAATGCATGAACTATATTGACCAAGTGAGTAGTGAGAGGCCCGGGTATTACAGAGGTGGACTCTTGAATGTTAATGAAGCAAATCAACTGGACCACTCGAACATCTTCCTCCATCGGTAACACACTCTCGGTCTCCTTTTGAATGACTTGAATCAACCCTTTGAGTGCTTCCTTGAACTTTCTTGCTCGAGCTCTCATTACGACCAACCAACTAGCATCAAGTATCGGGTCCTTCGTCCATGGATTCTCATCATTCTTTTCATTTGTAGAATATTATCATCGCAAAATCAATTTGGATTATTTGGGTATTCATTTCAGACTCCGGATAACCAAATAAGAAAAGAAGCCGACAAATCAAATTTCCCAAAGTTTATTGCTTCTTTGCTAGAGTCATTGATTTTCAATCAAGCAATGTAAGAATACCGCTCCATAATTAACTTGTTCCCCTCAAACAATCTTATAGGTAAGATAATAATCTAGATTGCTTGGGAGTTTAACCTCTTTTCCACAAACACAATATGAGCAAATAAGAGATACAATCCGATAATTTTTCCGGCATAGCATGAAAAGTACATGTGGGTAGGACTCCCAAATAGGTTTTCACTTCTTCTAAAGATACCCAAAGACTATCATTGTCCCATTTATTACATGCCAAATTCGTAACATCATCATTCGGCATATTTAGCAAACAACAAATATCAACATATGTCGAACAAAAATGACGACCATTAACATAAGAATGCAATTCCAAAGGCTCATTAGCACTACCATCAACAATCCACATATTGTCATAGAACAATTTAATCAATTCATCATCATAGTGAAGACAAGGATTATCCTAAATAGACACTCAACCTTGATTTTTAAAATATGCCCTAATTTCCGGATGGTCATTGTGAAATGATTAAAAACAACATATTCGAGTACGAGCAACAACCTTATCATTCAAATTCACATTTTCATAATGAACCTCGGCAAGCTTATTTATAAATCGAAATCTATTTGCTCTTGAGGAGGCTTGGAAAAAAAAAGGACTTACTTTTATCCTAATGAATGTTGGAGCTCGAAATTCCTTCCCTTAGGGCTACAATTTCTTCCTTCGAGAGCCTAGTGGAGTCGTCCCCTTGAGGAATTTCAACAAATGCTTCTTGTTGGGGACTGGAAGAAGATTCCCCTCTTTGCTTCCTTTTCCTCATTTGAGGATTATTTCTGGTGGATTGACGAGGTGGAGCCATTAAATCAATAGAGAAGAGTATACGGGTGATATGTGATAAAAAATAGGGAGAATAGATGAAGATTTGAGAGATTTTTAAGGAATTTTGCCCCTAGTGTTCGACTTTTGTGAAAAGAAAAATTTTGGGTATGTTCTGAAGAATAAGAAACGACCCCTCTATTATCTGTTTGAACAAGGGTCCACCGGTCGACTAGGGGGATCGACCAGTGCGGTCGACCGGTCAACCTCTAGGTTGACGGGTACTTATTCGACAGATACCAGTTTTTTTAAAATAAATTCCAAAAATTGCACATTGAACCCCCAAAATTTTTCAAAGTTTATAAAACAGCTCAAAAATATTAAAATGCATCAAAAATATAAATATAGATTTATTCAATATGCGTTATGCCTAGACGAGCTCGAATTGAGGTAAAAAACTCGGCGAGTAATGGTTTTGTAAAAAATCCGTGAGTTGATCTTGAGATGGAACAAAGCACATCTCAATTTTTCGTTTAGAGACACAATCCCTCAAAAAATTATGTCGAACCTCAATATGTTTTGTTCGGTTATGATGAACTGGATTTTGTGAAATATTTATAGCGGGTGTATTGTCATAAAAAATAAGAACATTTTGAAAGAACATTTATAATCCGCTAAAGTTTGTTTCATCCAAATAAGTTGAGTACAACAAAAAGCCGCGCAAATATCTTCGGCTTCGGCTATTGTTAAAGATATACAAATTTTGCTTCTTTGAAAACCAAGATACTAGGGAATCACCTAAAATTTCACATGATCCGGAGGTACTTTTACGATAATCAATATTTCCCGCATATTCCGAATAACTATAACTTTTAAAGGAAAATTTTCATTCTTTGGATAAAACAAGCCTTAAGAAATAGTGCATTTCAAATATTGAAAAATTCTTTTAATGGCACTTAAATGAGATTATTTGGGATTGCTTTAAAATCAAGCCCATAGACATATGACATGAAGATTATCAGGTCTACTTGCGGTTAAATAATGTAAACTGCCAATCATACCTTGAAATTTTGTTTGATCTACCGGTTTACCTTTCTCATCTTTGTCGAGCTTGATATTTGTTGCCATCGGGGTAGCAATGGTCCTTCCTTCTTCAATTCCGAACTTATTTGGAAGCTATTTTGTATACTTGGATTGTGATATATAGATGCCTTATTGACATTGCTTTATTTGAAGTCCATGAAAGTAGTTGAGTTCTCCCATCATGCTTATCTCAAATTCACCTTGCATGAGCTTAGAAATTTCTTACAAAGAGACTCATTAGTAGCACCAAAAATAATATCATCAACATAAATTTGTACTAATAAACAATCTTGCCTTTTTAAAAAACAAAGAGAGTAGTGTCAACTTTACATCTTGAAAATCCATTGTGTAAAAGAAAAGAGCTAAGTCTATCATACCATGCGTAGGGCACTTGTTTTAAATCATATAAGGCATTTTTAAGTTTGTAATCATTTGGCCTCAAAATAGTTTCAAACCCCGGAAGTCGTTTTACATAGACTTCTTCTTGAATAAAACCATTTAAAAGGCGGATTTAACATCCATTTGGTAAAGCTTGAAATTTTTAAAACAAGAATAGGCAAGTAAAATTTTAATAGCTTCTAAATGTGCTACGGGTGCAAATATTTCATCATAGTCAATACCTTCTTCTTGACAATACCCTTGAACCACTAACCTTGCCTTATTTCGAACGATGTTGCCTTGGTCATCGAGTTTGTTTTTGGAATACCCATTTTGTGCCAATAACAATTTGTGATGGAGGACAAGGTACCAATTCTCAAACATCATTCCTTTCAAATTGATTCAACTCTTCTTGCATTTCTAGAAATTAATCTTCATCTTCAATGGCTTCCTTTGCATTTTTTGGCTCTTTTTGAGAAATTAAGAGCTTTCTCGGCAAATTTCCTTCTAGTCATAACTTTGTCTAGAGGATCCCCAATTACGAGATCTTTTGGATGATCTCCTTTGAATTTTAATGCTACGGGAAGATCTGAGTTATCACATTTATCTTCTTGTGGAACATTAGAAGTTGAAGGTTGATCATTTGATGTGGAAGGTTGATCACTTTGAGCATTATTTAGAACAATTGGCCCAACTTCATCTTCTTCATCACTTCCATCATTAGTTATCCTTTCAACACCCGAGGCTTCATTGAATTTGACGTGAATAGACTCCTCGACCACCATGCTTGTTTTGTTATAAACCAGATATGCCTTACACTTAGTCGAATACCCCATAAAATTCCTTCATCGGCTTTGGGATCAAGTTTGTCTAATTGATTCTTGGTGTTCAAAATAAAACACTTGCAACCAAATATTTTGAAATAACTAATATTTGGAGTTCTTCCTTTCCAAAGATGATAAGGTTTTTTATTTAACTTGGGACAAAGGTATACCCGGTTTATGACATAGCAAGCGGTGTCGACGGCTTCAGAAAGTTCGATTTTTCCTTTCGGCAACGCCATTTTGTTGTGGAGTTCTCGGAGCCAAAAAATTATGTGCATACCCATTGGTTTCACATAATATTCTATAGTCACCATCAAATTCTCCTCCTCGGTCACTCCTTATAGACTTAATTGTATCTTCCTTTTCATTCTGTATAAGTCTACACAACTTAGCAAACTCATAGCGGCATCACTTTTATTTGCAAGAAAAATAGCCCAAGTGTATCTAGAAAAATCATCAACTATGACAAATGTGTAATATTTTCCACTTAGACTTTCGGTGCCAATACCCTCATACAAATCAAGATGAAGAATTGTAGTGGCTTAGTTGTGGAAATTTCATTTTTGGCCTTAAAAATACTTTTAACTAATTTGTTCTTTTGACAAGTGTCATGTAAGCCAAGGTTTTCAAAATTCAATTTGGCTAGTCTTTTTACATATTGGTTTTTGTAAATCTTTTGAAAATTTTTGTATCCAACATGTCCAAGTCTCCCTTCTCACAAACTTATTAAATCATTATTGGCGACAAGACATGAAACATTTTTACTAACCAAACCACTTGTGCAAATTTTGTAAAGATTGCCTTTTTCTACTTGCTTCACAAATAATTTTATCATTTTTGAGAATAAGGTATTTTTCTTTATTAAAAATAACATCATAGTAGAGTCACAAAGTTGGCTTATACTTATCAAATTGAACTTAAACCCTTCAACTAATAAAACATTACTAAGAGGGAAAGAAAAGTTACCAATTTCTCCATTTCCAAGAGTTCTTCCTTTGCCATTCCCGAACATCACCATGCATTCTTCTTGGAGCTTGATGTTGGTAAAAAGTTCTCTCCTTCCTGTCATATGGCGTGAACACCCGCTGTCCACGAGCTATTTTGAATCTTTCGGAATTGTTATAGCCCCTAACACATACAAATAAATCATTTTTAGGTACCCTATAATTTTGGGGTCTATGGGGGTTAGTCTTGAGACCTTTGGGTCTCCAAAAATGACTAAAGCTATTTTTTAATTTACAATCATTTGCATAATGTCCATTTTTACCACAATAAAAACAAGTAATAATGTTAGGACTACTAGCACGTATGAAAGTCAGAGCTTGGTCATTTTTCTTAGAAATGGTTTGAAGTTGTAACAAAGTCCTAGTTTAGAATGCTCACTTCTTTGTGCACCAAGACTTTTTGTAACTTTATTCGTACTCAAATTAAAGCGTTGCACATCCTTTTTCAAATTTTCAATTTTTTTTGTGAGTATTTATTTTTCAGAATCGAGAGTATGAACTTTTGCAAGAGTAATAGTATGTGCATGATAAAGTAATTCATAAGAAGTAAATAATTTATCCTTTTCTAATTTAAGCTCTTTATACTCCTTTTTCAAAAGCTTGTATTTGCAAATCATATCTCTACATCCATTTTGCAACTCATCATAATCACATTGTAATTCATCAATTAAAGATGAAGATGAAGAGTTAGAGCGTACCTCGTTGTTTTCATCGTCTATGGCCATGAGACCATGTTCGGCTTCTTCTCCTTCATCGGATGTGGCAAGTGTAAGTCCAAGCGGCTACGAAAATCTAGAGGGGCGGTGAATAAATTATCTCCATCTTTTCGATTTCGCCCTCTTTTTAGAACAAAATAAGCCAAGACAATAATAAAGGTGCGGGAATGAAAAAAACACGCGTCGATTTATAGTAGTTCAACCCACCTAGGGCCTAATCTACTACCACCCCAATATATCCGGGATGGGTTTTGAAAAAGAAAAAGAATTTTATTAATTACAACAATTAATATAAATTCAACTTACAACACCTTGAAGAGCACCACACTCTTCTTCAACACCACCTTTGGAGATTACCACAATCTCCCTTTGAAGATTACCACAATCTTCCTTCAACGGCACCTTTGAAGATCACCACAATCTTCAATCTTGAAGAATACCAAATTCTTCAAACACCTCAAGAGCACCACATTCTTGAAACACCTATCACCTAGATCACCCAAGTGTATTCTTTCCACAAGAATACTCACAAGGATGTCTTGTGTTGAATGATGACCAAAAACAAGATTACAACTCAATAATGAATAATACAATTTGAGTGCAAGTGTAATCAAGAAATGAAAGCCTAGACCTCAAGATGTGAAAGTGATAAGCTAGGCAAATTACAACAAGAATGATAACAATGAAGAGCTAAAGACTTTGCTTGAATGTATCTTGTTGTGTTGTATCTCAAGTGTTGTGTTGGTTGCTTCAAAACTTCCGCTATTTATAGGAGATGATTGATCAAGCATAGGCTCCTATTGGGGATTGAAAATCTACAGAAAAATTCAATTAAAATCAAGAATATAGCTGTTAGAAATCAATCCCACAATTTAAGGAAAGTTTGTCTGCTGCACAACGGTTAGAAATTTGCTGTCAAACTTGAGGACAACCAGTCGCGCACAAATAGACTTTTGAAGAATGCACTTAAAAAAACATAGGGCGACCGGTCCAGGGAGTATTCGACCGGTCGACCCTTACCTCAGCCGGTCGTCCTTTCACAAAGAAACAAGTCCAGGCGTTCCGTTTCAAGAATCAAACCCAGGTACCGGTCGACAGGGTTGTCGACCGGTCGACACCCTGGTCGACCGGTCGACCTGGTAAAAAATCCTTCCGTCTCATTTTTGTTCCAAAAATCATCTTCAGGTATGGGTTGCCCTATAGGGCGACCGGTCGACTAAGAGACAGAAATGTTGTCCAATTTTTGTCGAAAATAAACCTCAAAAGATACTCCGAAAATTTAGTGAAAACATTTTAAACCGATCGGGAGTATTTAGACAACATTTAGAAACCTTGTTTTGATGTAAAAACTTATTAACATAAAACCATTAAAAGTGTTGTCCAATTTTATCTAAAATAAAACTTGAAGAAATACTCCGAATAAATAGTAAAAACATTTCAAATCATTTAGGAGTATTTGGACAACAATTAAAAACATTGTTTTGGTGTAAAAATAAAATCATCAAAATTAAGATAAAAACATGTATCAAACAATCTCCCCCTTTTTGATGATTACAAACCAAAACAATTTTTAGAAATATTAAGAGGACAATTTTTTTAAAAACAATTTTCCGGTAAAAGCATCTAACCATTTAGAAACGACCAAAATTTCTAAAATAACATAAGCAACCAAAATAGGGGAGTAAATATTATCCAATTATTAGCACAAGCTCCCCCTATCAACAAGCACATCAAGAGTAATGTAAAAGCAATCAACCACAAGCTAAAAGCTTAGCTTTTACATATTGATCTTAAGTACAAGCTTATAAGCTCCCCCTGTCAACAAAACATCATTAGACAAGTATATAAGTCCATCATGCAACAATTGGACTAAGTATAGTCCACAACTTATGGCTTTAAGAAGCCATAACTTATAGCTTTTATATCGAGCTTTTATTAGCTTCTTTGCGCTAACGAGCCAATTTCCTGTTTCTCCCCCTTTGGAATCATCAAAAAGAATGTTAGGATGATAAAAACATCATACAAGTATATCAAAGTGTGCCAAAGATACGATTTATCAACCATTGAAAAAATTAGACTTAGAATCCGAAGAAATGGGAGAAATGTATCATGAAAAAATCCTTAAGCTCGTTTTGTTTGCCAAGACATGATCTCAATAAGTATTTAAGACATTTGAAAATGAGAGAATCATGTAGGTGATGAATCTTTCATTGAGATATTTTATCGAACACTTGGCGGACATAAAAAATTGAAGAGAATATATATAGCCCTTGTAAAAGATATTAAGCCAAGTTTTTCATACCATCACCAAAAGCAAATTTTGAACTTATATCCAACAAATAAGAGGCCCAACAAAATAGATTCCCAACGGTTCAACCCAAATGAGATAATGTTAGCCAAATGTCATCAAGCAAAATATAAAATCCATCAAGTAGCACATATCATACATCAAGCAATGCATATAAGACATTACAATGTCCCAAATTATCCATCTAAATAAAATGATCAAGGCATCACAAATGCTTTTAAGAAAAAATTTAAAAGAAGCACTTTTACCATCAAGTACTTCATACCAATCATCAAACAATGCAAGACTAGAGTATTTTTACCATCAAATACTCCATCAAGGCCAATACCACAACAATCAAAAGCTACTAGCATTCTTTCTAGTTCATCCCTTTTAAGAAAAAAAACAAGCAAATCTCATTAGTGCAATAGAGTTGTACAAGATAGTTCATAAAACTACAAAACAATAAGGACAAGGTAAAAATGCTAAGATAATAAAGATAAACACGGGGTAGGGACATCAATCCTCATCCGAAGAGAAGCAAGCCGCGGGGATAAGCTCTTTGATGAATTTCTTCAATTTTCCCATAGACTTTTTCAATCTTGAATTTTCTTCCTTCACAGCCCGGAGCTCTTTTCTAAGAGAGGCAACATCCCTAAATGTATCTCTTTCTACTTTGTCCATTATCTCATTGATATTCAATTCCGATTCATTTTCATCTTTTCCATCGTCTCCTTCATTGAAGTGTTCTACCTCATTTCCTTCATTCTCTTCCTCCCTATCTTCTTGTTCCTCTTCTTCATTCCCCACATTCTCTTCTTCCTCATCTTCTTGTTCCTCTTCTTCATTCCCCACATTCTCTTCTTCCTCATCTTCTTGTTCCTCTTCTTGTTCTTCGACATTACCTCTTCCAATATTTTCAACCTCATTGTCATTAAAGAAGTCATCCCGAGGTTGTTGTATATTTCGAGCACGTCCCCTAGCGGCTTTGGTGAGAACCCGTGGTAAAGTTCGTCACATTCTTACCATTTGTAGAATTTTGGCAGTATCATAGTCATTGTGACGAATTTCGTTATTCATCTCACTTTCCGGGTAGCCCGATAGGTATAGTAGTCAACAAATCAAATTTCCTAACGTATATTTTTTCTTAGTAAGCCTTCTTGATTCCGACAAACAATACACAAAAATAGCCCCATAATTCACCCTTTCTCCTGGATAATCTTATAGGTAAGAAAGAGTTCGAGATTACTCGGAAGTTTCACCTCTTTACCACAAATACAATAGGAACAAATAATAGACACAATACGATAATTTGGCGGCATTGCCGAGAATGTTACTTCAGGAAACACTCCTAAAAATGTTTTCACCTCATCTAGTGAAACACCAAAAAGATCATCATCCCAATGAGTGCAACCCACATTTACAACTCCATCATTCGGCACATTAAAATGATTAGAAATATCGACCAAAGTCCACGAAAAATGCCTACCATTTACGAATGAGTGAAGTTCCAAAGGATTATCTTCCGTAGCATCAACAATCCACATATTTGCATAAAAAAGTTTTATAAGCTCGTCATCATAATGCAAACACGGATTATCCCATAATGAAACCCAACCTTGAATTTCAAAGTAAGCCCTAATTTTCGGATATTCATCATGAAAAGCTAAAAATCAAACCATACGAGTGCAAGCAATTTTCTTTTCATTCAATCCAATATTTTCATAATGCTCCTCCTCAAGTTTATTCAAAAATCGAAATCTATTAGCACTAGAGGGAGGCTCGGAAAGAAGTGACAACTTATGTGAGTCCCAATGAATATATGATTTTGAAATCCCGGCTCTTAATTCAACAATCTCCTCTTCCGTAAGCCGATTTTGATTATCTCTTTGTGGAATATCATCTTGTTGGGGGTTGGAGGAAGATTCTCCACTTTGCTTTCTTCTCCTCTTTTGAGGATTTCGTCCG
Source organism: Rehmannia glutinosa (assembly GCA_016081115.2). Classification (NCBI taxonomy): domain Eukaryota; kingdom Viridiplantae; phylum Streptophyta; class Magnoliopsida; order Lamiales; family Orobanchaceae; genus Rehmannia; species Rehmannia glutinosa. Next base: position 61,099,904 of record CM071926.1, on the reverse strand, counting down.
GTGAATTGACGGGGTGCCATGAAAACAAGATGAATTTGAGTGATATAAACTCAAGGATGGAACAATTTGAGAAGAAATGAGAGATTTTGTGAGAATTTTGGAGTGAGAGAGAGCTAGGGTTCGAAGTTTTCTAAAAGAGGGAATGAAAGAAAATAGTCCCCTGTTTCAATTTAAGTCTTCTCTGAACTTAAGAGGGTCGGCCGGTGGTCGATCGGTCGAAGAACCTACTCCCGAGTTTTTGAAAAATAATGCAATTTTTCATTGAGAGAATTTTCCAAAATTCGATTTTTCACCCCAAAAGTTTTAAAACTTTGCAAAAAGATAATCATGGATTAAATTCAATAAATACGAGTTTCGAGAAAAGTATACTCGAGAAAAACGTGATTTTACGAGTAGTGCCCTTTTGAGAAAATTCACAAAATCATTTAGTGGCACTTAGGGGGATGAAATGAAAATGGTTTGAAAGAGAAGTGCATACTCATGACATGATCAAAATATCGAGTTCTAAAAATAATCATTTGTTGTTGGACCTCCAGCGCTACTCGGATTGACGATCGTCCCCACAAACCAACACGAGTCTTTTCTAGCGCGCTTTGTCCTCACTTTGGAAAACTTCCCAGGGGTCACCCATCCCATGTCTACTCCCGAGGCCAAGCACGCTTAACCTCGGAGTTTCTATGTAATGAGCAAAAAAGAAGATGCATTTTGTTGGTATAGGTAGTCCAAATCATATCCTTTAAGCTATCCTTTAACTATGCAATCCAGCGCTCACAGTTCGAATCGCGGGCCGCGCCGCGCCTCTTTTTAAAGCCCATTGCGGGCGGGATTTGGACCAAATCCCAACAATTCCCAAAGACTGCCATCTTTCACCCCAAAAGTTTTAAAACTTTGCAAAAAGATAATCATGGATTAAATTCACCGATAAACCCAAAGAAACAGATTCGGTTTTACCCGAGAGGAAAATTCTGGTCCACCCAACAACCTACACCTTCACTCCGAGTCCATTTTTACCTCGATTCGGCCAAACCTACCCTTGATTCTGGTCCGTTTACCTCTGCTGCGAAAAGATCTAAAATGCAGAAAACTTCTTTGATACCAATTGTTGGACCTCAGCGTCGGGCACGAGTCTTTTTTAGCGCTTTGGGATGAAAATGAAAATGGTTTGTTTCTATGTAATGAGAGAAGATGCATCTGTTGGTATAGGTAGTCCAAATCATATCCTTTAAGCTATCCTTTAACTATGCAATCAAAATATCGCGCCGCCTCTTTTAAAGCCCATTCTCTTTGGAAAATCCCAACAAATACGAGTGAACGTACCTCGATGGTTTAGGTATCTCTTGATGAAATAATGGTAGATGACCAATGAAGAAGATATATAACCTACACAATTCTTAAAACAAATCTTGCACAAGACATAATAGCACAAGTGTAGGCCAAGCAATAAGAGATATCACAACAAAATGCTTATGCTATAGAAATCCATAAGAGATAAAAACACATAAGTCTAAGTAAGTCCACAAGATTTTAAAAACAACATGTAAGGTCTCATTTTCAAAGGAGTTTTAAAAACACAAATATATATAGAAGACCTTAAAAAGATTTGAAAACTCATTTTGCAATTAAGGCACAAATAAAAACATGCATACTAAAATAAAATGCATATATAATTTGGGAGATTGTTTACCAATTACGCCATTTCCGTGGGTTGTGCCGTTCCCATTGTTGATGATATCTTCCCTTTTAAAAATCGTCTTGTTGATGATATCTTCTCCAATTGCTCCATTTCCAAGGATTATGTCCTTCCCATTGTTGATAATGTTTTTCTCTTGGAAATTCATTGTGGTGATGTCTTCTCCTTTGATCAAATGAGATGGTCATTTGATGTCTTCTAGGTGGTATGAATTTTCCTTTATTTTTATTCCATCGGGTACCTAATATGACATCGTTTTGTGGTACCCTCAAGTGTTTGGGTCCTTTGGGATTTAGCTCTGAGACTTTTAGGTCTCCAACAATAATTAGAGCTATTTCTAGCCCGACAAGTATTTACCGTATGACCCTTTTTACCACAATAGAAGCAAGTAATAATTTTTGGAGCATAATGACCAACATGCATAGGGACTTGATTTTTTTTCACATAATCAAGAACACCAGGCTTATGATCAAGTCCTTGTTTCAATTTATCACAACTATGAATATCAACAATATCGGTCATTTTAACGGTACTCAAGTTGGATTTAGATAAATCCTTTTAATGCAATTAAAATTCTCAACAAGAGTACTATTTTCTTTTTCAAGGTTTCTAACCTTATCAAGTGTGGTGGTGTGAGCACATGATAGTTATTCATAGGAAGTAAATAAACTATCCTTATCATTTTTCAAAACATTGAATTCCTTTTTCAAATTTTTGTACTTAACAAGTAAACTTTGGAATTCATTTTGAAGGTCATCAAAATCATTTTGCAAATCACTATAATCATTTTTTATAACAATATCATAGGAAGTAGAGGGTTTAAGATATACCTCGTTTTCTTCTTCGATTAAAACATTGATGCTTCATAGTTAAAACTTAGATTTGACCTTGTATCCCTTTGAGAACTAGTTGCTCTCATCATTTGCATATACTTCATGAATCTAATTTTGCCATACTCCATGAGCCGATCGAATTTTTGATCAAATTCCAAATTGGTAAGTGAACAATATAAACTATTGAGAGTTTTACCATTTAAGGAGATGATTTTCTTTTCTTCATCATTGAGCTCGAGAGCTTTGTAGGTGTATGGTGTGTCTTTCATCGGAATGGATTCTCAATTGATGACGATGTTCCAAATATCGAACCCGCAACCTTGTAAATAGCATTCCATTCTTTCTTTCCAAAATGTAAAATTTTTGGAATCAAATCAGGTGGCTTGGTGGTGGAGGTTGGAAAGGTGAGCTTCATTCGTAGCCGATGATCGTTCCTCTTCACTTTGAAACGAGCTTGCCAAAAGTTTGGCTTTGATACCACTTGTAATTCCAAGCGGCTACGATAATGTAGAGGGGGGGTGAATAGATTATCTCCATCTTTTCAATTTCGCCCTCTTTTTCGAATAAAATAAGCCAAGACAATAATAAAGGTGCGGGAATGAAAAAAACATGCATCGATTTATAGTAGTTCAACCCACCTAGGGCCTAATATACTACCACCCTAGTATATCCGTGATGGGTTTTGAAAAAGAAAAAGAATTTTATTAATTACCACAATTAATACAAATTCATCTTACAACACCTTGAAGAGCACCACACTTTTCTTCAACACCACCTTTGGAGATTACCACAATCTCCCTTTGAAGATTACCACAATGTTCCTTCAACGGCACCTTTGAAGATCACCACAATCTTCAATCTTGAAGAATACCAAATTCTTCAAACACCTCAAGAGCACCACACTCTTGAAACACCTATCACCTAGATCACCCAAGTGTATTCTTTCCACAAGAATACTCACAAGGATGTCTTGTGTTGAATGATGACCAAAATCAAGATTACAACTCAATAATGAATAATACAATTTGACTGCAAGTGTAATCATGAAATGAAAGCCTAGACCTCAAGATGTGAAAGTGATAAGTTAGGCAAATTGCAACAAGAATGATAACAATGAAGAGCTAATGACTTTGCTTGAATGTATCTTGTTGTGTTGTATCTCAAGTGTTGTGTTGGTTGCTTCAAAACTTCATCTATTTATAGGAGATGATTGATCAACCATAGGCTCCTCTTGGGGATTGAAAATCTACAGAAAAATACAATTAAAATCAAGAATGTAGCTGTTAGAAATCAATCCCACAATTTAAGGAAAGTTTGTCTGTTGCACAACGATTAGAAATTTGCTGTCAAACTTGAGGGCGACCGGTCGCGCACAAATAGACGTTTGAAGAATGCACTGAAAAAAAACATAGGGCGACCGGTCTAGGGAGTCTTCGACCGGTCGACCCTTACCTCAACCGGTCGTCCTTTCTCAAAGAAACAAGTCCAGATGTTCTGTTTCAAGAATCAAACCCAGGTACCGATCGACAGGGCTGCCAACCGGTCGACACCCTGGCCGACCAGCCGACCTGGTAAAAAATCCTTCTGTCTCATTTTTGTTCCAAAAATCATCTTCAGGTACGGGTTGCCCTATAGGGCGACCGGTCGACCAAGAGACAGAAATGTTGTCCAATTTTTGTCAAAAATAAAACTCAAGAAATACTTCAAAAATTTAGTGAATACATTTTAAACCGATCGGGAGTATTTAGACAACATTTAGAAACCTTGTTTTGATGTAAAAACTTATTAACATAAAATCATTAAAAGTGTTGTCCAATTTTATCTAAAATAAAACTTTAAGAAATACTCCGAATAAATAGTAAAAATATTTCAAATCATTTAGGAGTATTTGGACAACAATTAAAAACATTGTTTTGGTGTAAAAATAAAATCATCAAAATTAAGATAAAAACATGTATCAAACAGCAAGGAGCTCATCCCATTTTTTTGCTTCTACATTTTGAGCTTTCTTCTTGGGAAAAAGGCTTTTTCTTCTTTTGCTCCTCCTCCACTAATTTTGGGCAATTGGCTATGTAGTTCCCGGGCTTGGTCACTTCCTTTCTTATCCCAAATTTCAATATCAAATTCTTGAAGGAGCAAAATCCATCGAATTAAGTGAGGTTTTTCATCCTTTTCCGAAAAAAGATATTGAATAGCCGCATGATCTGTGTATAAAATTACCAAATACCTTGGTACCCACCAAATATGCTCAAAATTTATCAAATACAAAAACTACCGTCAACATTTCTTTTATAGTGATGGTGTAGTTTTGTTGGGCATTATCCATGTCCAGCTTGCATAATAAATAGTTTTGAAAGTTTTATCTCGCCTTTGATCAAGAACTGCGCCCACTACATCACTTGTGTCGCACAAGAGCTAAAATGGTTGAGTCCAATCTGGCATTACCATGATAGGAGCTGAAACAAATCCTTTTTGATTTGTTCAAACGCCTGCAAACACGATTCATTAAAACAAAATGTAGAATCTTTTTCGAGAAGATTACAAAGATGTTTAACAATTTTCGAAAAATCTTTTATAAATCTCATGTGAAATCATGCATGTCCTAAAAGGCTTCGAATTCCTTTAACATTTGAAGGTGGTGGTAGCTTTTCAATTGCCACAATCTTTGATCACTCCACTTCTAAACCTGTAGAAACACGAAGACCAAGTACAATTCCATCTTTGACCATAAAATGACATTTTTCCAAGTTAAGTACAAGATTTTTTTCTTCACATCATTGTAAAATAAGGGATAAATTATGTAAACAATGGTCAAAACAAGTGCTAAAAATGAAAAGTCATCCATAAAGATTTCCAAAATTTCGTCTGCCATTCCATGATATCTAGCCATCATCTACCATTCCATGAAAAATAGCCATCATACGCCTCTGGAAAGTAGCAGGTGTGTTACATAACCCAAATGGCATTCTGCGAAATGCGAAAGTACCATATTCACATGTAAAAGTTATTTTTTCTTGATCTTCAGGGGCAATGGCTATTTGATTGTACCCTGAATAACCATCAAGTGTTCAATTATCTCTCTCGAATGTGAAATCAAACACACCAAATAATCTAAACTATTGACCAGATAATTCAGATGCAATCAACCCAAATAGCATAAATATATTTAATAATATGAGAATCAATAAAGTGAAATATCAAAACATAGGTTCAAACGCTGGTTATATAAATCCCCTAGAAAATAAATTTCAATTCATGATGGATGTACAAAAATGCATGAAAAAGTAATTATACATCTCAAAGGTTCAACAAAGTAGTGGAAAAATAATTCAGAAGATGAAGGGAAGAATCCTCTCTGTTTCCAGAAGATAGATGCTTTCAAATCTCGTCCCGAACTCTTTCGTTGTGCCTAAAGTCGTCATTTGCATTCGATAGAATGTCCAACCATTTCCTGTATGTCCTTTGTTGTATTTATACCCCCAAATTCATCAAAAGCCCGAAAAAAATTAAATTCCAAAAGGTTGCCCAGGTGACGCACGCTACAATGCCCTATGTGCGCGGTGCAGCACTGCACTGCATCCATTCTGCCAGGATTTACCGCCCCCCCACTGCAGCGCTCCCTCTGAAGTACATTTTTCTCTTGTTTTCCACTTCTTCAAGCGCAATTTCTTCCACCCAAACACGTTTTTCATCATTTTCTATCATTTTCGGCGACCATAACCTGCTTTGAGTCCTTAAAGATACCTAATGAAATAAAATAGAATCAAACTACTCAAAAACAACCAAAAACAATGCAAAATTCTAGTCTAGAATACTCAATTCATTGATATAAAACTCTCTTAGGGGTTCTCTACTATTTTCAACTCTCTTAGGGTCTCTCTGCACTTCATGGTGAATACAACTTTAAGTTCAATAGAAGATGATGCTGACAGACCTATTGAAGTTGATAAACCTAGAGTGAATGGACCAACGATGATAGAAAGAGATATAAGTTGGAAAATGTGGCTAAGGTTTATAATTTACAACACCTTGGATAAAGCCACGTTCAACAAAGTTAAATACTGCAGGACATCACAAAAATTTGGGAAAAGATGACTTTAATCTATGAAGGTCCATAGAAGATAAATGAAAACAAGATTACAGTTGCAGTTCAAAAATTCGAGAATTTCATAATGTTGATTGGAGAGTCATTAGATAAGTTGGATGCACAATTTACAAAGATAACAAATGAGTTATCCGCATTAGGAAAAAAATATACATAAGCAAATGTGTATGAAAATCTTGAGAGCACTCCGAGCTGAATGGGATATGAAATTGATGGCTCTAAGAATTCAAGGGACTCAACTAAGATATCAAACTATGAGCTATTCTCAGATTTTAAGGCTTATGAAGTCGAGCTCAAATGGAAAGAGCAAGATGAGATAGATGCACCAAAGATAATTACACTAATGGCAGGATAATCCAAGTCAGCTGACTCCAAGGACATTATTGACAAAGAGAAAATTGACTTTATCATCAAGATATTCAACATGTCCTTTAACAAAAAAACTATAAGAGGAACAAAGAAGAGTCCTCTAGAAGGCATTGATCTCCCTCTAAAGGAAAATAGTAGAGAACCCCTAAGAGAGTTGAAAAGAAAGTGGAAGACTTGTGCTAGAATTGCAGACAGCCAGGTCACTTTGTAGTTGGCTGCCCCTATCCACCAGTCAACAAATACAGGAATGATGAGGAAAAAAAAGTCTTCAGGGAAAGAAGGAAAGTTATAATGGATGTTGAGTAAGAGATAGCCAAGCACAAATAGACAGTTGAGTCAGACAACAATGAAGCTGACTACTTTTCTAATACTGAAAAAGAGGCACTGATTTGTCTGATGTTCAAAGAACAAGAAGATGACGTAATCTCTAACTCATCTGATTCAAATTTTGATGATAGTGATTATGACATACACACACATCATCACCCATTGATCTTTATGATTCATTAGGAAAAATGATGAAAGACTTTGAGCACATTAAATCCTTTCACACACATTTAAATGAGGAAAACAACCAACTCAAAAACCAAAACTCACAAGAGCTGAGTACTTTAAGTCACATAACTGATGAGAACAAAGAGTTGAAGGTTGAGATAGCAAAGGTAAAAGTTGACCTTGCTACAAGAGAAGAGAGAACAAGAGTTCAAAAAATGTTATTGCATCACTCAACAAATCATCTAAAACATTGGATGTGTTGATGATGATTAAAAACAAATTGGAGATAAAGCAGACTGAGGATTCAATTCCTTTGTAAATGCTCAAACTCCAAGAGTGACTTTGGAGAAAGGATCCTCAAGCAATGAGAGAATTTAAAAATCTAAAACTCCATGTGTTGCACCCACAAATCACAACAAATACAAACATGCTGGCCTTGGATATAAAGGCAAAGAAAAGAAGCCAACTGAGTATGTGTAAACAACAGGTGAAACTAAATTCGTAACTGTTCATCATCGTACTCCAAACATGAAATATTATGTTAAGTCTAAACAAAACTACGAAAAGCCCCAGAAATTTCAATATAAGAAATCATATGATGGGAATGGTAGAAATTATCCAACTCAAGCTGATTGGATTCCACCAAAGAAATATTAGCAGAGTCCTAAGGAAAACAAGCCCAACTGGAAAGACCTCAAAATCAATATAGGTCATTCCCCAGCCAGATACAATGCACACTATGCACAACAATTTCCACATTTTCACAAGAAATCAAATACACCAATGCATACACAGACATACAGACAAAAGAGAAAGATGTATGTACCAAAGGCAACAAAATAATTTTCTAAAATTCTTTGTGACTATGGAATTGAAAGGTGGAAACCCCATATAGTTAGATCATTTAGCTATAAGTTAGTTGGAACACCTTATAGTGCTAAACCCCTCAGGATCCAAACATATATGGGTACCTAAAGTTTGATTTCCTTGATTGCAGGTTCAAGGAACAACTGAGGGCTAAGGAACCTGGTACGTGGATAGTGGTAGTTCTATACATATGACAGGGAATAAAAGGAATCTATCAGACTTCAAGGAATCAAAAGGAGCCAAAGTTATATTTGGAGGAAATGAAGCTCCTGGGGAGACCAAAGGCAATAGATCCACCAAGAAGAATGGCTTAGAGATCACATATGTTGCATATGTTGAGGGCTAAACTTTAATTTGCTAAGTATCAGCCAACTATGTGATAAGGGATACAATGTTGGATTTAATATGGGTGTTTGCCAGATCAAAGATGCTGAAACAAATGAAATAGTGTTGTCAGGAATAAGAAATAAGAATATGTACGTAATAGATTGGTCTACTGCTACACCAAGTACAAGCTTATTTGCAAAAAGCACAGCTGAAGCAAGTTGGTTGTGGCACAAGAAGTTGAGTCATCTGAATTCCAAACCTGTCATCAAGCTTGAAATGAATCATTTGGTTGGAGGATTGCCAGACTCAGTGTACAAGAATGAAAGCATATGTGATGCATGCCATAAGGAAAGGAAATAAAATCATCTATCAAAGAAAAGCTGAGTCCTTCATCAACACAGATTTTGCATCTATTGCGTATGGATTTGTATGGAACAATGGAAACAACTAGTATCAGTGGAAATAAATACACCCTTGCGGTGGTGGGTGATTTCTCAATATACACATGGACCATATTTATGTGTAAAAGAAGAAAACTTTGCAAAAGCTTAATGAGGTGATGAAAAGAGTTTAATATAAGAAGAGTTAATCCACTATCAAGATAAGATCTAACAGCGGAACTGAGTTTGTCAATAGCATTATAGCTTAGTATTATATTGAAAAAGTAATTGCTCTTGAATTATGAACTACGAGAACCCCACAACAGAATGGAGTGGCAGAAAAAAGGAATAAAATACTCAAAGAAGTTGCATGGACCATGTTAGCTGAAGCTGGATTGCCAATGAGATTTTGGGCTGAAGCAGTCAACACAACTTGTTATACTCAGAATAGATACATGATTAATAGGCAATCGTCCAAAACTCCTTATGAAGTTTTGATAAGAAGGAAGACAAATGTGGGATATTTTCACATTTTTTAAAGTAAATGCTTGGTTTAAAATAATGGCAAACACAATATGAAGGCAATTGATGCTAAGACTGATGAAGAAATATGTCTTGGATATTCACCTGATAGCAAAGCCATTAGAGTGTTGAATAAAAGGACAATTGTCATAGAAGAGACAATTCATGTGGTTTTTAATGAACTAAATGTCAATGTAGAAGACATTGATGAGTTGGCCAAAAGGACGAATCGTCCAATGATTAAAAAAAGTCCTTATACTGAGACAACTCCCAGAAGATCGATCCTTATGAGGATGATTCAGCTGCATCTCAAAGAGAGCTGGAAAGACTACAGTTGAATGAGATGATCATGAAGAATTTGTTTAAGACAAATTATCTACAAGAATGAATAATCGAGCTGACTTACGCGAACCAGATGTGATATGGCTGAGAGACCATCCACTGAGTTAGTTATTGGAATGTTAGAGAAGGAGTAAGAACAAGATCAAGAACTCAACATGAGGCAATATTTACTTGTTTCATATCATGGATTGAACCAAAAGATGTGTTAGAAGCATTAGATGACACACTGGATCCTAGCGATGCAAGAAGAGTTAAATCAGTTTGAATGAAACAAAGTTTGGGAACTGGTTCAAATGCCTACTCACCAAAATGTCATTGGCACCAAAGGGTATTTCCAAGAAGAAGGTAGAGATTTGGATGAAACATTTGCTCCAGTTTTCGGATTTGAACCAATAAGGATGTTTCTTGTCTATATTGCACACAAGAACTTCACTATTTTTCAGATGGGTGTGAAGAGTGCTTTTCTAAATGGACTATTGGAAGAAGAAGTCTGTGTGGAACAACCTTCAGGTTTTAAGCAAAAGAGTATTGGAGATAAAGTGTACAAGCTCAATAAGGCACTTTATGGATTGAAACAAGCTCCAAGAGCCTGGTACGATACATTGTCTCAATTCCTTATAGACGATGGATATACTAAAGAAAAGGTTGACATAAACCTTTTCAGAATTCAAGATGGAAAGAGAATCTTGCTTGTTCAAATCTATGTGGATGACATCATTTTTAGATTAATGAAGAAGGACTTATGTGATAAATTCTCAAAGCTGATACAAGGAAAGTTTGAGATAAGCATGATGGGAGATTTAACTTTCTTCCTAGGACTTCAAGTAAAGTAGATGAAGGATGGAACCTTAATAAGCCAAACCAAGTACACCATAGATTTGATGAAGAATTTTGGTATGGAAGAGAAGTCATCTGTGAAAAGTTCCAATGAATACCTCAATCAAAATTGATATGGATGCAGAAGGCAAAACAATTGATCAAACAAGATATAGAGCACTCATTGGATCATTGCTCTATTTGGCTTCCAGAGGGCTCACATCACCTTTGCAGTTGGTGTATGTGCAAGGTTTCAGTGTGCACCAAAAACAATCATATGACTGTTGCAAAGAAGATGTTGAGATATCTTAAAGGAAGCCAAGAAGTTGGATTGTGGAATCCTAAGGAAGAATGCTTCAAATTGATTAGATATTCAGATTAAGATCATGTTGGATGCATGGTTGATAGGAAGAGTACATCTGGTGCATGTCAATTTCTTGGAAATAGATTGGTTTCTTGGTTTAGCAAGAAACAAATTTCAACAGATGCATCAATAGTTGAAGCTGAGAATATTGCGACATGCAATTGTTGTTCCCAAGTCTTATGGATGAGACAATAGCTGAGAGACTATGACATTAAAGAAGAAAATATTCTATTATATGTGATGACACAAATACAATTGCTATAAGTCAGAATCCAGTATTACACTCAAAGACAGCATATAGATGTCATATATCAATTCATTAGAGATCATGTTGAAAAAAAAATACATCACATTGGAATATGTCTCAATTGAGAAGCAACTAACTAATATATTTACAAAACTCTTATGTGAATTAAGATTTGAAGAGTTGAAGAATGAGCTTGGACTTACGTGAATGCTTTTGTTCATGACGATGGTATCCATTCCTTTGTGAATGGTAAAAAAGTTAAGATAACTGCATCAGACTTTACTAAGTTGCTTCATCTTGCCAGCAGCGAACTCAGAGAGCTGAAGGACTATGAGTTCGATCTTCAGAAGATTTGGGAGGAGATTGCTATGGAGGAGGCTGCTGCTAAGTTCAATGCATCAACCACGAGGGTTGTGATCAATGAGGAATACCACAAGCTAATGGATGGGGTAGCCAAATGCCTGGACATTAAGTTTGGCTTATACAATCATGTGTCCCTTGCAAAGCTGCCTGTAATGGAAGCCATTTTGGAAGAGCTGGAAGTGAATTGGAACGAGTACATATTTGACAAGTTGTGTCAAAATGTATAACATTTGGAGATAGCTGAAAGGATGTTCAAGAATACCTCGGGGTATGGGATATTCCTTCGGTATTTGATGGAGAAGAAGGGCTTGACTCCGAGGAAGGGAAAGCCATTCCACATGAAGAAGCGATTGTTAAAGGGCAACTTGTCACCTACTCAGAACTAGACTAATGCAATGAAGAAGGGTACTTTTGAGGGGGAACAACCAAATCTGTTCTAGTTTCCACAATTGCCCTAGCACCATCAGTTCCGAAGAAAGGCATAAGTTGCTCTGTGTAAGCCAACTGTTAAGAAATAGAAGACTCGGCTGTAGAGAGGACTGAGAGATGAACCAGAAGAATCAATAGTCATGGTTGAAGCTGAGGATTATGAAGAAGCATAATCTGTTGAGATTCCTTTGGAGAGGCACTCCAAGAGGAATCAGGATAAGAAAGCTATTGTCGCTGCTCCAGTAATTGAAGAAAGAGTTGCAGTAGAATCAGTTGTTATGGAAACAAATGCAATTGAGCCAACTGAAGTAGGGGTCGAGAAAATAGTTGCAATGATTATTGAAAAAGCAGTTGTGGAGACCATTGATGAACCTGTTGTGGATATTAAGCCACAAGAAGACGAGTTAATTGTGAGGGATGAAGTTTTTTATAAAGAAACTGAGTCCCCTTCTTATCCTAATATTGAGGTTAGAGTGTACCTTTGGAGGATGTGGAAGTTGAGTATGAGCTAATATCAGCTCCAAAGGCCCGTGATGATCGAGGAGGAAGAGTGGCTTCTCGAATTCTTAAGGAATGCATCTGTTTATCAGGCACTAAATGAGGAATACTCCAGCCAAGTACTATATGAGAAGAAACATGAAGAAAGGGAGAAGGCACTAGAAAAGAGTAAGAGTGCAACTAAACAACATAAGTGTCCTTTCATAGATGCAGTTATCCCGAATATGTATATAGAAGTGATGAATAAGACAATGATGGTGGTGACGCTGTAGAGACTACACAACTAAGACAATCTCTCAGAGAAACCCATGAGATGGCTGAGCGAGCACAACACTCTGGGGTTGGAGAAACATCATCCCCCACCCTGATTATTAAAGGTGTGATGAGGGACACATTTGCTCTCTCATCACCAGCTCACACCCAGTCTCACGTAGACCTTAAAATATGGGAATTAGCGATGAAGCTGGTGTAGTAGTGTTTAATTTGGTGGGCGATGTTGAAGATTTGATAATGGGGAACCTAGTAGAGCCACATCCGAAGACTGTTATTGAGACAATAGATACAAAATTAGACAAAACAAGGGAAACAACTAAGTCCCCAGTGACAGTTGACCCCAGTGCAATTCAAGATCAATTAGTTTTTGAGATAGCTTAGGGGGAAACTGAGCACATTACAACCCAAGTACCTTCTGAAAAATCTTGAAAGAGTTGTAGGAAACAAAAAAATGTGCAGTAATGGGGCAAAGTAGAAGTAGAAGAAGAAGTTGGAGTTGGCATGTCCTTTCTTGCAGCTTTGATTTTGACCTTTCCTTGTATTCTTATTTCTTCTACATCTTTTCGGAAAGGGCAGTTTGCAGGTGCATTCTAATAGGTTAAATCTCCTTGCTTTCATAAACGTCTTGCACATTTATGGTCAAACATAGAAACTGAAGATGCAGACTAATAGATGGGTCTGAGGTAACTGAATGTATTAGAAAGTTGGCACCCAATAGCAGCTTTGGCTGATTCACTTACCTCGGAACCATCTTCATTCAAGTTAGTTGTGCCAGACTCTTTAGCATGTTCTGTTGGCTCAAGCGTTTCTTTCTGGTCAACGTGCACCGGGTAAACTATAGGTTCAACTGGTTCATCTCCCAATATCTGTTTGTTTGCATCTTCAGTTTCTTTTTCTGCAGTCTCAACTGGAGGTTCATTCACGACACCCTGTTCCGCTGTCCCCATTATAATTGTGTCAACAGTTGCTTCATCAATTCGTTTAGTGGGGCTAGATGTTGCAGGTATAACAACTGAATATGTCTCTACTGTCCCTACATTAGTCGATAGATGGCTCAGCTGATTCACTTTTAGTTGTCTCAACAACTCTCTTAGCTTAAACTTTCGGAGGATTTGAGGCAAGTGTGCTTTCTCCCTCATCAGTAGCCACTTCCTCATCACCATCGACATTCACAACCGAAACATGCATATCTCCTTCTCCAGTGGCCTTAACCGAGTTTCGACCATCATTAGTTTCTATCTCAGCTTCCACAGTCTCAACTATTATTTCACCTCGAACATGTTCAAGTTGAGGTGAATGGGAATCGACTGGTGATGAGAGTACAGTGGTGTCTTTCATCACATTGCCAATAATCTGGGTAGGGGATGAAGGTTTCCCTTGCCCATCAAATCATATTTGCTCAGCCATATGCCTTGATTCATGAAGGAATGCTCGCAGTTCTTTTTCTTCTGCTTTTTCTAACTCCTCCGCTTCTTCTTCAGAAAAATGAGATGCAGATGTTCCAAATAACCATTCATGGGACCCTGTTTGAGCATTTCCTTTCTCCAATTATTTCTCCTTCTCATCCCTTCTTCTCTTATACAACATTTAATATATGTAATTTTTGTCAAGAGCCTACACCATCGAACATTCCTTGAGAAAGATGAACCACACTATTCTTCTTCAATCATACTGTGGCGCTCAAACTAGAGTCAGCTCTTGCTGAGTTTCCACATGTGCCACTCAGCTATGTTCTTCATCTCTTCGAGATAGAAAGGAGAATCATCAACAGATACTAATTCAACTTGTATTGCCTCCACATCCATAGCAACATGACCTTCACCACCTAGCCTAGCCTCTACAACTACTTTATCTACGACTTCAACATCTATTAACAATAGTTATTTCACCTCTTTTCTCATTAATTTATTCTTACATTGCTCTTGCAGTGAATAAGGAGGGCCTGTCCTTCACAGTTTTTTATCTAAATTTCTAAGGGGAGAGGAAGTTTCAGTTGTCTCTATGTCAACTGCCACAACAACTGCCCTAGCTGACTCACAAGGTTCATCCCTCAGCCGACTTCGAAGGATTATTTTCTGCTTCTTCGGGGTAGCTGCCAGGCAAGGAGCATTTGTCCTTCTTTTCTTCGTCACAGAGGCATCTGCAACTAGCTGACTTTTGGTCGTTTCACCCTCAGAAGTGGCCATCTTCTTCGCTTCTGTGTAGCTGAGAGGTTGCCTCAGAAGAAATCTTATTAACGTTAAATGGCTTCACTTTCTTCAGAGGCAAGCCCCTCTTCTCCGTAAAATACCCAATAACCAAACCATACCTCAAGATGTTGATGAACTTCCAATCAATCACTTCATAATGAAACACATTTTGACATAGATTGTCAAAAACAAATTCAACCCAATTCACTTCTAACTCCTCTAGAATATTAACATCATCATTAGTTTTCCAGTAGATAGTTGATTATACTAGCCAAACTTGATGTCAATACACTTCGACACCACATCCATGAGCTTGTGGTGCTCCTCCATCACCACGACTTTGGTTGCAGAGGGATTATAGTTTTCCTTCTCATAATCGACATCTATCTCTCACCATGTCTTCTGAAGGTCAAATTCATATTCCTTCACCTCACTTTGCCTTGAGTTAGGCAACTTCAGCAGCTTACTCACATCTTTAACTAATATCACTACATACTTCCCATTGATAGATGAATGAATGCCATCATCCTGAATAGTAACAGTCATGTAGAACATTTCTACCTCCTCCAAATATGTTTGTGGCATATCTAGGGTCAAAATTCCCAGCAACTTTGACTTCTCCAAACATGAGACAATCTTTTGAGCCCTAGCTTGGTCACTCGACTGCCTAACCAAGCCATCATCATTGATTAGAGCTCTTGAATAGACCTCGGACTTTTTGCAAAGTTCAACACTTGCGAAGTCGCAGTAGCAGAGGATTTTTTAGGGGCGAGGACGAATAGAGAGATTTTTTAGAGAAATATGACAAATCTTTGCAAAGAGATCTCTTTCAGATTTCCGAGAGTTGATTTGTGAGCATAAGGAGAGAGTAATGAGAGTGAGAGGTTTATATGGGAGTTGAAAAGACGTGATTAAAATAATAAACAATTAAATTTTGATTGACGGTTAGGAGTTAATCTACAAAACCGCTTTATGAGCACATTATATGATCATTAGCATTATGGCAAATCATATACAACCTAGTACTGTAGACATGCAACTTTAATTTCGGAACACATATAGAGCATTAAATGTTGCTGGTGTAATGTTGAAAAACATTCCCACTTAACTGAATGTGACATCATTTTGTCCATTAATCATTTAAGTATGTTGATGTGTAATACCCAAAATTTATTTTGGGCTTTTATTAAGAATTGTAAATTTTAGATTTTTATTTAGTATTTTTTTATTAGGGGCTAATTATATTTTTAATTCAAGCCCAATCTTTCATGTCCAATGTTCAACTATCCAGGCCCAAGTTTAAACAAGCCCATTTAATATTATCCCTTATCAATTTAGCCCATTAAAAAGTCCAATTTCAGTAGTATTCTAGAATACTAAGATACCAATTTCAAATTCCATATATATCGAATCTTGCTGTAACTTTTACCAAATTTTTTGGAATCCTATGAGATTAAAACATTTAACCCTAATCAGTCCTTTACCCTAATTAGTCCTATAAACACAATCACCTCTTATTAATTTTTTTTACGTGTTCTCATTCCTCTTATTCCACAAAAGGTAATCTTCAATTGGTTTATGCAATTATTCACGTTTCTCCTTCCCATCCAAATCAACCCACAGCCCCAATTTTAAATCAATTCCCATTCACAAGCAAATAGGTGAATCTCTCTGCCAAGATAAAAATTGAACCAAATACCAGAAATTCATTTTTCAAACCATCCGAGCGGTAGCCATAAACTACTACTCTCATGCCATCGCCGGAAAACCAAGCATCGATACCCATCGAAAACCCAAACCCAATCTAGCCTTAATCTTTGTCAGAAAAATTCCGAACACATGAACCAGCCCGAAACCAACACGTACCTCCCCGACTCAGCCCGATACTGACCTTATTTTCGCCCGAACCCACTTGCGGTGCCACCGTGCCGCACTGGCCGGGGTGTCGCTATTGTCGACGTCAATTACAGAGGAAGAAAAAAAAGAAGGATGATGGTGCTATAGACGGGATTTGCAGGGTGAGAAAAGAAAGGAAAGAAAAAAGAAAGAAGATTTGTTGGGGGATGTTGGGGGTGACCGAATTGTTGGAGAAATAAGGGAGAAAGAAGAAAGAGAAGAAAGAAAAAGAAGGAATAAAGAATGGGGTGGGTCTATTGACCGAAATAAAAAGTAATAAAAAGTAGGAAAACGTGGGGAAAAGAAAAAAAAGAAAAAGAAAAAGAAAAAGAAAGAGGAGAGAGAAGAGGGATAGTAAGAGAGAGAGAGAATAGAGATGAAGGATGAGGGTGATGTACGTATGGGAGAGGAGGAAAAAGGAGAAAGGAGGATTTTGGATTGTGGTCCCCAAAAACCAATGACAAAATTGCCCTCAACCCCTAAACCATCCAAATTAACCTCTAATTCCAATTTCTACTTTCAATTTCAAATTAGCGTTCGATTCTATTTTTATATCCTATTAAGCCCCTAAATTAGGATTTTTAGATTATTATTTTGAAGTTTAAGTTTAGCATATTCGAGGTTTTTAC
Source organism: Rehmannia glutinosa (assembly GCA_016081115.2). Taxonomy (NCBI): domain Eukaryota; kingdom Viridiplantae; phylum Streptophyta; class Magnoliopsida; order Lamiales; family Orobanchaceae; genus Rehmannia; species Rehmannia glutinosa. Next base: position 61,082,270 of record CM071926.1, on the reverse strand, counting down.
TAGTATTATTTTCTATTGATTAGGCGATTTATCGAGGGAGGATTAAGCGTGCTTGCATCCGACACTTCTAGGCTCTACTTAATTTTCAAAGCTACGTTCAAGGTGGGGTTTGTTTTCTAAACTTTATTGTCCTTGTTAAATGCTTAGATTATTTTGCATGAATGTGTAGTACAGTTGCTTAGGCCCTATTGAGCCAGGGACTCTAGAGGTACGGGGTCGATGTATCCCTCAGGTGGAACCCCTGCAGTGCAACCCTTATCTATGTCTACGGTTTTTCAAAAGATCTATGCTATGTCCTATTGGATTGTATTTGCATGCCAATGTGAGATATCTTTGTATTTAGCTTGGACAATTTATACTCCACTGAGTTGTGTCGCTCACCCCACATATAACAAACTTTTCAGGTGAAGGAGATGGCGCTGGCTAAGAGGGGTGGATATGACAAGGCCTATGGATTTATTTACGAATGTTTAGTTTATTTAAAAAAATGTTGAACTATTTACTTCTTTTTAAGTTATTAGTTTTATTTTACAGTTCATAATTGACGCAATTAGATGATAGTTAAATTTTTATTTATGAAATATTTTGCTTCCACTACAATTGTCTTAGTTTAATATTATTTTTAAATTATCCATGTTCGTTTTCATCGTTACAATTTAAGTGTATGCTTGTTTATTTGATTAAAGAAATTCGAGGGCGTTACAGGTGGTGTTAAAGCGGCTCTACCTTTCTGTAGACTTGCAAAAAAAAATACGTTTAATTTTCGTATGTGCACTCTGATAAATGAATTAGAATGTTTTTTAATAAAACAAAACGTATCCACCATCGCTACGCCACGCCATCTCCGAAGCCAAGGTACGATTTTTTTTTTAAAGATTTCGCTTTCTACTGCTAATGCCATCTCTATTGTTACTACTATTGCTACTGCTACTGCTACTACTATTGTCAAATGCCATTGCTAAAGTGTTTTAATGTTTTTAAAGAATTTTACTTCTATTGAAAAGAGAAAAAAAAGGAAAAGAATATGCTAAGTTTTCTTGGATGCATAGCACGATATAATGCCATTGAACTATTGAGATATTATGATATTTGTGAACTTTATGGACAATAGAAAGAACTTAGAGGATTTAATTATTTTAATGCTCTATAGATGGCTCATAGAAGGTATACAACACGGAAGTCCGATATTATTAGCGTTAATAGGAGAGCAAGAATAGAGAGATATGAACAATACCAATGGGAACCTAACTATAACCTTGGGGCGCATCTAAACGCAATGTTTGGATTATGGGTAGAGGCTAGATATGTCGGTCACTCAATATCTGATCGACAGGGCATACTTAGATTTATTAATACTTTATCGGAGTTACCCCTGCGAAGAGCAAGAGATATATACAATCAAATGATAGATGATGTCCAGGGAGTTCAGTTGCGAGTTAGCTATGAGGATTTTATTTCGGTTTTCCGATGGTGGTGGTTGGACCATGTACAACTCACAATGGACATTTCTGACTGCTGGCCCGAGGAACAAGACATACATGACGATGCCCCTCCACCTGAATCTAGTGATGATGAAGACCCAAGAAAGATCTTGCGGAAGACCTAGAAGAAGATGTTTGATTAGCCAGCATTTGTTTTATTTATTTTAGTAGTCGATGTTTGGATTTTATATTTTCCTTTCATTAGTATTTTAGTTTAAGTTTTTAATTTTCAAACTAGCAGTTGTTTCTTTAATCATCGAATTCGATGTAAAAAAATGAGATTAATGGATGATCATTTTCTTTTATTGCCTTGAGTACTCGTTATTATTTATGGTTTAATTTTTATATGAACTTAAAAAAATTTCCAATTGGAAATTGACTTAATTTTATATTCATGGTTATAGGATGAATCCTAGAGCCCCTAGAACCGGGACTGCCACAAATTCAACACTAGAAAATTTGGGAGACATTGTGGCACGCCTGGCCACAGTCGTTGAGGATCTGACTCAAGGGGGTGCTTTGAACCCACAGAACCAGCTGGCTCCAACAAATAACACTTCACATGTGGTGGAACAGTTTCACCGCTATAGACCTCCGACTCTCACGGGACAGGAAGAGCCGCACACTATGGAAGAATACATAGTAGAATTGGAAGGCATATTTGAATTGATCGAGTGCACTGACGCACAAAGGGTTTCATGTGCGATATATCAGCTCAAACAAGATGCGCGGCATTGGTGGGATTCACACCGACGAACCATCACTGACCAGCAACGAGCTAATATGCAATGGACTGGTTTTAAAGAATTAGTCATGCAGCAGTTTTTCCCGCAGTCCTACAGAGACAAAAAGGAAAGAGATTTCCTAAACCTGCAACAAGGGACGATGAAAGTGCTCGAGTATGAGCAAAAGTTCAACCAGTTAGCGAGATATGCTATTCACTTGACGGACACAGACGATAAGAAGGCTAAGAGATTTGTGTCTGGTTTACGCCCTAAGTTGGGTGGGGTAGTGAGCATACTGGGGAATGCATAATGTTCTGCGGTTGTGGAAGGAGCTCAAACGGTTGCCTCCAATATGAGATTGGAAGGAGGTAGTAAAAAGGTTTTTGAGGCTCCCAAAAGGAAATGGGAGGGTCCAAACAATGGGAAGTTTGTTAATAACAACAAACAACAAAGAGTCGGTGGTGCTCCTAATCAGCAAGGTCAGCAGACGAGGCCACAATGCCAGAATTGTGGGAAATATCATCATGGCGAGTGCCTGCTGGGAAAATATGTTTGTTACCGATGCCATCAGCCAGGGCATCAGGGTTGGGACTGTAAGAGATATTCCGTCAGCGCAGAAAGGAACAGAGGCCCACAAGAGGGAAACCCAGAATGTACGCCATGACCGAGCAGGATGCACAAGAGGAGCCTGAGACAATGACAGGTATGTTACGAGTTTTTATTGTACCTACTCTTGTACTTTTTGATACCGGCGCTACATATTCTTTCATATCTGCAAAATTCATTAAGGGATTAAATAATATGATATGTAAGTCTGTGGAACCTATGGGGGTTAGCATACCATCGGGTAAAACTATAGTGGCTGATCATAGAGTAAACGAGGTACAACTGAACATAGAAGGGAGAACTCTAGAAGCAAACCCATACGTTATAAAGATGAAGGACTTTGACGTAATCCTAGGAATGGATTGGTTAAATTAGAATCGCGCAAACATCCGGTGTCACGAGAGGGAAATAGATTTCCATGTGTCTGGGAAAGCGAATTTAACTTTCCATGGGACTAAATCGGGTGTTTCGCCACGAGTTATATCAGCAATGAAAGCCGTGAAGATGCTAAGGAAAGGAGGATTCCAAGCATTCTTGGTGAATGTAATGGCTACCCCGACTAAAGAGAGAACAATCACTGATATCCTGATCGCCCGGGAATACCCTGATGTTTTTCCAGAGGATTTACAAGCAATGCCGCCAGATTGACAAGTGGAGTTTACGATTGATATGGTGCCGGGAGCATCACCAACGTAAAAGGCACCTTACAGAATGGCACCTAAGGAGTTGCAAGAACTAAAGGTGCAATGACATGAATTGCTGGATAAGGGTTATGTGAGACCAAGCGTGTCTCCATGGGGAGCTCATGTGCTGTTCGTTAAGAAGAAGGACGGCACGATGAGGATGTGTATCGACTATCGAGAGTTGAACAACCTCACCATCAAGAACAAATATCCCTTACCCCGCATTGAGGATTTGTTTGATCAATTGAGAGGAGCTGGAGGTTTCTCAAAGATTGATCTGAGATCTATGTATCACCAGCTGAAGATCAAAGAAGCAGATATACCCAAAACAGCGTTTAGGACCCATTATGGACATTACGAGTTTACTGTGATGCCATTTGGGTTAAGCACCTTTATGGACTTGATGGATAGAGTGTTTCATCCTTACTTAGATCAATTCGTCATTGTGTTCATAGATGATATCTTGATCTATTCAAAGGATAAACAACAGCACGAAGAGCATTTGAGGATCATGCGGGAGACACTTTGCAAGGAGAAGCTTTATGTGAAGTTCAAGAAGTGTGAGCTTTGGCTGGAGCGAGTGGTGTTCTTGGGTCATGTCATCACATCCCGAGGTGTTGAAGTGGATCCAACCAAAGTGGAAGCTATAAATGAATGGAAAGCGCCATCGAACGTAAGTGAGGTACGCAGTTTCTTAGGACTTGCTGGATATTACAGATGGTTCATTGAGGGTTTTGTCCAATATTGCTGGACTAATGACTCGACTGAGAAATGCGAAACCAGTTTCCAAGAGTTGAAACAGAGATTGGTTACCGCACCAATTTTGACAATACCTAATGGATCGAAAGGGTTCGTTATTTATAGTGATGCTTCAAAACAAGGTCTTGGATATGTACTCATGCAACAGGGGAAAGTGATGGCTTATGCCTCGAGACAATTGAAGCAACACGAGCTTAAATATCCCACACATAACCTGGAGTTAGCAGCCGTAGTACATGCTCTGAAAATATGGCGTCATTACCTGTACGGAGGAAAATGTGATATCTATATGGATCACAAAAGTCTCAAGTACTTCATCACGCAGAAAGAATTGAACATGAGACAACAAAGATGGTTGGAGTTAGTCAAAGATTATGATTGTACTATCCACTATCACCCAGGAAAAGCCAACGTAGTTGTTGATGCCTTCAGTCGAAAGAACAGTGGTGAACTAACGAGCATGATCATGGAGCAAGAGCAATAGATCAAGGATTTCGTCAACATGAGAATTGATGTGGTAGTACCGCCAACCAACACCAAAGCCATCATATCTGCTATGGTGGCAGAGCCGACTTTGAGAAATCGAATCAAGGAGGCACAAACAAAGGATAAATTTTTGTGCAAAATGAGGGAGCGAGCTTTAGCTAGAAAAAATAGAGGTTTCGCTGAAGCCCGGACGACACACTTACTTATGAAGGGAGAGTCTATGTACCAAAAGACGAGAACCTAAGAAGGGAGATCTTAGAAGAGTCTCATTGTACACCTTACAAGGTGCATCCGGGAGGTACAAAGATGTACCGTGACTTGACAAACACTTGCTGGTGGAGAAACATGAAAGGGCTCTATTGCATCATTTGTGGAGAGGTGTTTGACTTGTCAACAAATCAAAGCTGAACACCAACGACCATCGGGGTTGCTACAGCCACTTGAGGTACCGGAGTGGAAGTGGGAGCATGTTACAATGGATTTTAAGACTGGTTTACCGAGGTCGAATAGAGGTAACGAAGCTATGTGGGTTATCGTGGACAGATTGACGAGTATTGCACACTTTCTGCCGGTTAAGATGACTTTTAGCATGGAGCAGTTGGCTCAATTATATATTGAGGAGATCGTGAGGTTACACCGGGTACTAGTTTCGATTGTGTCTGACGAAGACACACATTTTACTTGAAATTTTTGGAAGGGGTTGCAAAGCGCAATGGGGATGAGATTACAATCAGTACAGAGTTTCATCCCCAAATGAATGGACCATCCGAAAGGACAATACAAACGCTGGAAGACATGCTTAGAGCTTGCATGTTGGATTTCAGAGGAGGTTGGGAACGACACTTGCCACTAATTGAATTTGCTTATAATAACAATTATCTATCAACTATTAGGATGGCACCATACGAGGCATTATACGTGAGGAGTGTAGATCGCTAATTCACTAGAATGAAGTTGGAGAGAAGAAAGTTTTGGATCCGGATATTGTCAAAAGAACGGTTGAAGATGTAGAGAAGATAAGAGAAAGAATCAAGGTGGCGCAGGATCGACAAAAGTCTTATGCCGATCCAAAAAGGAAAGAGTTACAATTTGTTGTAGGCGAGAAAGTTTTTCTGAGAGTATCACCGACGAAGGGAATTTTTAGATTTGGTAAGAGAGGGAAGCTCAATCCAAGATATGTTGGACCGTACGAGATTTTGGAGCGAGTGGGGAGAGTAGCGTATAGATTGGCCTTGCCGCCAGCAATGTCGGGAATACACAATATTTTTCACGTGTCCATGTTACGGAGATAGATGCCAGATCCGAGTCATGTTGTTAATTATTAGACCATAGAATTTGATAGGCAGTTGTCATACGAGGAGAAACCAGTGGGAGTACTAGATCGAAAGGTGCACAAGTTAAGAAATCGAGACGTTGAGTTAATCAAAGTACAATGGAGTGGACATAGCCAAGAAGAGGCTACTTGGGAACGTAAGGACTATATCTTAGCATCACATCCAGAGGTTCAATCTTTGTTAGGTACGTTTAATTTCGAGGACGAAATTATTTTTAAGGGGGATAGTATGTAATACCCTGAACTTATTTTGGGCTTTTACTAAGAATTTTAAATTTTAGATTTTTAGTTAGTATTTTTTTTATTAGGGGCTAATTATTTTTAATTCAAACCCAATCTTTCAAGTCCATGATGGCTCAAAAGCTACCTTTAAAACCGTAGGCAAGTGCACCTATCGTTTTATAGTATAGATTATTGAGTACCGAGTGTCATTCCCACGAGGATTGTAAGTACTAATAATTACCGTCTTTTTGTTATTTAATCTAACAATTTTCAGAGTTTTTTGTTTGATGAAAAAGGAAAACAAATTATAAATTGTAAAAATGAAGGAAGATTTGTAAAATAAGAAATCAAGAGATAGAAATGTGTTTGAATGTAAATCCCTCTAGAATGTTTTTGTGATTTGACAAGATAAAAATTCAACCATAAGCCCTTAAGCAAAAACCAACCTCTTTTAATAAAATCTCATGTCTTGTGGACCGTAGAAATTCCCAATTTAAGTTAAACCCTTTCTCAAGGCGAAAAACTTCTAATCTCAAGTTGATTAACTGAAATCTCTTTCTAGTTAAAACCCCCAAGACAACATTATAACGATTTGTGAATTCCCATATTAGGTTTGATCCTAATCCAGAAGATTTATGTCGTCCTATATCTAGGATTGCATGCAACTCTTTTCATTTATATAGGTTCTATTTCACCATGAATCTCTCAATTTTCCGGATGAAAAATAAACTTCAAATCAATATTGCGCATATATCAATTCGAATGAACGAAGCATAATATAAGTGAATCACACAAAATATGAAGATTTTATTAAAAACATACACACCTTAATCACGAATCCATTCTAGAGTTCATTACATTCAAACACTAGGAGTTTAGCTACACATGATTTTGACCAAAGAATAAATTACACAAGAAGATTTAAGTATTGTAGACATGGTGTACTTATCTTTCTCAAAATCTCAATTGACTTCTTTCTTGATTGATGATGTTGCTCCAAGCCTTCTTCTCCAATATTGCCCCAAGCTTTCTCCTCCAAGACCCCTTGATCCCAATTCTACTTAATGAAATGAATACAATGAATATTTCCTGAGTATCTAATGAATGAATCTCCCAATTTCAACCCTTGGCTTTTATAGGCAACCAATACATTGATAGTACTCTCTTTTATTAAACAATCACCCCCATTTTCCTTGTTGGTTGGTGAATTCTTGTATTCAAGTGATGAGGGAGGGGACATGGAGACATGTTTTAGCAAAATAGGGTGTTAAAAGTGTACAAAAGTGGCCAAAATGGGTTGGTTGGTGAGTTTTCCCCAAATTCCGCAAAGAAAAGTTGCAAAAAGAGGTCCCGGACACGGCCATGTCGCCCGACACGGCCAGGCCGTGCTGTTTAATTGTGCAGGAACTCAGCCTGACATGGCCGTGCTTCCCAACACGGCCAGGCCGTGTCTCTGGACACGTCCGTGTTGGGGAACACGGCCTGGCCGTGTCGGAGGCTGTTTTGTGCGAAAAAATCGAGTTTTTAGCTCCCGGCGGAACACTGCCGTGTTGCCCGACACCCCCTGCCCGTGTTGGACCAAAAATGCCCCGAAATGACGCGTTTGGCTTGGAATTTCGAGCGTTTTTGCATCCTTAAACTCCCTGGTATGTTTTGACATGAATCCATGGTCCGAAATTCACCAAAATTAGCCCCGAATGGTCAATCTACATCAATAAAAGCACCTCGGAGTAATATGAACTATGTACAATCAAAAATTTACAAAACTAACAATAAAATAACTCGAATTCTACTCAAATATACACATAAAACGTGCATAAAAAGACCCTTATCAAACCACCTCCAACTTTGAACTTTGCTTGTCCTCAAGCAAAACATTATATCAAAAAGAGGGATTCAATAAATCACAACATACAAAGATGATTTTTTTTTTCAACATATTGAACATAAGTAGTCAAGTTCTTGGCCTTCTCAACCCGAATTAACCATTAAGTAAAAACATAGTTTTGTAAAACGATCGATGTCAAGAAAGACCGTAATATCGGCAGCATTATTCGACTTGAAATCATCACTCCACAAAACATCGATAGTTATGAACAACTTCAATTCAATAACGCCATGAAAATACAAGAATTCAATAGATCATTGTAGTTAGCTTACTAGTCATATAACCAAGCTTCTTGAACTTTATTGGAATGAGAAGTCAAGGAGTATTCATTCTCTCTTTTTTTCGTTCTTTTTTTTTTTTTTTTTTTTGGACCTTTCGAGACATGCTTCCACTAGGTTTATATTTTGAATTTCTGTTCAAACACTCCTAGGGTGGTTTTCCATACTCATATTCGTGTCGCCGTTTTTACGTAAAAGACAAACATGGGGCTCATGAATGCTCCTAGTTACTAAGCAACAACAAATAGAGGAGTATAACCTCGATTGGTCCGTTTTTTTCTTCGTTTTTTTTTTTTAATTTTTTTCTTTTTTTTTATTCACAAGCTTGGTTTAACAACTAGTTAACCACTACTAAATCATGAGTTCTCGGAAGTTCATAGCACTAAGTATCGTCGTATATGCCTTAACACATCAAGTATTTATGGTGTTGGAAATCTCGTCAAAATTTAGCCCGCATCCACGTCAATCTATCCTAGACAATCAATTGTTTCACATGAAAACACAAATTAACAAGTTAATATAGGTATAATTGGGCAAGTTATTGACTAGCAAACATTTAATTTATTACAAAAAAATCACATCTTTTGAAAACAAACACACAAGCATTCGAAAATGTTATTGTACCCACCTCCAACTTTATGATTCACATTGTCCTCAATGTGAAAGAAAGAAATGGACAAACACACACAACACACTCAAAAAAAAAAAAAAAAAAAAAAGCAAAGAAACTAGAATGATATAAAAGAAGTGGAAAAAGAAAAATACGACCTTACTACAATAGTGGAATAGGTGTTGAGCGATCATTGGGTTGTTTTGGTACGGGACCTTCAACGGCATCTTCATACCTAATCAAAGTTAAGCAACACACAACTCGAATACCGTGAAATCTCAAATATTCCCAATTAGGACAACCAAGAAGATGTTCAAGAGTTTTTTTTTTCTTTTTTTTTTGATTTGAAAATGACTCTAAGGACTTGTGATTATTTTGAAAGAAAATAAAATAAAAAAAAATAAAAATGAATGAAAACAATTGCACACAAACATCGGGTTGCCTCCCGGGTAGCGCTTCTTTAACGTCGTATAGCTGGACCATTTCACCTAAATGTGAAGATTTAATCGGGCGGAGCCTTGAACTAATGAAAAAATTTATCTCTTTGAACAACATCGCCACCCGTGTCGATTTTCGAACAATTGACCTTCATGGTCCTATTTTTCTGCATGTTATTCTCAAAATGGGATTCATCTGTGGAAACTTTTGCACATTGAACATCACATACTTTCAAGGATTTATTAGAAGACATATCAAGCAAAGAATCATTTATCCTTGTCTCAATCAAGTTTATAGGAAAACAAGTATCATTTATAGGATTTCTCAAAGGAATTTTAAAGATAACTTGTTCACCCCCTACTCTCAAAGTAAGCTTTCCATCATGCACATCAATGAGAGATTTAGCGGTAGCCAAAAAGGGACGCCCTAGAATTAAGGGAACTTCTATATCATCATGCATGTCAAGAATAATAAAATCAATGGGAATATGAATTTATCAATCTTAACTAGCACATCTTTAACAATACCTCTAGGATGTTTAATCGATTTATCGGCTAATTGAATGTCCATCCTAATAGGTTTAAGTTCACTTAATTTCGCATGCTTGAATGTTTCATAAGACACCACGTTGATACTAGCTCCCAAGTCGGCTAGTGCCCTATCGGGTAAACCATCAATTGTGCAAGGGATAATAAAGCTTCTGGATCATTAAATTTTGTGGTAGTTCATTGGAAGGACATTTATCATTCAATCGCACATTTGATAATTTGTTAAGCTTATTTTCACTAGGAATGATGTCATTAAGATCCCTAACATGCTTTGAATGAGGGTCAACAAATGGAATATTGTCATGTAATTGTTTGAAAGAATCAAGGTACTTACCAAATTTGTCCTCCCTTCTATCTTCTTTGGTTAGACTCGGTAAGGGATCTTGGGCTTCAGATTCGCAATCTCTTTTTTCATGAGCTTTTCTTTGGGCATGTCATCCTCCACGTATTTTCGCATGGCGGCATTGGCATAATCATGCTCATGTGGAAAAGCGATGGTGATTGCCTTTACGTGCTCCCTTGGGTTTGGCTCGGTATTACCCGACAAACTACCTTGTGGCCTTTCGAAATCATCTTCGCAATCCGCCTATTTGATTTTCAGTTATGGATAGATGGCTCTTGATTTCTCAAGGATGTTTCCACCGCCTGGAATCGGGTATCCGTTGATTGCACAAACTTTGTTATAAGATTTTCCAAGTTAGGCTTACCTTGATTTGGTGAAATCCGGAGACGTGTGTAGATCAAGATTGGGATTAGGTCGTGGTTGGCCTTGGTTTCCCCAACCGAAATTAGGATGTTGTCTCCACCCGAGTATTATATGTGTTCTTTGTAAGGATTACTTGGGTAATTTCGCCTTGATTCCCAACGTAATTAGCCCTTTGTCAGCTTGAGGTATTGTGTGTGGGCGATCGATGATTATGCAATCCTACGCAAGTTTCACAAGATAAAACGTGCGGTGGTGGTGGTTTAGGAGCGCTAGATCGTCGATCTTTTGGGTCAAAGCTTCGACTGTGCGGCTAGTGTAACCACCGCATCCGCATTATAAACACCCACCTGCTCGGTAGGTTTACCTCTTACGGATTGCCATTGATAGCCATTCATGGCCATTCCTTCTATCGATCTTGGCGCTTCTTCGGTGTTTTATTGTTCAAAGTTCCCCGGCCGCCGCATCAATCATTTGCCTTGTTTGAGAGTAGCCCATTGTAAAATGTTTGGACTTGCATCCAAATAGGAAGACCATGATGTGGGCATTTCCGCAACAATTCTTTGAATCTCACCCAAGTGTCGTACAAGGTCTCGTCATCTTCTTGAGTGAATGAAGAGATTTCATTCCTCAATCGTGCGATTTTGGCGGTGGAAAATATTTCAAAAGGAACTTTTCGCCATGATGTTCCACGTTATGTAATCGTTCCCTTTGGCAAAGTATTTAGCCATTGTTTAGCCCGTCCCCGAAGAGTAAATGGGAATAGGCGTAAACGGATGGCATCATCAGAGACCCCATTGATTTTGAATGTATCGCAAATTTCGAGGAAATTTGCGATATGATTATTCGGATCTTCGCCTGGTAGGCGTCGAATTGAGCAATTGCTGCACCATTTGAATGACATTCGGTTTGATTTCAAAATTATTGGCGGCAACAGTGGGCCTTACGATGCTAGATGACGTGCCGTCCATGGATGGTTTGGCATAGTCATACATAGTTCTTTGTTCATCCTCCATGACGAAATCTTTACTTTCGTTAGTATCCTCTTCGTGGTCTGTGTTAGTACTTTCTTCCGTGTTGCTACCCGGCGGTGTCGCTTCCAAATTCGGCGACGAGTAGGCATACATGCGGTAAACAAAGAGGATAAGTATATACCAAGACTTACAAAGATAGATGAAAAGAAAGATAATGGTAAAAAATGATTAAATTAACAAAAATAAAGCGTTCTTAATATTACAATCCCCGAACGCGGCGCCAAAAACTTGATGGCTCAAAAGCTACCTTTAAAACCGTAGGCAAGTGCACCTATCGTTTTATAGTATAGATTATTGAGTAAAGTGTCATTCCCACGAGGATTGTAAGTACTAATAATTACCGTCTTTTTGTTATTTAATCTAACAATTTTCAGAGTTTTTGTTTGATGAAAAAGGAAAACAAATTATAAATTGTAAAAATGAAGTAAAATTTGTAAAATAAGAAATCAAGAGATAGAAATGTGTTTGAATGTAAATCCCTCTAGAATGTTTTTGTGATTTGACAAGATAAAAATTCAACCATAAGCCCTTAAGCAAAAACCAACCTCTTTTAATAAAATCTCATGTCTTGTGGACCGTAGAAATTCCCAATTTAAGTTAAACCCTTTCTCAAGGCTAAAAACTTCTAATCTCAAGTTGATTAATGAAATCTCTTTCTAGTTAAAACCCCCAAGACAAACATTATAACGATTTGTGAATTCCCATATTAGGTTTGACCCTAATCCGGAAGATTTATGTCGCCCTATATCTAGGATTGCATGCAACTCTTTTCACTTATATAGGTTCTATTTCACCATGAATCTCTCGATTTCCCGGATGAAAAATAAACTTCAAATCAATATTGCGCATATATCAATTCGAATGAACGAAGCATAATATAAGTGAATCACACAAAATATGAAGATTTTATTAAAAACATACACACCTTAATCACAAATCCATTCTAGAGTTCATTACATTCAAACACTAGGAGTTTAGCTACATATGATTTTGACCAAAGAATAAATTACACAAGAAGATTTAAGTATTGTAGACATGGTGTACTTATCTTTCTCAAAATCTCAATTGACTTCTTTCTTGATTGATGATGTTGCTCCAAGCCTTCTTCTCCAATATTGCCCCAAGCTTTCTCCTCCAAGACCCCTTGATCCCAATTCTACTTAATGAAATGAATACATTGAATATTTCTGAGTATCTAATGAATGAATCTCCCAATTTCAACCCTTGGCTTTTATAGGCAACCAATACATTGATAGTACTCTCTTTTATTAAACAATCACCCCATTTTCCTTGTTGGTTGGTGAATTCTTGTATTCAAGTGATGAGGAGGGACATGGAGACATGTTTCAGCAAAATAGGGTGTTAAAAGTGTACAAAAGTGGCCAAAATGGGTTGGTTGGTGAGTTTTCCCCAAATTCCGCAAAGAAAAGTTGCAAAAAGAGGTCCGGACACGCCATGTCGCCCGACACCGCCAGGCCGTCTTTGTTTAATTGTGCAGAACTCGGCTGACATGGTCGTGCTTCCCAACACGGCCAGGCCGTGTCTCTCGACACGGCCGTGTTGGGAACACGGCCTGGCCGTGTCGGGAGGCTGTTTTGTGCGAAAAAATCGAGTTTTTAGCTCCGGCGGAACACGGCCGTGTTGCCCGACACCCCTGCCCGTGTTGGACCAAAAATGCCCCGAAATGACGCAGCGTTTGGCTTGGAATTTCGAGCGTTTTTGCATCCTTAAACTCCCCGGTATGTTTTGACATGAATCCATGGTCCGAAATTCACCAAAATTAGCCCCGAATGGTCAATCTACATCAATAAAAGCACCTCGGAGTAATATGAACTATGTACAATCAAAAATTTACAAAACTAACAATAAAATAACTCGAATTCTACTCAAATATACACATAAAACGTGCATAAAAAGACCCTTATCAGTCCAATGTCCAATTATTCAGGCCCAAGTTTAAACAAGCCCATTTAATATGATCCCTTATCAGTTTAGCCCATTAAAAAGTCCAATTCCAGTAGTATTCTAGAATACCAAGATACCAATTTTAAATTCCATATATATCGAATCTTGCTGTAACTTTTACCAATTTTTTTGGAATCCTGTGAGATTAAAACACTTAACCCTAATGAGTCTTATACCCTAATCAGTCTTATAAATACAATCCTCTTATTGATTTTTTATACGTGTTCTCATTCCTCTTATTCCAAAGAAAGGTAATCTTCAATTGATTTTACGCAATAATTCACGTTTCTCCTTCCCATCCAATTCAACCCAAAGAACCCCAATTTTCAATCAATTCCCATTCACAAGCAAATACGTGAATCTCTCGCAAGACAAAAATTCAACCAAATACGTAAATTCGTTTTTCAAACCATCGAGTGGCGACCATAAACTGCTACTCTCATGCCGTCACCGAAAACAAGCACCGATACCCATCAAAAACCCAAACCCAATCTAGCCTCGATTTTTGCGAAAAAATTTGAACCCACGAACACCCGAAACCAACACGCACCTCTCCGATTCACTTGCATCGACCTTATTTCCACCCCAACCCACTTGCGGTCTTTGTCGTGCCGCATGTGCATGGGGTCTCGCCTGTCGATGTCAATTACGAGAGGAGGAAGAAAAAAAGAAGGATGATGGTGCTGTAGACGGGATTTGCTGGGTGAGAAAAGAAAGGAAAGTAAAAAAGAACGAAGATTTCTGGGGGGATGTTGGGGGTGACCGAATTGTTGGAGAAATAATGGAGGAAGAAGAAAGAGAAGAAAGAAAAAGAACGAAGAAAGAATGGGGTGGGTGTGTTAACCGAAAAGGAAATTAGGAAAAAGTAGTAAAAGGTGGGGGAAAGAAAAAAAAAGAAAATGAAAAAGAAAAAGAAAGAAGAGACAGAAGGGAGATAGTAAGAGAGAGAAAATAGTGATGAAGGATGAGGGTGATGTACGTATGGGAGAAGAGGAAAAAGGAGAAAGGAGGATTTTGGATTGTGGTCCCCATAAACCAATGACAGAATTGCCCTCAACCCCTAAAGCATCGAAATTAGCCTCTAATTCCAATTTTTACTCTCAATTTCAATTTAGCCTTCGATTCTATTTTTATATCCTATTAAGCCCGTAAATTAGGATTTTTAGATTATTAGTTTTAAGTTTAAGTTTAGCATATTCGATGTTTTGACCAGTATTAGTTTCTATTGATTAGGCGATTTATCGAGCGAGGATTAAGCGTGCTTGCATTCGACACTTCTAGGCTCTACTTAATTTTCAAAGCTACGTTCAAAGTGGGGTTTGTTTTCTAAATTTTATTGTCCTTGTTAAATACTTAGATTATTTTGCATGAATGTGTAGTACAGTTGCTTAGGCCCTATTGAGCCAGGGACTCAAGAGGTCCCGGGTCGATGTATCCCTCAGGTGGAACCCCTGCAGTGCAACCCATGTCTATGTATACGGTTTTTCAAAAGATCTATGCTATGTCCTATTGGATTGTATTTGCTATGTCTTACTTTTCAACATGACTCTTATGAAATGGTACCAATGTGCTTTGTTCTTGAGTGCAATATTGGATATTGGGTGATAGCTATTGTACATGTGTTATCACACATAATTGGGATCTCGTTCTCTTCAATATCATAAACCCTTAGTTATTGTCTCATCTATAAAACTTGTGCACAATATCTTCTGTAGCTATGTACCCTGCCTTAGTTGTAGATGTAGCAATTAAATTTTGTTGCTGAACCAAAAAACCAACATATTCCTAAGAGTTGATAAGTACTAGATGTACTCTTCCTGTCAACTCTACATTCAACATAGTCAGAATGTGAGTAGCCCATAAGCTTGAAGTCTCCTATCTCAAAATCTTATTGGCAGTTGTCATGTGACTTTCTTTTGGAGCAGATTGAAATCTTCCACGTACCCCTTCTACAAAGATGAGGTCAAGTATTCTAGTTGTCAAATAGCAATGAGTGTTCTATATCTTGTGTTCGGAAATTTATTTGTATAGATTTTCTGTATATATTTCAACTTTCTGTGTATATTTCAACTTTTTAATAGTTAGAATATTAGCTCAGTTGTCAAGCAGCTAAGTTGAAGATGCAGAAGACTTGCTGAAGAAGTGCAGAGAAGATTCAGCTGAATCACAACTAGGTAGCGAAGAATAACTTCAGTCAAGTAAAGTAGTTGTGTCTTTCAGTAGACTTACATCAGAATCATCCAAGAATCAAGGAGAAGAGTCAACTTAAGGGGTAAAGCAGTTAAAGGAATTAGAGAAAGCTGAAAAAGTCTGTTGCAAAGAAAAGTCAAGACTTACCCATTTTGGCAAGAGACAAACATGCAACCTTAAAAAGTTGTCTTGATGAAAGAGTGTAAGTAGCATTAACCAATGGAACACCTGTAGAACTCAGGCACCTGCAGGTAGTTAATGCAAAGGTCGAGTCAACATCAAAAGCTGCAGAACAAGACAAGCCAACAAACATTAAGTGAAGTTTGAATTTTTCTATCTCTTCAATGGACAAATTTCAAACTCTCACTACAAAGGGCTGAGGAATGTTCGGAGAGAGACAAGTGACACAAGAGAGACAAGAATGAACAAGTGCTTCAACAAGCACTGAAGCAAAACTGAAATACTCTTTCTCAAGAAAAAATTCTCAAATCCTCAGGCCTAATCTCGAATTGACTTTATCCAATACATACATGTGAAAGATATAAGCCACACTTCAAACTTGAAGAGAAAACCTGTTTTCAAGAACAAATGGGTATAATGTTCCATGAAGTGAAGGGAGTTTAGTTAGGTTCAAGTTAGAATCTATTTCAAATCTGATGGAGGGCTACGTGATCAAATCCAAACGATTTAAAGAGTTGTAGTAGTGAGGCAGCTGCCTGTCAAAGAGCTGAGTCCCAGGAGAGAAGCCAACTGTATGATCAAGGCTTGCTCGGAATGTGTTGTACTTTTGTAACAAAGTTAACATTGCATTAATAAATTTCTCCTAGAGTAGGAGAAGAGTGGAGTAAAGGAATTACCCCATCCTAGAACCACTATAATTATTTGTGTCATTTACTTTCAAAGACTTTACTTTTCGCAATCTATTCACTTGCATTTATATTTCCTATCCATTGATAATAACTAAGATTAAAATAAGTGTTGATAACCAATTTTAAAAAGGGTATAAAGATTTGCGCTATTAAAAACCAAGAAAAATGAACTCGGGAAGCTAACTTCACTCGAGTTGAGTTACTCTATCAACAACTCTTTTTAGAGTCCGTTGAGTGGTTAACTCTCCTCGAGAAGTTTGACCCAAAATTGTCTATCAAGAGACTTAGTTGTTTTCTTGTGATAAACTCATAATTTGTTCTAAATCAAAAAATTGGTTAAGTCTATTAAACCCCTATGACTTAATCGACACCCCTTGGGACCTACGTGTGGTATCGGAGCGAGTTGGTTCAAAGAACCTTCCCGACCAAGTTAATGAACTAGATCCCATTCTTTTAAAAACATCAACACTTGAATTTTTTAAAAAGTTTCTCAAAAGTTATTATCATAGAAGCAAATATATCGCGTATCCCCATGTTTACTATTAAAGTTTTTGATGATTGGAAGATTCGCATGCAGGCACATCTATCCGCTGATGAAATTTGATTTGTCATAAAAGATGGACCCATTGGAATCACTAAGGTGAACACAATCGTAAGAGCAAAGATAAGAGGTTGTTGATATACTGCAGTAGTGGAAAAGCCAAGAAGCGAATGGACAAACGAGGTAGAAAGAGACACAACTTGGACAATGTGGCCAAGGATATTTTATATAAAACTTTGGATAAAATAATGTTTAACAAGGTTAAATCTTGTAGGACTTCCAAGAGATTTGGGAAAAACTGACTCTCATCTGCGAAGGCTCAGAGCAGATAATGGAGAATAAGTTGACAGTTGCAGTGCAGAAGTTTGAGAACTTCAAGATCATGGAAGGTGAATCATTGGATCAGTTGAATGAGAATTTACAGAGATAAAAAATGAACTATCAGCTCTATGCAAGGAGTATACATAGAAGGAAATGTGTATGAAGATTCTAAGAGCCCTCCCAACTGAATGGGAAATAAAGGTGATGGCTCTTAGACATTCAATTAACTTGAACAAGATTTTCAACGATGAGTTATTCTTAGATCTTAAAGCAAATGAATTTGAGCTCAAGAGGAAAGAGCAAGATGAGATATATGTACTAAAGACAATTGCTCTAGTAGCTGGATAAACAAAGGCAACTGACTCCAAAGATATCATAGATAAAGAAGAGATTGCATTGATAGTCAAAAGATTCAACGAGTTTTTCAACAAGAATATTAGATTAATTGATGATGATACAAGAGGAAACTGGATACAAATTAGGCTTAAGTTTCTATTCCATTATCAATGGACAGGCACCAAGAGTGATTATGTAAAAAGGATTCTCAAGAAATGGGGAACCCAAAAGCCAAAAACACATATGTTGCACCCACACATAATCATAAACACTCAAATGTCGGCCTTAGTTATAAATAAAAAAGGAAAGAAGCCGATTGAGTATGCCGAGAGAGCAATAAACTAAATTTGAAAAGTTTAACAACAAAGACTCTAACAGGAGATATTCCGTGAAATCTAAAAAGAACTACAAAAAGCCCAGAGGTTTCAAGAAAGAAACCAAATGAAGGGAATGGTAGAAATTACCCAACACAAGCTGACTGGAACCCTCAAATGAAATTTCAGCTGAGTCCTATGGGATACAAGCCCAAGTG
Organism: Rehmannia glutinosa; assembly: GCA_016081115.2. NCBI lineage: Eukaryota > Viridiplantae > Streptophyta > Magnoliopsida > Lamiales > Orobanchaceae > Rehmannia > Rehmannia glutinosa. The sequence goes on along the minus strand of CM071926.1, from coordinate 61,063,722 downwards.
GTAGAGACCTCAAACTCATCAGCGCAAAGAAATTAACATTCATATGCACACGAAAATAATGCACACTATGCACAAAAGTTTCATTAATGTTCTGGAAAAGACAATGCACAGACAAATACACAGGCATAAAGAGAAAAGAGATAATTGTATGTTCCTAAAGCTCCAAAGTAATTGTAATGGCCCGCCTTCTAGATTGACGACTGTCCCCACAAACCAATACTAGTCTTTCCAGCGCGCTTTGTCCTCACTCACGCACACCCTGAGAGCAGCTTCCCAGGGGGTCACCCATCCCACAATTGCTCCGGGCCAAGCACGCTTAACTTTGGAGTTTTTATGAGTAGTACTTATCAAATCTTGTTGGTATGAGTAGTACCTATCAAATCTTTTAAGCTCTCCTTAACTGTATAGTCCCATACCTACACAGTCTCAGAATCTCCTCTTTTTCGAGTGTGGGATCGGTTCATTCATGTCACCCTCCGCCTAGAAGCCTGCCAGGAGTCGCTCCTTGTTCGTGCCTTCTTGTACCGGCGATCACTCCCCGCCCTCTTCAGCCCCGAGCGTCACAATAATTTGCTAAGATTCATTATGATTATGGAACTAATAGGTGGCAACCACTTTGAGTCAGATTATTTGGCTATAAGATAGTTGGAACACCTTATATTGTTAAGCCCTCATGACCCAGATATATATGGGTACCTAAAACTTGATTTCCTTGATTGGCGGTTCAGGGACCAGAAGTGTGCCAAGGAGCTTGGTACACAGATAGTGGCTGTTCCAGACACATGAAAGAAAACAAAAGCGATTTATCAAATTTTAAGGAATCAGGAGGAGCCAAAGTCATATTTGGAGGAAATGGAGCTCGGGGAGAAATCAAAGGCATTGGATCCATAAAAACAATGGACTAGAGACCACAGATGTTGCTTATGTTGAAGGGCTGAATTTCAATTTGCTAAGTATCAACCAACTCTATGATGAAGGATATAATGTTGGATTCAACATGGGTGCTTGCCAAATCAATGATGTTGAAACCAATGAAGTAGTGCTATCAGGGATGAGAAAGAAGAATATGTATGTATTGGATTGGTCCACTGCTACACCAAACACATGTTTATTGACACAGAGTACAATTGAATCAAGATGGTTGTGGCACAAGAAGTGAGTCATCTGAACTTCAATACTATCAACACGTTTTCAAGAAGCCATTTGGTTGAAGGTTTTCCAGACGTAGTATACAAGAAAGAAAGCATATGTGATGCATGTCTGAAAGGAAACCAAATCAAGTCATCGTTCAAGGATAAGACAAGTCTTTCTACAACAAGATCTGCTTTGGACCAGTTGAGCAAGCTAACATAAGTGGAAAGAAAATCACCCTAGTGGTAGTAGATTATTTCTCATAATACACATGGACCATTTTTATGTGTAAGAAGATAGGAAACTTTGCAAAAGCTTCCTCAACTATTGATGAGAGTTCAAAATAAGAAGAGTCAAACCATTATCGAGATAAGGTCTGATAGAGGAATTGAGTTTGTCAATTGGATTATAACTCAGTATTGCATGAAAATGGTATTGATCATGAGTTATCAGGTGCAAGAACTCCATTTAGAATGGAGTAGCCGAAAGAAGAAACATAACCTCAAGGAAGTTGCAAGGACTGTTTGATACATGGTTTTATCATGATTTTGATGATTTTATTTTTATACCAAAACAATATTTTTAAATGTTATCCAAATACTCCTAAATGATATAAATTGTTTCTACTAATTTTCCGGAGTATTTCTTCAAGTTTATTTTTGACAAAATTGGACAACACTTTTAATGATTTTGTGTTAATGTGTTTTTACATCTAAACAATATTTCTAATGTTGTCTAAATACTCCCGATCCGTTTAAAATGTTTTTACTAATTTTTCAAAGTATTTTTTTAAGTTTATTTTCGATAAAAATCGGACAACACTTTTGTCTCGTGCTCAACCGGTCGCCCTATAGGGCAACCCGTATCTGGAGATGAGTTTTGAAATAGAAACAAGACGTTTGAGAAAACCCCGGAGATCGACCGGTCAACCGAGAAGGCGGCCAAGACTGGAAACATTACTGTAACGCCTGTAATGTAATTTTGGGAAGAGCGACCCCAATCGGTGGGCGGCCGTCGGACCTTATGCCGACTGGTCCGACCCCACCGGATCGGTCCCCCGATAATTTTGCTTTATAATCTTTTCAAAGTTTATCTGTGCGCGCGCGACGGTCGCCTCTATCGTTTGACAAAGAAAATTGTAACCGTTGTGCGTGCAGACAACTTTTCCCTAATTTGTGGGATTGAATTCTAACAGCTATATTCTTCATTTGTCTTGCAATTTTTTACAGATTTCAATCTCCTAGGAAGATCCTATCATGTACAAGACATCTTCTATAAATAGATGAAGAATTGAAGCAACACAACTAGAGAGAATACTACAACACAACAAGATACATTCAAGCCAACATATTTGTTCTTCATTGTTATTATTCTTGTTGTAATTCGCCTAGCTTATCACTTTCACATCTTGAGGTCTAGGCTTTATTTCTTGATTACACTTGCACTCAATATTGTATTATTCATTATCGAGTTGTAATCTTGAATTTGGGTTATCATTCAACACAAGATATCCTTGTGAGTGTTCTTGTGGTAAGAACACACTTGGGTAATCTAGGTGTTAGGTGCAAGAAGATTGTGGTAATCTTCTTATTGAAGAGTGTGGTGCTCTTTGAGGTATTGAAGAATTTGGTATTCTTCAAGTCGGAAGATTGTGGTGATCTTCACAAGGTGCCGTTGAAGGAAGATTGTGGTAATCTTCAAGGGAGATTGTGTTTATTTCCAAAGTGGTGTTGAAGAAGAGTGTGGTGATCTTCAAGGTGAAGTTGTAAGGTGTTGTTGTATTAATTGTGGTAATTAATAAAATCCTTTTTTTTTGGAAATCCATCCCGAAGATACTGGGGTGGTAGAGGATTAGGCCCTAGGTGGGTTGAACCTCTTTAAATCGAAGCGTGCTATTTACTTCCCGCACCTTTACTATTGACTTGGCTTGTTTGATTCAAAAAAGAGGGCATAATTGAGAATATGGAGATAATCTATTCACCCCCTCTAGATTATCATAGCCGCTTGGACTTATAGGACCATGTTAGCTGAAGTCGCATTGCCTAAGAGATTTTAGGCTAAAGCCATTAACACTGCTTGCTACACTCAGAATAGATGTATGATTAATAGGCAACTGTGTAGAACCCCTTATGAAATTTGGACATGAGTGAAGCCAAAAATGTGGGATATTTTTGATTTTTGGATGCAAGTGTTTCATTCACAACAATGGCAAAGACAATATGAAAGCCTTTGATACTAAAGCTGATGAATGTATCTTTCTTGGATATTTATTTGAGAGTAAAGCTTCCAGAGTGTTAAACAAAAGAACTACGGTAACAAAAGAGTCTATCCATGTGTTTTTTGATGAACCTAATGTGAATGGAGAATACATTGATGAGTTAGCCGAGAAGATGAATCAACCAACTATTCATAAGAGTCTTTATGCTAAGATAGATCCCAGACGATTTGATCTTAATGAGGACGAGTTAGGTGAATCTCAGAGACACTTGGAAAATTTGTAGTTGAATGGAGATAATCAAGAAAAATTTGTTCAAGACCACTTGGATGCAAGAAGAACCAACCCATCAGACTTATGCCAACCAAATGTGAGATGGCTAAGAGACCATCCATCTGAGTTACTGATTGGAAATTTAAGAGGAGTAAGGACAAGATCCAGAACTCAACATGAAGTCATGTTTACTCGTTTCATTTCACAAATTGAACTAAAGGATGTGTCACAAGGATTGGATGACACACACAAGAATCTAGCTATGTAGGAAGAGTTGAATCAATTTGAAAGGAACAAAGTTTGGGAATTGGTTCAAAGGCCTACTCACCAAAATATCATTGGTACAAAGTAGGTATTGAAAAACAAAATGAATGAGAAAGTATCAGTTATGAGAAAAAAAAGAGCAAGATTGGTAACCAAAGGGTATTGCCAAGAAGAATATATAGATTTTGATGATACATTTGCACATGTTGCCAGATTGGAAGCAATAAGGATGATTCTTGCTTACGTTGCACACAAGAACTTCATAGTCTATCAAATGGATGTAAAGAGTGCATTTCTCGATGGACTTTTAGTAGAAGAAGTCTATGAACAACCTCAAGGGTTTGAGCAGAATTCTATTGGAGATAGAGTCTATAAGCTCGAGAAGCATTGTATGGTATAAAACAAGCACGAAGAGCATGGTATAATACATTGTCTCAATTACTAATAGATAATGGGTTCACCAAAGGAAAAGTTGATAGAACACTCTTGAGAATTCAAAATGGAGAGAGCATTTTTCTTGTTCAAATATATGTAGATGTCATCATCTTGGATCCACAAACAAAGAGTTGTGTGACAAATTTGCAAACCTAATGCAAGGAAAGTTTGAGATGAGCATGATGTGAGAATCGACTTTCTTTCTTGGTGTTCAAGTCAAGCAGATGAATGATGTGAGCAAGAAATTTGGTATGAAAGAAAAGTCACTTGTGAAGATTCCTATGTATACTTAAATCAAGATGTATATGGATGCGAGTGTGGATCATACAAGACGTAGAGCAATCATTGGATCATATCTCTACCTAACTACCATCGACGACATCATCTTTGCAAAGTAAGTGTATGTGCACACTACAACATAAGTGAGATTAGATAACACAATCGATTGTAACACATTTTTTGAAATTTTTGGTTTATGTATCACTTTAAAGTAACACATTTGAAATTATAATGTTTTTATATATTTAAGTAGCATTTTTGTAACATTTTAATTAATTAATTGATGTAACACTTTTTTGGACCCATGTAACACATTAAAAGTAGTTATTTGTAACACAAATTGTTAGTACTTATGGTATAAAAAAAAAAGAAAATATTTTTTCCCATTTTGTGTGAATCAATATATATCACTGCCAGTGTATATATATTTCTTGTTTTGTGTTTTTTCAAAAATAAGATTAATATGGACTTTCTTATTTTCTTTCCATTACTTCCTTTTGTTATTGTAGTCAAATTATTTTTCTTTTTCATTTTAGTGTAAAACATAAGTTTCAACTAAAGAAACTAGGCCCATCACTTTTTAATTATATTTAAGACCAACATGGATTTTGCCCCCAATCCAAACGCTCTTCTCTATTTATCACAGGATTGTTAAAAATCTATTATTTGTTCCATAAACTTCACGTTAAAGAAAAAAATAAAAAGAGTATAAAATCCCCAAAATAGCTACCGCGACATCGTTCCCGCAAAATCAAACAAAAGGTTTGTTTGGTTCAAATATTTTTCAATTTTTTCGGATTATAAATAGCCCCCTTTTGTTCTCTCTCCTCTCACTGGTTCCTCTGCTCCTCTCTCTCTCTCTTCCTCCCCCCCCTCTCACACACATCCCCTGTTGGATCATTAATCTAACGTTGGGTTTATATGTGAAATAACTATGTATTGTGACCTCAATTAAGGTTAAGCCCATTTTATAAGTGATCAAATAAGGTTTAAGGAATTGGTCTTTAATGTATCTAATTGGGTGTGGACCTTTAATATGTAAAGATCTAATGAGTTGTTTCTATTTTAATGATTTGCTAAAATAGGATACCCAATATAACACAGTTATATAAAGGTTATGGTCCCTAGGTCACACATTTATGAAATTCTATTTTGTTATCCCATCGTGAGATAGAAACATGCAGAGAAAACTAAAGGGTTCTCTGAAAAGCTTCAAGACGTGTAGATTTAGAAGGCCAGATCTCAGGTTTAACTTCTATGGAGTCAGGTACGCTTCCGCAATCTAGTTTTTTATTTTTGATAATTTGATATGAATGCTTATGAATTAAAATGATGTTATTCACTAAAGATTGTTCCAACAAGTAGTATCAAGTTGTTTCATATTGAGTTATTGAGAATCGAATTATGTTTTGGTCCATATTAGTGCTCACATATCAGAGGTTGGATCAGTTTGAGATCATTCGTTATACCGACTCTGATTTTATTGGATGTCAAGATAACATGATATCTAAGTTGACCTATATATTTTTGCTAGTTGTGGAAGAGTTCTAAACAGTCTACTATATAGACTCTTCTACCGTGGTAGCAAAATTCATAGCGTGTTGCGAGACATCCAAATCATGGATTCAAAAGTTTGTCAAGGGGTTGCGTATGTAGATGGCATTAAAATACTACTAAGTTTGTGACATTGAGTCAGGAGGGCTATATTCCAAACAACAGGAACTCAATGAAGACTAAAACATAAAGAGATCAAGTTTCTAATTGTTACAGAAATAATTCAAAGTGGATAGGTGTCTGTAAAACATATCGGTACAAACTCCATAATTGCGAATGCGTTTACTAAGGGATTGTCACCCAAAAGGTTTCATAAACTTGCTATTCATATGGGTGTCAAATCAGTTGAGGATATACAATTTTAAAAGATAGATAGTTCTAGTGGGAGTTTGTAATTATAACGTTCTTTTAAGGTAGACACATTTTCAGTCACTTCAGTTTAAAAATATTTTAAAGTTTTACTTTGCACAATAAAGTTTCAGGTTATTTACACTTTGATTATGGCATATGGTTTGATCTCGCTAAGATAATGTGCACCGATTGAAATATACATGTTAAGATCATATTGCATGAAATTTCCATGCTACACATCCACATCATGATCCATGTCTTTAATTGTATTGACATACGTGACCATTGATTGGTTGAGTTACAACAAATGTAACGAAGGACGCTTTGATCAAATGTTAGAACAATTAATGGACCGGATTGGTTGCAAGTACATTTTTCTAATGACAGCAAATTTGAGCTCATATGGTTATTTTTTACAATACATATTTATAAGGTTACACATATAGCCCAAGTGCGAGATTGTTGGATCATTAATCCAACGTTGGGCTTATATGTGAAATAAATATGTATTGTGGACTGTCAAATAAGGTTAAGCCCATTTTATAAGTGATCAAATAAGATTTAAGGAATTGGGCTTTAATGTATCTAATAGGGTGTGGGTCTTTAATGTTTAGAGACTTAATGGGTTATTCCTATTTTAACAATGGGCTAAAATGGGATAATGAATATAACACAATTATATAACGGTTATGGTCCCTAGATCACATGTATGCGATATTCTATTCTACTATCGCATCGTTAGATAGAAACATACGGAGAAAACTAAAGAGTTCTCTAAAAAACTTCGAGACGTGTAAATATAGGTCAAATCTCAGGATTCAACTGGTATGGAGTCAGGTACGCTTCCGTAATCTAGTCTTTTATTCTTGATAATTTGATATGAACACTCTTGGATTAGAGTGATGTTATTCCCTCAAGATTGTTCCAACACCCCTTCTTTCTCTCTCCTCTCTTTAGTCCTCTATTCTCTCTCTCTGTTCCTCCTCGTCATCCAACACCCGTTCTTTCTCTCTCTCTCTTTAGTCCTCTATTCTCTCTCTTTGTTTCTCTCTCCTCTCTTTAGTCCTCAAGATTGTTCCAACACCCTTCTTTCTCCCTCATCTTCTTTCATGCTTCCCCTTTCTTTCTCTCTCCCCTCATTGGTTCCCTTCCTCTCTCTCCCTCTCTCTCTCTCTCTCTTGCGTCTTCTCTCATGGTTCCCTTATCTCTCTCTCTCTCTCTACTGTTATTGGTTCCCCTTGCTCTCCCTTTATGTGGTCCCTTCTCTCGTTCTCCTCACATCCTCATCTCTCTCCATGCACGCAGTTTTACATACAAAAATATCAAACTACAAGTTCTTGAGAAAAAAATACCTAAAAACGTATACTTTTCATAGTAGAATTGATACATCTTATTAAAAAGTAATACTTTTTGTAACAAAGAAGTACTATTTATTTTAATAAGAAGTGATATACTTTTTTAATATGAAATGATACTTTTTTAATAAAAAGTGATATTTTTCTTTTAATAAGAATAATTTTTATTTTAATAAGAAGTGATACTTTTTCTATAAAATTGATACTTTGTTTTAATAAAAAGAAATATTTTTTTAATAAAGAGTGATACTTTTTTAATAAAAAATTATATCTTTTTCCATAAGAAGTGATTTTTTTTCTATATGAAGTGGTATCTTTGTTAAATAAAAAATGACTCTTTTTCCATAAGAAGTGATACTTTATTTTAATAAAAACTGATATTTTTCAAGTCTAATATGATACGTTTTCACTAAAATTGATACTTTATTTTCTCCATGTTTTTCCTTTGTTTCATGTGTAGAGAGAAAGAGGATAAAACATATGAGGAGGGACAAAGGGACCATGACAAGAGTTGGACGAGGAGAGAGAGCGAGGGGACCGTCGAAGGAGTGAGATGTGAGGAGAGAGGGGGGACCATGGGAGGAGTGAGATATGAAAAGAAAGAGAGGGGGATACGTGAGTATATAGAGAGAGAGAGATAAAAAGGACTTGTGAATTTTGAGTAATGGGGCTTTGTCTCACAGATTTAGATCTATGAGACTGTCTCACAGATTTAGATCTATGAGACTGTCTCACAAGATACCTCCCCTAAATTCCAATACTTAAGCACTAAAGTATAACTCTGTATCCAAACATTTAAACTCAACACAATGCAAATACATCATAGGTGGAGTCCTTGATCAAAATTAGAGTCGGCCAGAAGATACCCATCGAGGGAGACCGCCTAAGGCCCCTGATTTGAGGGGGACCAATTTTAAATAAGTCTTTACATTGGTATATGATGCTGCTTTTTTAGGGAAGATCATTCCAAAGCTAAGGTTTCTGATAAAGTCCTTATTTCCATGGCGGAAGTTTTCCAAGTCTTTATCTCCGATAGCTGTAAATTCTTCAATTGGAAACTTGCCTGCACAAGTACGCGGACGTTAGGGGGTCCCTAGGGGTGGTTCCCCACAAAGGCCCTTTTGGCGCTCAAGTCAGCATGGTGGATGAGAGAGAATATAAGACAGTAAACAAATACTAAATTAATATGTAAGAGTAATTATGAGTCAGGTTGTACTTACAAATGAAGAGGAAGGACCTTTTTATACTTGGGTAGCGGGCCCTGTGGGCCACGTAAGAGAAATTGGCCTATGGGCTAATCCTGGAATCTTTTGGGTCGGGTTAATCCATTAAGAGTCCATTAGGAAATTAATATTAAATTAATATATAAACCGAATTTTATATTAAATAATTAAATATTATTTTTGCCACCAACATAAGCCCCTGCGGAGGTATAGAGCAGTGCGGGAGCTCAATTGGTACCATGTATGGCTTGTCATGTTCTATATCTTGTCTTGCCATTGGAGATTCTTTGACCACTTTTGCACAAGGACACTTGGTATGAAAGCTTTTGACCATGTTTTCTAAAGGTATTATTTCTTTCTCTATTCTTTAACTTTGAAATTATTTGCTCGGTGGAACACTTAGAAAAATTACTTGAAAGTTGAGGTGAGTGCTCATGGAGAGTTGGAGTGATGAGTGGAGTGCAAAAAGTGAGGAGAGATGAGATCACAAAATATGGAGGAGGGCACCCCGAGCACCCCGGGGTGCCTCCCCGGAGTGGGAAAAGGCATCCCCCTTGGTGCCCTCCCGGGGCGGCCACAAGGGCACACCCTAGCTCCCTCCCAGGGGGAAGGGCGCGTCCCCGGGAGGAAGCCCAAGCCCACCAGTCTGTTCTTATTTTTGCGTTTATCCATCTTCTCTAGGGTTTTCACATATTTTGGGCTAGATTTCAGATTTCGGTTCTTCTTTAGTTTTGCTCAAGGGCTGGGGCATCATCGGTCATTCAGTCTTCGGTTTTGTCATTCTATTTCCACCTTTACCAATGGATTTTGATATCCCCCTCTCACTCTGGAGCTGTGTTATGATGGTGAAGGGGGGTATAGCTTGAGCAGGAATGGATTCCAAGTGATGAGTCTTCCGAGGAGGACTCTAGGGGAGATAGTCTGGAAGACGTCCATCGACCTAAGTATCAGCCTAGGCCTCCTCCCGATAGCAGGGCAGTTGTTCCGGGAGAGTTAGCTAGCAGTGTATCGTATGTTTGTCTTTGTAGGTTGCGGGAGCGACAAGAGCTTCCCTCGACATTTGTGATTTTGGCCCTGGGTTCCGGGAATAGACTTACCCATCCCATCGATGGCTTCATCACGGTGTATCTATATAGTTTCTTCATTGGCTTTGTTCTTCCTGCAGATTTCTGACTGTGATCATTAGATCCGTGGGGGCATGTGTTGGTCAGATAGTTCCTGAATATTATGCATGCATACGGGGTTACGAGTATGTGATGTGGCGGTTGGACATGTCTCTGAGTGTGTACGAGTTCTACTATTTGTTCTATGCCAGGAAGTCTCCTGGTGACACCTTCTTCCACTTCTTCCTCGCCCACAATGCAAGTTTTTATGGTACTTCCTTCTCCTGGTGGTTTGTGGAAGGAGGACTTGTTCTACGTGAGGGACAATGGTTGGGAGCTCCCTCACGAATGGGTCTCGGAAGCCATGTCGGCCCGAGGGACTTCCACTTCCCACAAGGAGATGGCTGAAGTTTATAGATACAAGGGTTTGTTCGAGAGTCTTCTGAATGTTAGGGAGTTCTTGGGTACTCCACTTTGCTTTACTTCTTTGTACTGCTTCTCGCTTTACTTGTATATTTGCATATGATTTCTTGTTAGTGGTGAGTTATTCACACTTTATGTGGAGATGGATCCCTCCCTTTGGAGGGAAGCCTTAATTTCTCCGGAATAGCCGGAGACACTTGTGTTTGATGCTAGGGGACATCGTTCCGTGGCCCATAGAAGACGCCCTTCCGAAGCTCAAGGGGTGCCCTTCTAGATCTCGGAGGACACGCCCTTTCAGAGCTCAAGGGAGTGCCCTTCTGGGGATTTCCCCAAGTTCTTGTTTTGTTAATTTGATCTCTTCCCCACATGTGTTAGCATTTTTGCCTTCTTTTTGTTGCACATGTTCAACGGGGAAGAAAAATTTGCGGAGACCCCTTGTGAAGAGGCCCCTCCCATTTGGGATCTTGGACGGAGGAGGAAAAATTTACTAGGACCTCCCCGTGAGGAGGCCCCTCCCATCCAGGGTCTTAGCCAAATGAGATCTTCCCATCCCGAGTCTTAGCCAGACGAGGTTAATTTCTAGAACACCCGTGAGGATGCCCCACCCTTCTTGGGTCTTAGTCCAATGGGGTCTTCCTACCTAGGGTCTTAGTTGGGTGAGGTCTTCCCATATGGGGTCTTAGCTGGAGAAGGGTAATTACTATGACCCCCGTGAGGAGGCCCCTTCCATCTAGGGTCTTAGCGAAATAGGATTTTCCCACCCGATCTTAGTCGGGTGAGATCTTACCATATGGGGTCTTCGCTGGACGAGGTTAATTACTAGAAACCCCCCTCCCCCCCTTGAGGAGGCCTCTACTATCTAGGGTCTTAGTCGAATGGGGTCTTACCACCCGGGGTCTTAGCTGGAAGAGTTTAATTACTAGGACCCTTCTGTGAGGAGGCCCCTCCCATCCAGGGTCTTAGCCGAATGGGGTCATCCCACCTAGGGTCTTAGCTGGGAGGGTCTTCCTCCCTAGGGTCTTAGAAGGAGGAGGATAATTACTAGGATCCCCGTGAGAAGGCCCCTCCCATCTGGGGTCTTAGCCGAATGGGGTCTTCCCATATGGGATCTTAGCCAGGTGTGATTTTCTCCTCTGGGGTCTTAGACGGAGATGGTTAATTACTAGGACCCCGTGAGGAGGCCCCTCCCATTTAGGGTCTTAGCGAATAGGGTCTCCCACCCCGGGGTCTTTACTAGAAAGTCGGGGTTTGCTAATGACAAAGACCTATAATCATTGAGCGCCCATATTTGGCAATCAATGAGGTCTTGCGAGCCATATTTGGCAATCAGGATGAGGCCTCTCTGCAGTCAAGAGAACGTGCTTATCTTCAATGTGGTAAAAAGAGATGTCTTGATATCTTTTTGTCTTGCTTCAAGCTTTGAGGGTACATTCTTCGCCTGTTGAAGTTTGGTGTCATATGCCTTGGAGTGATGTCCATCTGGCTTCATTGCACTCATCGTAGTATGTTGGAAGTGTATTCCATGGTCTCTATATTTTAGACTTCCATATATGATATTAATGACTCCACAATATGGGAGTCTCTCTTGATAATAGTTTAGTTGAAGGATTATGGTCCAAGTATTCACCGGGGATCTTTTTCTCCATTGCTCTTCGGGGGATGTGAAGTGTTGACATCCCTAGGGGGTAGCTTCACTGATATAGTCGAATGAATTGTGCTTCCACTTTTGGAGGTTTGGGACTTTTGAGCGGCTGAGTAGAAACTTGAGAGATCAAAGAAAATTTGAGGGAGTCGCTTGTCCAGAGAGGATGGCAAGTGAAAACACTCAATGGCATAGTGGGTGGTGGCAACCGCATTCTTGTGCGAATGCGAGGGGGGAACCAACGCTGGCTACTTCTTATTTCGATGGGTTCTCGGGCTGATTTTTTATGGTGTAGCTTTCTTCATCTATGGAGTCTTCGTCTCTCTAAAGAGTTGAGCATTTCCTTCTTCTTTCGTTTGGTGTGTACCTCTTCAATGAATGGAGATTTTACGGATCTCCCTCCAGCTGAGAATGGCTCATCGACAGGTCATCTGGGGAGTTATATTCTTCTGTAAGAGATTGCTTGCTCCAGAGATAGCTGGAATACTCTGGATGGCTCTTCATTCCTTAACCCGAGTGTCAGGGGGAGTTTGTGGATATCAGTGTTGGACTTCAATGCCTGCTTATCATCCATTAATGTGATGTCTTATTCAGTGTCTGGTTGCTTTCAAGTTCATTGTTCCTCTCTTGCGTTCCATTCGAGTGAGGGCTTTTCTTCATGTAGCTACTGTTGCGGCCTGCAATGGCAGGGTTCCCTTGTGAGGGTCGGAGCTCGGGGATATTTTCGGGAGGTTCCGGGAGTGGATTGATGTCTTAGAGCGTTCCGGGTAGCTTCATTGAACTGGAGAGCTTCCCAGGTCCAGCGACCTTATTTGGTTGGCGGAGCCCTTTAGGAGGAAGAGCTTAGGGAAGGGCACCCTTTCGGCCAAGGACGACCCCCTTGAGCGGGCAAGGAGATCCCTTCGCCCGGCAAGGCGCGCTCTCTTGAGCTCTCTGAGTTGTTGAATGGAGCCCATCTGAAGGAGGGGTCTATCCTCATGCCTTCTCAGTGGTCTGCCTTCTTGCTTGGTTTTCCTGGCTTTGGAGCTTGCGGCTTCCACGAATCACTTCAGGAAATCTTACAATAACTCTCCTTCATGTTGCTTTGCTTGAAAAAGATGAGTCATGGTCTCCAAATACTTCCTTCTGATGGAGAATCGTCACGCGAAGGCAATAGTGAGCTTGTCCATCCCAGTGATGTATCCAACTGGGAGCTAATCGAACCAAGTTAGCGCGTTTGGTCAGAGTTGTCCAAAACACTTTCCAATAGGAAACTTTCCTCACGTCGTAGAGATCCACCTTCATATAGAATTTGTCTAAGTGCTCTTGGTACCCCTCCGGTCCCATTATATTCCGGGAGGCTATAGATCTTGATGCCCAAGGGTAATGGCTTGGCCAGGACGACATGGGCTAGTGAACTTCCTCCCTACGATGATGGCCTACGAGTTGGCTTGGTTAAGGTGTATCACCAATGACTGCTATGCGGGCTTGTGAGTGTGGACTTGGGAATGTTGGGCTCCATTCACAGCTTCTCTTTCAACAGGAGTATGATGATCTTCTTAATTTTTTCCAAGTCCTTCATCGATTTTATCTTCCTCCCCAAAGCTGATGTTCTCAACATCTGGCGGAGCTTGAAGGAGGTCTCCCTGCAGCTTCCGCCATAGCATGATACCTCGAAGCAACTTGGGCAGCTTCTTCGAGCATGGCCTGGAGGGCTCTTTGCATCAAGTGAACTTCTTCAGCAGGCGGAGCTACGCCCTCCTTGGTTATGGCGGAGGCGGCGCCCTTCCCGGAGGAGGGGGGTTGGCCTCCATCTTCAATGTGATAGTTCTTCTTGCTGATTGTTGGCTCCATAGCTAGCAGCTTAGGATTCTTCATCTTGTGGCGGCTCTTCATGATTCTCGCCGTATCCTTTATCTCTTCTTCCCTAACCTCCCAAATCAGGGTCTTCAGTGGCGAGCGGAGCCCGGGACGATCTCCCCTAGCTTCGACCGTAGCTTGATGCCTCAGGGCATTTCGGGCAGCTCATCCAGCAGAGCTTGGAGGGCTTCCCGGATCAGGCGAAATTCTTCAATGGGCGGAGCTCCTCCAGAGGGTGGTGGTGGTGCCCTTTCTTCTTGTGGGAGAGGTAGTTGGCCTCCTGCCTTCTTGATGGTCTTTTCTTTTGCTGGTCTCTGGTCACAGTGCCTGCAGCTTGGGATCTGGCTCCATGTGCTCGAGGTCAGGTCTGCGTCTTTGTGTGCTTTTGCTATTCCCACAGACGGCACCAAAATGATATTGCTTTTTTAGGGCAGATAATTCTAAAGCTAAGGTTTCTGATAAAGTCCTTCTTCCTAAGGATGAAGTCTTCCAAGTCATCTTCTCCAGAAGTTGGAAATTATTCAATTGGGAACTTGCCTGCACACGTACGTAAACATTAGAAGGGTCCTTGGGGGTTGCCCAGGGAGGCCCCTCCAACGCTCAAGTCAGCATGATGAACGAGAGAGAATATATGACAGTGAAGGAATACTGAATTAATACGTAAGAGTAATTATGAGTCAAGATGCCCACAAATGAATATGAGGGACCTTTTTATACCTTAGTAGCGGGCCATGGGCCGCGTAGGAGAAATCGACATATGAGCAGTCCGTAACTCCTTTGGGACTAAGTTATTCCATTTAGAGCCCATTGGGCAATTAATATTAAATTAATATATAAACCAAATTATATATTAAATAATTAAATATATTTTTTGCCCCCAACAGTATACATATTTTATTAAAAAAATGTATATTGGGCCCCCAAAAATTAAAATATACCAAATGGCAAAAATTAAAAAAATACCGAATGGCCTTTTGCTTTAAAAATTATACTAAGAAGATAAATATAACTTCTAAATTCAAAATTAAAAAAAAAATATGTTTTTCTTTCATATTATATGCCAACTCAAGAACAAAGTCTTTCTTCTTTTAAAATTAAAAAAGGTATATGGAAGATTTTTTAAAAAATTGTAAAACCTTTGAATTGTTTTCTAAATAGTTCTACTGCTTATAGAGCTTTGTTACATATACCAGTTACGGTAGCATCAACAGAGAGGAGTTTTTCAAAACTAAAATTAATAAAATCACACTTGTATTTAACTATGCCTCAAGAAAGATTAAATGGGTAGATAATTTTATGTATTGAAAATAAGGTGTTGGAAAATCTTGATTTTGATGACCTTAATGATATTCTTGCTTCACAGAATGCTAGAAGATCTAGATTTTTCAATGACTATTTGATACTTTTATTGTATATGTTTATAGGTGTTGTACTTGTTAAATATTCTGGATGATAAAAAAAAGATGTCTATCGTTGGATATTTTGAATGACAAAGAGAAATATTTCTAACAAGCTAGTTACACTTTTGGGGGAGATATTATTAAAACTACACAAATCTCAAAGGGATATTTGGAATATATTAAGGTTACATTTGGATTGAAAAAGTTAGATTTGAGAGAAGAATTTGGGGAAGAATTTAAAAATGATTTCATATAAAATGAATTTGAAATTCACCGCAATGACTCAAAAATTGCTCAATATAGGAGCCAAACGACTTCAAATCCATTGTACTATGAGAACACAGAAACAAGTTTAATAAATTTGTTATCATAGATTTAGAATATTTCATTTCAGATCCATCAATCCCAACTACTAATTTTTACAATTTATTCATTTTTTAATCAATGAGATTGTTGTTTGGCACCCTTGAAACACTAATCTTTCAACCTACTCTTGACGGCTCGTATAATAGGTACCTGATGAGAAATCCGTCGTCATTCCAATGCCAATTTTTGCAAAGAAAAGCTTGATTTTTGATTGCAATCCAAGTTTTCAATTTTCATAAGTATCAGGTAACAGAACTATTGGGTGCAATTAGGTTGCATCCATATTTGAGATGATGGGGAGGTTTATTTAGATAAGGTTTATCTAGAAACCTCTCTCACCATGACTCTAACTGGGATATGGAATTGAGATATTTATTGATATCTCTCCCTACAATATCAGTCTAATTGAAAATATCGTCTCCCACGTAGAATGAATAATCTCTCTCCTAAAATTTCTCTCTACGGTTTTATTCTTGGAGCATCACCAAAGTTCTCCAAGGGTTTAAGGTTTGCACATCAAAGTGAATAACTCTAGTAGTTATTTACACCAACGAGAAACATGGTTCGTGATCATGGTCGTGATCTTATTCGCGGTTCTATGAAGATAAGACTTGTAGATCGCTTAATCATGGATCAAAAGGAGGCTTGTAGATGGGCTCAATCCTGGCTGCATGGATGATGTGTGTAAAATATACGTGCATTTTGGGGCTTAAAATGATATATATTTGTTGCATTTGCTCGCGTATTTAGTATGTTTTTACTTGGTTTCCTTAAGAGGGCATGATACTGCGTATTCTTGTAATTTTTACAGCAAACGGAGCTTAAAACGAAGAAATATCAATTGGAATGCCCGACTAAGTTTGACGAATGCGAAGAGATGATCAAAACGACGAAGAAAATGGACAAAAACACTTCACACGGTCGGACTTTGTAGTATCACACGGCCATGTGAAAATACCGGTGTGAAACCACACAACCATGTGAAGTTGGGAAAAACAGGGAATGGAATTAGGACCACACGGCTGGACCATGTGATCCCACACGGTCGGACCTTGTGATCCCACATGGGCATGTGGGAAAGGGAATCGCACTGCACCACCAGCCTGTGCGAGAGCACATAACCGTGTGGGGAAGGCTTGCACAAGACCACGGCGTGCGTGCCACGGCCAGGCCGTGTGGGATTCTGCCACGATGCGTTTTTCAGAGTTCTCTTCCCGTTCTAACTCTACAAGTAATCTCTCCAAGCATCTATAAAAAGGACCCAAGGCTTGCACGAAAATATATCACTTCATACAGAGAAAACATATCAAATTACACAAGAACACAAGAATCGAAGATCTTCTAATAGAGGAATGCTAGGTCGCGAAGAACACCACAAAGCTTTCACATCTACGGGAGCATAAGAGCTTCAAAGACTTGGAAGGAGAATCCATCCTGACAAGAAAGGGTTTTCTACCTATGTCTAAGATATCTTGTATGTGCTTAAACGATGTCATAATGTTGATTTCGAATTTGTCTATGAATTTGTTATCAATGTTTGGCTAATCTTTCGGATCTTAGGGGCATAATCGAAACTGTGGATTCATGTTAAATTTGATTACTTATTTTCTTAATTAATTCATGCTTTCTATTTTTTGAATTCGAGTGCTTATTCTTAATTGCTTTTTATCTGATCAATAATTAGCATGTCATATTTGTTAGTGCGAAATTCGGAAGAAGGTTCTAAGGCGGAAATCGAATTCAGAGGTGTATCGATTCGGGAGACCTACAACTATTTGTGGGGAGTCATTCAATTCATAGATCTTCTGGGAGTTAATAATAGTTGTATCGAGTCGGGAGACCTACAATTGTTGTTAATCTACTATTTATGCGCCGCCCGGGAGGGAGAATAGACTAACTTAGGAATTGAACCCATAGAATTGCATGAATTGGTTTTAAAACTTTATTTGCATTTAATATTGAAGAAACATGTTGAGATTATGTGCTTAAGGTTGCTCCTGTAGTTGTTGAAAATACTTGTGGGTTCGCAAATTTATTTCTTTTATTTCTTATTTTTTTATTTTTATTAAACTCAATATTCGGTTGCTTCAATAAAATTGCAATACGATGTTATTATAGCCGAATATCAATCCCTAAGGAATACGAGCTTGCTTGCCTTATTCTATAAACTACATTGTACACTTGCAGTTGTATGATCCAAATATTTTTGGCGAACAAGTTTTTGGCGCCGTTGCCGGGGATTGATTAGATTCTACGTAGATATAGTAATAAGTAGTTCAATCTTAATTGAAGAATAATTTTTTTAATTTTTAAAAAAAATTCGAAAATAGTTCGAAATGTTTTTTATTTTTATTTGTTCGGTTCTAACATTGCTTTTGTTAAGTGTAGGTAGTGCATGATCACGCGTTCCATATCGACCCAGCCAATACCCATTATTTAAGTCTGACTGAAGACGTAAAACTTAAGCGCTTTATGGGAGGCAACCCAATTTATTTCCTATTTTCGTTCTTTTTTTTATCGCTTTCAATTTTAATTTCAATTTTGATTTTTATTTTTCCTTCTATTAACTTAATTTTTAGTTTTGTTTAGTTTTCTTGAGTTGTTATGTAGGAGGCGTCACGGCAAACTCCCGGGTATCGAAAAAAAAGTACGGAAACAATCCACACGGGCGTGTAAGACCACATGACCAGGCTGTGCGAGAGGACGAAATACCCAGCACCACACGGCCGTGTGACAAAGGGCCAAGGAAATTACGCGTACGCAGCCACACCCAGGGTCACACGGCCGGCCGTGTGACACCACACGGTCATGTGGCCAAAGACCAAAAATCGGGCAGAATGCAATCACCCCCTATTTTAACCCCAAATTCTCACTTTTTCTCCCACTTTCTCCTACACAAACCATAACTTACAAAAATTCTCTCCCTAAATTCCCAAACTCCTCTCCAAATCTCTCCAAATTCTCCACATATCTCAAACCAAAAACACAAATCCTTCACCCTCTCAAGAAAACCCACCACCAAATACCTTCAAATTTCAACTTCTTCAAGTTCTACATCAAGTTTGGGGGTACTCCAAAAACTCCAAAATTTCAGATTTTTCTCTTCAAAATCTTGAAATTCATGGCTTCTAGAGATGAAAGAGGAACTAAGAGAAATACAAGAAGAATGAGAGAGCCAACTCCGGAGCCTGAACCCAAGCCTCAACCAATATTTGACCCCGAGGAGCCCGAAGCTTCAAATGTAATCTTGCCAAACGAAATACACCAGGCTAGATGGACGATACTCTACTTTCGTCCATGGATTAATACAAGGTATCTTGATGAATCTACTCTTACGAATTTAGGTTTATTGAAAGATTTTCGAGCTTTATGTAGTAGAATTGATTGGCATGAATTTTTAAATGGGCATTGGGCCACTTATTCAGTTATCACACTTGAAATTTTGAGTAGCTTTGAATTGGTGGTTCTAAAAAGAAACTTGATGGGAGTTAGGTTTCGCCTAGGGAATGAGCAAAGGGAACTAAGTATAGATGATTTAAATGAAATTTACAAAACTCCGGCTTATGGGGTTGAGGAACACGAGGAGTTTGATAAGGATAGGTTTTGGAAAAAGATAACTGGGAAACAAATCTACACGCCAGGCACCTCAAAGGCGTCTAGTATTCGAAACCCATTATTCCGATATGTTCAGCGAGTCTTAGTTGAAACAATTTTTGCAAGGGAGGAGAGTAGAGGGGCATTGAGGTAGACGAATTATTCATCATATGGTGTATGGCATCGGGGACTGAAATTGTGCCAAACATCGGGGTTATGATAGCCAAGCAATTTGATAGGATAAGAAAATCTGAGAGGGGTGGAATTTGCATCGGGGGATGATTACCCCTATTGCTGAATATTTCAATATTAATTTGGAGGGATATGTGGAGGCCGTGGGGCCTAAATTAATTGATCTAACAATTCTAACTGATGTGAAAATGATAAAATTCGATGGGCGTGATTGCGGCTCAATCAGCGAGATAGAACAACGGTTAAGCTTTCTAACCCGAAGCCACGTCCATTAGAAATAGGGTAGCTGGTTGCTTAGAGAGGTACAGGGGGATCTTGCTCAAGAAGAGCGAGGATGAGCTAATGAGGAGATGCCTAGGAATCCTCTAGACAAGGGAAAACCGGCCATTTACTATGAGTGAGAGGCTCCAAAGGGTAGAAGGCGCGTCGGGAAATTGATAGATGACACATATCGTTGTGACCCACGGTGATGAGTATCACCAGGAGTACTTACGGCCCGATTTGATGCCATCACCTAGCAAAGAACATCATATATGCGAGATGATGTCTCGTATGGACCGATGGCATATCTCTCAGGGCTACTACCCTCCACCTCCACCACCACGGTGATCCATGTAAGTTCTTATTACGCATTCCTCTTTCTTTTGATAATTTCCTCATATGTTGGAAAGAAGCATATTTTAAATTTGAGGGGTTGTCAAGAATCCATAATTCAATACTTTTTGCATTTTGTAGTTGCATTTAGGATTGCATGTAGAGCACTTTGCAATTATATTTTCGAAAAAAAATTATTTTTTTTGTTTATTTTTTCGATTATTAGTTTATTTTGTATTAGCACGTTTACCGCTTTAGCACGTTTAATTGTTTTTGTGTGTGATTTTAATTAAGTTTTTAAATGCCCAGCTCCTGTATGATTTTACTATGAGCATTTTATGGAATGAGATAACATACTTGTGGGAATAATTTGATAAATTATTGGGAAGATGTAATTTATTTGCTTGGCATTAGTTAAGAAAATTGGGTATTTGAGCATGTTGCGAAAAATAAGTCTGTGAGCTTTTGTGCCTTAAACTGCCTTATATTATGCAAACATTTTTTTTTAGTGTGTCATTCATGATTTATAGAACTCTGGAACTTGCTCTGGTATCTTCATTGAAGCCATGAGTGTGTGCAATTTTTGAAAATGATCTAAGGCCATCTTTGTTTAGCCTACTTAGCCTAAAAAGCCTACCTATGAACTCATGATTCCCTAGTTAGCCAATTTTGAGCCAAAACTTTTTATTCTGAGCCACATTGATCTTTAAAATTTACACATGATTTTATCCCTGAAATTTCTTGAGCTTATAGAAAATGAACAAGTTTGGGGAAGAATTGGTGAAAATATATGAGAAAAAAGAGAGGAAGTTGGCAAAAGAAAGAGGGATGAGCAGTATCTGGGTAAATGAAAAAATACATGAAGCTCGAAAAAGAAAGAAAATCTCTTAAAAATTACATAGAGAAAATCGAGCAAAGCAAAAGAAAAATTCTGAAAGCTTAAAGGCTAGAAAAAACAAAGAAAAAAAGGCAAAAAGTCCTAAGTATGAAAAAAGAGAAATAAGGGTGGAATTGAAACAGAAAATGAGTATTATATGAAAATGGGTTGGTGAATTGCAAGTCTGTATGCTTAAATTCTATTTGCTCAAGTCAAGTCACTTAATCCAAATTTCCCTACCCTTACCAAAAAACATACACTACAACCTAATAAAAGTATTTTTTGATTCTTAAGTTGTGCACACAAAAGTGGTAGAGATGTTAGATGATTTGCAAGCATACGGTAGTTCTACTTTCACTGAATTGAATTTGAGCATACACTATCCATACACTTCTGAGAGTTGAGTGATACACTACTTACTTGTGAGTCGTGATGTCAAGTACCCAAGAGAGTATTAATTATGCAAAGTTTATGAATGATGACTTCTTGATAATAAATTATATGGTTTCCTTGAGTATGGAGTCAAATGCTATTTAATGTTCATAATGCTTTAAGTTTGGGAGATTTTGATGTGTGTAAATTATACGTGCATTTTGGGGCTTAAAATGATATATATTTGATGCATTTGCACGCGTATTTAGTATGTTTTTACTTGGTTTCCTTAAGAGGACATCATACTGTGTATTCTTGTAATTTTTACAGAAACCGAGCTTAAAACGAAGAAATATCAATTGGAATGTCCGGCTACAATTGACGAATGCGAAGAGAAGATCAAAACAACGAAGAAAATGGACAAAAATACTTCACACAGTCGGACCGTGTGGTGTCACACGGCTGTGAGAAAATACCGGTGTGAAACCACACAACCATGTGAAGTTGGGAAAACAGGGGATGGAACCAGGGCCACACAGCCGGACCGTGTGATCCTACACGGGCGTGTGGGAAAGGGTATCGCACCGCACCACCAGCCCGTACGAGAGCACACAACCGTATGGGGAAGACTTGCGTAAGACCACATGGTCGTGTGGGATTCTGCCATGACGCGTTTTCAGAGTTCTCTTCCCGTTCCAACTCTACAAGTGATCTCTCCAAGCATCTATAAAAGGAACGCAAGGCTTGCATGAAAATATATCACTTCATACAGAGAAAACACATCAATATACACAGGAACGCCAGAATCGAAGATCTTCTAAGAGAGGAAGGCTAGGTCGCGAAGAACACCACAAGGCTTTCGCATCTACGGGAGCACAAGAGCTTCAAAGGCTTGGAAGGAGAATCCATACTGACAAGAAAAGGGTTTTCTTTCTATGTCTAAGATCTCTTGTCTGTGCTTAAATGATGTCATAATATTGATTTTGAATTTGTTTATGAATTTGTTATCAATGTTTGGCTAATCGTTCGGATCTTAGGGGCATAATCGAAACTGTGGATTCATGTTAAATATGATTATTTGTTTTCTTAATTAATTCATGCTTTCTATTTTATGAATTCGAGTGCTTATTTTTAATTGCTTTTTATCTGATCAATAATTAGCATGTCATATTTGTTAGTGTGAAATTCGGAAGAGGAGTTCTAACAAAGATGGTAATCAAATTCAGACATAAACGGGTGTATCGAGTCTGGAGACCTACAACTGTTTGTGGGGAGTCATTCAATTCATAGATCTTTTGGGAGTTAATAATAGTTGTATCGAGTCGGGAGACCTACAATTGTTATTGATCTACTGTTTATGCGCCGCTCGGGAGGGGGAATAGACTAACTTAGGAATTGAACCCATAGAATTGCATGAATTGGTTTTTAAAACTTTACTTGCATTTAATATTGAAGAAACATGTTGAGATTATGTGCCTAAGGTTGCTCCTGTAGTTGTTGAAAATACTTGGGTTCGCAAATTTATCTCTTTTATTTCTTATTTTTTTATTTTTATTAAACTCAATATTCGCCCGCTTCAAATCTTGCCAAACTGCAAAACAAATCTGGGATAAATTAACTTTAATTTGTGAAGGATCTGACCAAATTAAAGAAAACAAATTGTCTGTTGTTGTACATAAATTTGAAAATTTTAAAATGTTTGCAGGTGAAACCTTTGATCAGCTGGATGCTAGATTCACTGAAATAACAAACGAGCTATCAGCACTTGGGAAAGAATATACACAAAAAGAAATGTTTATGAAAATTTTGAGAAGCCTCCCAGCTGAATGGGAAATGAAGGTCATGGTCCTGAGACATTCAATGAACCTCACAACAACATCCAATCATGAGCTATTCTTAGACCTCAAAGCCTATGAGTTTGAGATGAGAAGAAAAGATCAAGAGGATACAGCTGTACCCAAAACAACTGCACTTATAGTCAAGGATGGGAAGAGAGCTGAGGTCAAGGAAGTCATTGACCAGGAGGAAATTGCCCTAATGGTTAAAAGATTCAACAAGTTCTTCAACAAGAACTATAAAAGAAACAAGGGTGAATCTTCCAGGAGACATTCAGCCCCTTCCAAGTCAAGGGAAGATAGGCCACCCAAGAGAGCTGAGCATCAAAAGATTGAATATCAGAGAGCTGACAACCCAAGGACGGAAAGAGCTGATCAAAGAGCTGAGAACCTATGTTGTAAATGCAGACAACCAGGTCACTTTGCTATTGACTGTCCATATCCATTAGTCAATAAATACATGAGTGAAGAAGAAAGAAGAATCTTCAGATAAAGAAGACAGGAAAAGAAAAAGGCTATGTTGGCTGTTGAGACTGCTGAGACAGCTAAGTCTAAAGAAGCAGCAAACTCAGAAAGTAGTGAAGCTGACTACTCAAGTGATTCTGAAGAAGAAGAAATGATCTGTCTAATGTCTAAAGAACAAGATCAACCAGACCAAGAAGATGAGGTACACTCTAACTCATCTCACTCAGATTCTAGTGATAGTGATTGTGACACACACACTTCATGACCCACTGATCTTTATGATTCATTAGGCAAAATGATAAAAGACATTGAGCACATTAAATCCTCACACACACTATTAAATGAGGAAAACAGCCAGCTCAAAAGCCAAAACTCACAGCTAACTAAGGAGTTGAGTACTCTGAGTCACATAGCTGATGAGAATAAAGAGCTGAAGGATGAGAATGCTAAACTAATAGCACAGATAGCTGCTATAGAAAAGAGGGAAAATGATCTCAAAAATGTGATTGCATCATTTACAAAGGCATCTAAATCGTTGGATGACCTTATTATGAGCCAAAAAGAGTGTGGAGATAAGTCAGGCATATGATTCAATTCCTTTGTGCACAGTCAAGCTCCCAGAGTGATTCTGGTAAAAAGATCTTCAAGTAATGAAGCCTCTCAAAAGTCCAAAACACCAAATGTTTCACCCACACTCACTCCAAAGCACAATCACAAACAAACTGGCCTTGGATATAAAGGAAAAGGAAAATAGCCAGTTGAGTATACTGAGAGGACCAACACTTGTGCCTGTTTGTTGCTTCTGTCGGGAATGGCTGCTTCGAAGCTAACAACATCTGGGTTGCACCACTTCTCAACAGATCTTGAGATCGACAAGGGCTAGGTCGAAGACCAACTTCTGATTTGTTTGTCGGATTGACTCACGGCCTTTTTTGTCTTTGCATTACCCTAGTTCCAACATCCTAATAGCCATAGGAGATAGCTAGCTGGGTTGCACAGGTTACGCTCCATCATTGTATGCCCGACAGTTTGGGTGAAAGGAGTTCATTCCTAGAACAATTGACTTATCTCAGTTCGCGTACTGCTTTTCCAAAGTAGGCACACAAGAAAGGCTGGAAGCTGTGAAAGGGTGATTCCCCCCTTTCCATTGAAGAGGAAGCTACCTTCCCCACCATTTTAGCCTATCTGTGCATCATGCTCTGAGTGTCGCGGCTTGTTCTCCTCTCTTTTCTACAAAATGATTTTTTTTCTTGGGCGAATGCTTTTATGGGTCTCGACCCTTCCTTCCGATGGTTGGTACCTTCGCTTGACATCTATTTACGCCCTTTTTTCGGTGGACATGGCGAGCAGGCCGAAAAGCATGGTTCATAGGGTACGCTATGTCAGAAGATGGGGAGAAGAGAGAAGGTCAGGCGACCTGCCTGTCACATGAGCGAGTAGGCGACTATGATAAGGAATCTGTCTTGAAGAGTGAGATCCGAATGGACCAGTGCCTTAGATTATATAGGATAATATCCGGTGGTTGATTGAAAGAAATAAGGATAGCAAGCAGGTCCACGTCTGTCTATCAAACCTCAAACTTGTAGCTTCGAGGCAAGCGATGAACAGTCACTCATTTTTGATAGTTATACGATTCCAGAAGATGATCCAGAATTGGGTCAATCACGTTTATTAGAAGTGGACAATAGAGTGGGAGCTGAGAAGAAATCCAGCAGAGTTCCTCAGCAAACTCCAAATAGGAAGTACTCTGTGAAGAATAAACAGAGCTAACAAAAACCCCAGAAGTTTTATCAAAGAAACACATATGATGGGAATGGTAGAAACTACCCAAGCCAAGTGATTGGAATAATGTGAAATACCAAAGCCAAAGACCTATGGAATACAAGCCTAAATGGCAAAGACCTAGAACTCAACAAAGGTCATTCCAAAGGCAAAAGAGCTATCATCAGCACGCATATGCACCCAGGCACTACACTCAGAAATATCACAACTACCCAAAGAAGGCAATTGCTAAAACACACACACATGCATACAGACAAAAGAGACAGCTGTATGAACCTAAAGCCCCCAAGCAATTTACCAAAGTGAGTTATGATTATGGCACAGATAGATGGAAACCTCTTAGAGTCAAGTCATTTGGCTATAGGTTGGTTGGATCATCTTATAACACTAACCCCTCAGGACCCAGACAAGCATGGGTACCTAAAAACTAATTTTCTTGATTGCAGGTTCAAGGAACAACTGAGTGCCAAGGAACTTGGTACATGGATAGTGGTTGTTCTAGACATATGATAGGAAACAAGAAAAATATGTCAAAATTCAAGGAGATTAGAGGCGCAAAAGTCACATTTGGAGGAAATGAAGCTCCCGGGGAAATAAGAGGCACTGGATCCATAAAAAAAATGGATTAGAAATCACAGATGTTGCATATGTTGAAGGCCTCAACTTCAACCTGTTAAGCATCAGCCAACTCTGTGACAAGGGCTATAATGTTGGATTCAATATGGGAGTGTGTCAAATTAAAGATACTGAATCAAATGGAATAGTGCTGCAAGGATCCAGACAGAAGAATATGTATGTGGTAGACTGGTCGACTGCCACACCAAGCATCTGTCTGTTGGCGAAGAGCACAGCCGAATTAAGTTGCCTGTGGCATAAGAAGCTAAGTCATCTAAATTTCAAGACAATCAACAAGCTTGCAAGGAGTCATCTTGTAGAAGGATTGCCAGACTCAGTGTACAAGAAGAAAAGTGTTTGTGATGCATGCCAGATGGGAAATCAGATCAAATCATCATTCAAAGAGAAGCCTAGTTCTTCTTCAACAAGAATATTGCATCTGTTGCATATTGATTTATTTGGTCCTGTTGAACCAGCCAGCATAAGTTGAAAGAAATACACCTTAGTGGTGGTGGATGATTATTCAAGATATACATGGACAATCTTCATGTGCGAAAAGAAGGAAACCTTGCAGAAACTACCTCAACTGATGAAAAGAGTTCAAAATGAAAAGAGCCAAACCATTATAAAGATAAGATCTGATAGAGGAACTGAGTTTGTCAATGGGATAATAACTCAGTACTGTGTTGAAAATGGTATTGCTCATGAGTTATCTGCAGCTTATCTGCAGCAAGAACTCCACCGCAGAATGGAGTAGCTGAAAGAAGGAAGATAACTCTCAAAGAAGCTGCAAGGACCATGTTGGTATTTGGATCGCTTAAAAGATTTTGGTGAAGCCATCAACACGCATGTTATACTCAAAATAGATGCATGATAAATAGACGGTGACAAAGACTCCCTATGAAATCTGGACAGGGAGAAAGCCAAATGTTGGGTACTTTAGAATATTTGGATGTAAATGCTTCATCTAAAATAATGGCAAGGACAATCTAAAGGCTTTTGATGCTAAAGCTGATGAAGGTATATTTTTGGGATACTCAGCTGAAAGTAAAGCCTATAGAGTGCTGAACAAGAGGACTATGGTCACAGAAGAGTCTATTCATGTGGTTTTTGATGAACCTAATGTAAATGGAGAAGATATTGAAGAGTTAGCTGATAAGCTAAATCAGCCAACTATGCAGAAGAATCCTTATGTTGAAGCTGAAGAAAGAGTTATCAACCAAGATGAAGATGAGATAACTTAATCTCAAAGACAGCTGGAAAATTTGTAGCTGAATGATGATGAAAGAGCTGCTGAAGACAACACAGCTGCGAGACAGCTGAACCTAGCTGATTTGCTTCAACATGATGTGAGATGGCTGCGAGACCATCCACCAGAACTAGTCATTGGAGATGTGAGAGATGGTGTGAGAACCAGATCCAGAGCTCAGCAAGAAGCAATGTTCACTTGTTTTATTTCCCAAATAGAGCCAAAAGATGTGTCCCAAGCATTGGATGACACACATTGGATTCAAGCCATGCAAGAAGAGCTGAATCAGTTTGAAAGAAACAAGGTATGGGAATTAGTGCAGAGACCAACCCATCAAAA
The DNA here is from genome assembly GCA_016081115.2 of Rehmannia glutinosa. Taxonomy (NCBI): domain Eukaryota; kingdom Viridiplantae; phylum Streptophyta; class Magnoliopsida; order Lamiales; family Orobanchaceae; genus Rehmannia; species Rehmannia glutinosa. The sequence goes on along the minus strand of CM071926.1, from coordinate 61,035,955 downwards.
TGTTATTGGCACAAAATGGGTTTTCAGAAACAAGATGAATGAGGAAGGTTCTGTGGTAAGGAACAAAGCAAGATTGGTAGCCAAAGGGTATTGCCAAGAAGAGGGATTAGATTTTGATGAAACATTTGCTCCTATTGCAAGACTAGAAGCAACAAGGACGTTTCTTGTCTATGCTGCACACAAGAACTTCATTATATATCAAATGGATGTGAAAAGTGCATTTTTAAATGGGCTGTTGGAAGAAGAAGTCTATGTTGAGCAACCTCCAGGCTTTGAGCAGAAGACCATTGGAGATAAGGTGTACAAGCTCAAGAAAGCTTTATATGGATTGAAACAAGCACCTAGAGCATGGTATGACACATTGTCTCCATTTCTAACGGACAACGGATTACCAAAGGCAAAGTTGACAGATGACTCTTCAGAATTCAAGATGGAGAGAGTATACTGCTTGTTTAAATATATGAAGATGACATCATTTTTGGATCCACAAATAAAGAGTTGTGTGATAAGTTCTCAAACCTCATGCAAGGCAAATTTGAAATGAGCATGATGGGAGAGTTGACCTTCTTCCTAGGACTTAAAGTTAAGCAGCTGAAGGATGGAACCTTCATAAGTCAAACAAAGTACACCAGAGATTTAATGAAGAAATTTGGTATGGAAGAGAAGTCTTCTTTGAAAATACCAATGAACACATCAGTCAAGATGGACATGGATGCAGATGGTAAAGCTGTAGATCAAACAAGATACAGAGCACTTATTGGATCACTGCTCTATTTTTAACAGCAAGCAGGCCAGACATCACCTTTGCAGTAGGTGTATGTGCAAGATTTCAATCTGCACCAAAGGAGAGCCATATGACTGCAGCTAAGAGAATCCTAAGATATTTGAAATGATGCCATGAAGTTGGCTTATGGTATCCAAAGGAAGGTGGATTCAAGCTTATTGGTTACTCGACTCGACTATCTTTGGATGTAGAGTTGATGGGAAAGAGTACATCGTACATGTCAAATGCTTGGAAACAGATTGGTTTCCTGGTTTAGCAAGAAGCAAAACTCAATAGCCACATCCACAGCTGAAGCAGAGTACATAGCTACGGGCAACTATTGTGCCCAAGTCTTATGGATGAGACAACAACTGAGAGATTATGAAATTGAAGAAAAAGAGATTCCAATTATGTGTGATAACACAAGTGCTGTTGCAATCACTCAAAATCCTGTGTTGCATTCAAGAACAAAGCACATTGATGTCAGATATCATTTTATAAGAGATCATGTTGAGAAGAAAGATATCATTTTGGAATTCATCTCAACTCATAAACAATTAGCTGACATTTTCACCAAGCCCTTATGTGAATCAATATTTGAAGAGCTTAAGCATGAGCTAGGGTTAATTGAGCTGAGTTAATACTCAGAAACTCAATTAGATGAGATGGAAGATAGAAAGTGAGGAACGAACAAGATTTTCTCATCAGCCAAGTGAATCAGCCTTATCGGAAAGTCAGCTGTATCGAGTTAATGAAAGGAGAGAAGCTGAGTTAAGTCACTTTTGACATAAGCTGAGTCATTAAATAGCTAAGTGACAAAAACACAGTCATTTTTAATGAGCGGGAATGTTTTTAAGGATGACATCAGCGTAATAATGACGGGTACAGTCAAAAGCTGCACAGTAAGCATATGATTGGATATAAATGCTGCCGCATTAAATGCGGGCAATTAAATGCCGATCGTGTTAAACTTTTGTTGATCTCGATCAAAATTCAAAACCGAAAACACATCCTTTCATAACCATTATATACTCATTCTTTCAGTTTTCTCACACTTAAAACGTTTCATCTTCAAACATGCGAAAGCAAGTCATTTTCTCTCGAAACCCTACAAGTTTTCAAGAAAGTTCATCAAGATTTAATCGGTAGAAACTTCCAAAAATGGCACCAAATCTTGATTTCGTCAAGTTATCAAAGGAAATCCACTGGTTCGATTGTGGATTTTGAAGGAATGTTGAAGCCGGGTTCGATGAAACCCTAGTAAAGAAGATAGCCGATATCTTTCGAAAAGGCCGTCTAAGACCTTTTCTTAATTTGGAGTTCTCGCACACCTATCTTGAAGAGGTGGCCCCGGTTCTATGTAAATGCCGAGGTGCGGGATAAAGGTATCGAGTCCTCTCTCACCGCAAGGACATCATGATCATTGCTAAGGACCTTGTGGAGCATCGCTTGTTTCTGCCGTCTAAGGGTATGCGGAAATCTCGGCTGATGTGGACTCGTCGCCGCATGGAGAGAAGTAGCCAAACCGGAGTGTGCTACGAAAGTAGTCTACACAATCGAGAAGAAGTTACTCAAAGACTAAGCCGATCGTCATGATGCGATCATTCAAGGAAGAAAGTTAACTGGCCGAGTTCGTACAAGACTCGCGAGAATGTTGTAAATAAAACATTCAAGGAAGATGGATCCTTTGGAGGATCACTTGGCTATGGCCTAATTATTGGGCATTTGATGGAAGCGAAGGGCATTCCCCTTCAACATGGAAAGCCCTTCCATGTAAACAAGAAGATGTTCGGGGGCTAACCTTTTAGGATCCCAGAATAGAGCCCATGCGAAAAGGGCAGATACATGTGACGGGAAATCAGCTTACCCCGAGGACACAGCTATTTCCTCTCCTCCCAAGAAGAAAGCTGCAAAGAAGAAGGCTGCCCCTGCAGCAAAGTCAATGGACGCCCCTGCCCCTGCAGCCAAGTCACCTACCCGAGCAGCCGTGTCTCCTGCCCCCGTAGCCGAGGTGGAGAAGGAATCCCAAATACCTTCTCCAGCCATAAGAAAAGAAAGAGGATCGCCAAGCCTAGAAAGCGCTCCATCTAAGAAAGATGCTCCATTTTGCCACCAAGGTACGAAAAAAGGAATCGAAGAAATTCCTCTAGTGAGGACAAAGAGAAGGAAGAGAATCTCCAAGCTTTCAGAGCTTGAGAAGACAGTTGTGTCCGCAACTCAGCTGGAGAAAACTCCTGAGACTGCTGAAGAAGTGCAGTCTCCAGAAGTTGTTGACGAAACAGCCAAGTCTGTTGAAGGCGATCAACAGAGGCCCCCAGAAGACCGAGCTGTAGTCAGGACAGCTGAGGAGGAAGAAGCAGTTGAGACAACAAAATCTCCTGCTGAAAGGATTGTGTCTCCACCTGCCACAGATGCTACTGAAGGCGAAGCGCATCAGAGTAGGCTACCTTCTATTCCAGAAAAGGAAGGTCTGGAAGAAGAAAATGAGGATGATGATCTCATCATGTACTCACCCATATATCCAGACATTCAGCGCCCTCTGCGTGAATGGAGGGCATGGAAGCTAAGCAACTCCAGGGTGTAGTTCAAACGCACTGAGTTTATAGAAGAAGAAGAGGAATTAATGCAATTCCTAGGAATTACCACTGCACGACAGGCTCTCGATGAAGAGAATTGAATGGAGATCCTCTGTATCATAAAGGCAGACGAGAAAGACAAAGCTGAAGAGCAAGCCCGTGCACTAGAGAAGGCAAACATATGTCCTTTGACTGGAACTCTAGAACACACTCACCCTCATTTTGATGTGTTCTCCGAAAGTGATGAAGATATGGATCCTGCTGCTGCACAAGAAAAGTCAGAAATGCAGCAAGCTCTAAGGGAATCCAGGCTGATGCACGAGCAGTAGTTGATGGAAGGACCAGGAGAGTCTTCAAAATCTCTCCTGGAGATAGACCCGTTGGGAGTAGTGCAGCAGATTGCCAGAGTTATCGCTGCGACCACGTCCCCAGTACACTCAGAAGATGGGTCCAGGGACTTGGCAATGAGACTGGGAATTTGGGCACCCAAGTTGAGCCAACCCCTATTGAAGGTGTGTTACCACCTTCCCCTACGGCTGAGCACTCAATGGAAGCAGCCGAGAGTTTGGAGAAGAGTGACCCCACCGTACCAGTCCGGTGTGGTGTGAGGGGGGAAACTCACTCCACTGCGGCAGAGGTCGGAGGATGTAGAGACGAGTCCACATTGCGAAAGGAGAAGAATTTGAAAAAGAAAAAGAACCACAGCAGACTGACACTGATGAAGCTCGGACAGTTGAGTCTGTCTCAGCTGAAGTGCCAACGGCTTTGCAGGCTGAGGATGCTGCTGGTGCAGTCGAGGCACAAGTTGGAAATGCCCCGGGAGTTAACACTCCGGGCACTGAAAGCGCAATCTAAGGGGTTGAGTCTCCTTCGGATGCCATGGTCCAAGACCCTATGACAGCTGCGTCTGTCGAAGAGAATATTGAAGGTGTTTCTGCAGTTGAGACTGCTAAAGGTATTGAAGACCCGATAGAGGTTGAGACTTCCCTGGGTAAAGAGAAAGAAATGCAGAACATCCCTCCTGTTCACATTGAAGAATCTGAGAAGGAGATTAGTGCACTTCATGATTCCTAAGATAACCCTGATATATCATTTCTGGGATCTGAAGATGAAGCTAAGTCCACCACTGTTGCACATCACAAGGACCCAGCTGAAGATGTTCTTCCATAGACGAGTCAGTCAAGTTTCAAAGCTGCTCGTCAAACATTCAAATTTGATGATGAACCACGCCTCCACGTTTCATCATCATCCGATGATAACTGATGATAATCTGAGAGACGATCTACTCAAATTGATAAATCATCGAGGCCGAGGAAGTGTTAAGACAACAGGCTCGTCGGTGGGCAAAAACAATCAACTGCCCCATCTGCAACAACTTCAACTGCGCAGGCTACCAGAGCTGCAGCAGGGACCACCTCGCACACAATATCTCAAGTGCGAGATGATGCATTTGAGGATGTATTCCCTTTTCTCTCGATCTTCCTGTGCTAGAAGAATAGACTGCAAGAGAACAGAAGCACTACACTGTCCAAGAAGATCCAATAATTCCTCGATCGAATTTTGCCGGTGATTTCAACTTCGATGCAAAGTGGCCGGCAGCTGACTCAAGTCAGACAGTTGAGATGCGTGAAATCTTCAAGAAGATCTGTGAAGAGATTGGGAAGATTGACCGGCACCAAGCCTCTCTCGACATGCACCTGGACAACAGAGATGCCACTCTCAGACCAGACTTGAGAGGAGTGGTGGTCGGGATAAGGGAATGGTCTCAACAGCCAGAGTGCCATGCGTCTCGAGGAAGTTCGCTACTACAAGGCACTATACAATGAGAATCTTTGGTTTGGAGGCCGACAATCCGACATGAAGCGAGATGATGCGGCCTATATGGAGAGATTGCATGCCTCTCATACAATCGAAATGGAATTGTTGCGTGAATTTCATCGAAAAGAAATTATGCGTGTTGAAGAGACCATGAATTCGAACTTCACCTTCTCACGGATGAAATGAAATTGGTGGGCAAATTGAATTGAAGGCCACTCGCTCAGAATTCCACACAGCTTATGCCGCAGCAGACTCTGCGAACTCGGCTCTCGACGACCGGATTTTATGCTTGCGGGAATGTTCCCTAGGGTTCTCTCTCCTTCGATGATGCCAAAAAAGGGGAAGAGGAATACCTGAGGAAATTGAAGGAAGAAACAACTGAGAAGCAAAAGGATGTAACAACTGTTGAGAAGGAGAAGGGAAATGTTGTTGAGGGGGAGAGGTCAAAGGATGTGACCTTAATGCTTGCCGAAACCCTCGGCAAGGTCATGTCACGAAGATCGATAATCAAGTAAACTTCCAATGACTATGCCGCTCCAACACTCTGTTGTGCCCATGTCCGAGAAAAGAAAAATTGTAGAAGCAGGGATGGAGGAGTTCGACAAGAGAACATATGCCCACGTAGAAGAAATGTTGAAACAGTTTGGTTGCATTCCGGTAGGAAAGGATCAAGATGCCATTCCAGATGACGAAAACAAGCCAAGATCGGTTAAAGAATTTCAAACTCTCGAATCTGAAGGCTATTTCAAGAATATGTCGTTAGCCCAAGCCTGGGATTTGTACTTGGGGAGAAGGGTCCGAAGCTATGTGAAGAAGCGATGAGCGATGAGACTACCACAGACCATTCAGTGGTAAGAAGAACACTCAAAGACAATATACGCCTGAGGAGGAGGAAGAAGTGGTGGAGGAAGAGGTTTTCAACCTAGACCTCTACCTAAAAACATTGAATATGTAGATCTAGGCAAGAAGGAAGGATCTACTGGGCTGGGTATGATGCAGTAGGAAATCGGGAAGTGGCTAGAAAGAATGCTGAATATGTGAAGAGAATTGAAGAAGAAAACAAAAGACAAGATAAGCTGTGGCAAGAACGGCAAGAAAGGAAAAGAAAAGATGAAGCTGCGAAGAGAGCTTATGAAAAGAAGAAAGCCTGAAGAAGAAAAGAAAAGAAAGAGAGCTGATGATGACAGAGCTGAAGAGGAAAGAAAAGAGGAGGCGACCAAGGCGATGAAGTGTTGCTGTGAACCCTTCATGTATTTTACTTTTGTAAATACATTTTTGTAAGTCATCTGTGCACTCTATAAAGTGTTTTTGAATCATCTCACTTTGTATCTGTATCCTAGCATAGATGTGTGAAATTTTCTAGATATGAGTATGCTCTGATACACCTTGTAAACAGCTGTGTAAAGAAGAATGATATGATCAATAATATGATCTATTCAACACTTACATTCTTTGTTTCTGCATTGTCTGTATGTATCTGTGCTGTTTACATTTTATTTAATCTATTTAAGTTTTGGCATCATCAAAAAGGGGGAAATTGTTGGGAAATTTATTGTTTATATTTTGATGAATGCCATGTAAAAGTTAAACTAGAAAGTTGGCACCCCATTTTCCTTGTAATTTGTATTGTAATAGATAGGGCTAAACAAGCTGAGTCAAGTCAGCTTTGCCTGGAAATACAAGAAGTCAACTGAAGACTAAAGTGAAGACTCCCCTGAGGAACAACTGAGTATGGGCAAGAAGAAGAGTCAAGAACTCGACTGATGGTGTATCAGCTGAGGAACAACTATATGAAGAGTCAGTCAAGTCAGCTAAAGGAGCCAAGTCTCAAGTTGAAGTGACAGATGAGTTATTCAATGTCTAGAAGCTAACTCAAGCCACCTGGGGAATAAAAGACTGCAGTCAAGTCATAACAACTGAACGAGATCAGTTTATGAAAGTCTAAAATATTACTCAGAATAGTAACCAGTTAAAGTTGTCAGAGATAAAGTGTTAGTTCCAGTTGTGTGCAAAAGGAACAAACCAATGAGAAGCACTGCACTAGCAAGCAATATTCAAAAACTGTAACCTGCAAATATTCTCAAGTTATTCAAGCAAGATCCTCAAGTTTAAATCTCGAAGGAAATCGATCCAACACCAAGCTGTGAGGGAAAGACAACTTGTGAGGGAAAGACAACTTCAAACTGTTGAAGAGGAAACTTTTGAAGAATCAAAAGGGGTCTACTTTCCAAGGAGGATTGTAGGAAGGTTCAAGATCGAACCAATCTCAAGTTATTGGAGGGCTTCGTGATCAAATCCAAGAAGCTTGAGAAAGTGAGCTGAAGTAGCAAGGCATCTGTCCTGTGAAGAAGCTGAGTCGGATGAGAAGCCAGCTGTGTGACCAAGGCATCTCCAGACTGAGTCCAAGGAGCAAGTTAGCTGCGTGATCAAGACTTGTCTCTAGACTGATAACCACTTTGCAACTGATCATTACTTAGTGGATTCCTCCAGGAGTTAGAAAAGAGAGGAGTAGAAGAATTACCCCATCTTCGAAACTCTATAAAATTTACTTGTGTCATTTACATTTCAGCATATATACATTCCTGCACACGAATTTTATATCTGCTGATAATTTTCTATCCAACTGATAAATTACTAAGTGCTAAAGTCAAGTGTTAAAACAAAGTTAAATCAAATTCAAGGGTGTTAAGTCTTCCGCTGAAAAACTCATCACAACCAAGTTAAGGTTTAGACTAAACAACTGAGTTATTCTATCAACACTCTATCGAAGTCAGTTGAGTGGCTAACTCTCTTTGATTAACTAACTTAGCTGTCCCTCAAGGACTTAGCTGTGTATTAACTCTGTAATATTTTAAAAGGACTAAAATAGAAAAGTTGGTAAGGTTTATTCAACCCCCATTCTGAACATTAATTACACCCCTTGGGACCTACAATAATATACCTTCTAAATATAAGATATATACATTATTTTCATAATCTATCAGATACCAATTGGAAGGCCCAAATACGATCGACGAGTGCAAAGAGAAGATCGAAAAGACGAAGAAAATGAACGAAATCTAGTCACATGGTCAGCCCGTGTGGGATGACACAACCGTGTGAGTGCCCGTGTGACGCTACACAACCGTGTGAAATGTTTGGGAGAAAATAGAGACAGAAACAAGTTACACGATCTGCCCGTGTGGACCCACATGACCGTGTGGAGTGTCCGTGTGAGACCACACGGCCCGTGCGATTTGCCTGCGTCAGATTTTGAGTACTTTTACCGTCAGAACTCTACCGGTGATATCTCCAAGCACCTACATAAATGGTCCAAGGCCCTGCACGAAAATAGAAGTCTTTACATCTGAAAATACACTATAATACATAGGATTACACAGATCAAAGGTCTTCTGAGAGAGGAGGGCTAGGTTACAAAAGAACACCACAAGGCCTTTGACATCTACAGAAGCACAAGAGTTTCGAAGGCTTGGAAGGAGGATCCATCCTGACAAGAAAGAGGTTTAGATCTCTTGTCTATACTTAAACAATGTCACAATGTTGATTTCAAGTTTGTCTATGAATTTGTTATCAATGTTTGGCTAATCTTTCAGATCTTAGGGCATAATCAAAGCAGTAGATTCATGTTAAATCTTGATTGATTATTTTCTTAGTTGATTCATGTGTTCTATTTTATGAATTCGAGTGCTTATTCTTAATTGTTGATTATTTGACCAATAATTTGCATGTCATATTTGTCAGTGCAAAATTCGAGAAATGAGTTCTAACAAAGACGGAAATGAAATTCAGACATAAACAGGTGTAACGAGTCGGGAGACTTACAACTGTTTATGGGGAATCATTAACTCCGTAGATCTTTTGGGAGTTAATAATAGTTGTAACATATCGGGAGATCTATAATTGTTATTAATCTACTATTTTCGCCGGGAGGGAGAATAAACTGATTTAGTAATTGAACCCATAGAAACACATGAATTAGTTTTGAAAGGATTTAATATTGAATAAGCATGTTGAGATTATGTGCCTAGGGTTGCTTTCATATTTGTTGAAAATACTTGTGGAGTTCGAATTTATTTGTTTTACTATTATTATTTGACTATTTATTAAAATTTGTGATATTCGGTTGCTTCAATAAAATTGGACAACGATGTTATTATAGCTTAAATGTTTCGTAGTCAATCCCTGAGAAATACGACCTTGCTTGCTATTATCCTATAAACTACACTGTACACTTGCAGTATAGAGATCCAAATATTTTTGGAGAACAAGTTTTTGCCGTCGTTCCCGGGGATTGAAAGATTATACATAGACATAGTATTAAGTAGTTCAATTTTAATTGAAGCTTTTGTAAATAATTTTATTTTTTTATAATTTTTGATTTTTGTAAATAAATTTTTATTTTTTGATTTTTTTCGATTTCTTTTCAATTTTTTTTTTTGTAAATTATTTAATTACTTTGGTTCTAACATTGTTTTTGTTGAGTGATAGTGCATGATCACGCGTTCCAGATCCGGCCAGCTAATACCCATTGATTTAGGAATAGAGAAGACAATGAAGCAACTAAGGAAAATATCTAAAGCAATGACAGATGGGAATAATCAAAATATGGGGGATAACAGAAACAATGAGGAACGCCCACTTAGGGCGGATGGATAGGCCCGCAAAAAGGGTAATTAGGGACTACTTCCAGCCAGAAGTTAGTCGAACTTAAGGGGGTGTGGCCCGTCTACCGATTAATGCAAACAACTTTGAACTTAAACCTGGATTGATCTAGATGGTTTCACAAAATCAGATTTGGGGGAAGAGCCGTTGAGGATCCAAACACGCATTTGCCGCAATTTCTAGATATCTACGATACTGTCAAAATGAATGGTGTTTCTAAAGACCTCATTATATGCCGCCTTTTCGCATTCTCTCTGCACGATAAGGCTAAGGGATGGTTATGGTCTTTAACACCATCCGCAGCAGATTGGGCTGAACTAAGTCCCCGGTTCTTAGCCAAATACTCCCCCCATGCAAAACGCAGCTGACTAAAATTTGAAATCGCTTGATTTAGGCGATTAGATTCAGGGCCATTTTATGAGGCATGAGATAGATTGAGAGAACTACTAAGGAAGTGCCCTCAACATGGATATTCCGATTACCAATAGGTTTAGTATTTCTATAATGGTTTTAGTGAAAACACGAGAACTATTATAAATGATGCATCTGGTGGTGCACTGCTAGAGAAATATCCAGAGGAGGCTCTAGAATCATTCATGAGAAGATGGCAAATAATAGTTATCAATTGCCATCCGAGAGATCCACTGTCCGACAGAGGTTCAGGATGAGAAAGTCACCATGCTCACAGAACAAGTATCCTTGTTAAATATGAAACTGGATCCGATGCAACAAGTGACTCCAACAGATCTTGCGGTTGTTGAAGAAGAGGCAAACTTTATGGGAAAACAAATGAACTTTAACAACAACTATAGAAATAATCAGACACCCAACTACTATCATCCAGAGCTGCAAAACCATGAGAACTTTTCATATGCTAATAACAAAAACGTTTTGCAGCCACCTCCGGGATTTAATGTGGGTAATTAAGGCAGAGCGAAGTCAATTGACAAGAAAGCATCTGTAGAAGAGATGATATCCTCGTTTATCGGAGAAACTAAAGCAAGACTGAATAAGGATGAAGCAATGATAGACATGATTGAGGAACAAGTCACTCAGCTGAACACGAACGTAAATGCAAGGCTAAAATCTCTAGAAACACAAGTAGCCCAACTCGGTACTTTGCAGTGAGAGGCCAACATCAAAAAAGCAAATTCCAAGCGACAGAACTAAACCGATGGAATAGTGCAATAATATTCCTCTGTTCGATGGTACAGATTACGAGGGCTCAAAGATTTCAACTAACCAAGTTCAACGACGATGAAAAAATAGAAATTTGAAGTCTGGCTGAAGACGTAAAATTTAGCGCTTTATGGGAGGCAACCCAAATTATTTCCAATATTCATTTATTTTTGATCGTCTTCGATTTAATTATTTTAATTCCAATTATTTATTATTAACTTAAATTATAGTTGTGTTTGGTTTTGTGAGTTGTTTTGTAGGAGGCGTCACGACAAACTCTGGATATTTAAAAAAAAGTGCGAAAATATGTCACACGGTCGTGTGAACCACATCACATGGACCATGCAACTTAACAAGCAGAGAATTGTCACACGGCCAGGTCGTGTGACACCACACGGCTATGTGGAGTTAGACAAACGCGGAGCAGTGGATACCCAGGGTCGCACGGTCAGGCCGTGCGAGCCCGCACGGATCGTGCGACAAACCCAAACGGGTTTTTCCTCCTTTTTAACCTCCAACACTCAATTTCTATCCCACTTTATCCTACCCAAACCCTACAACTCGAAAATTCTCTCCCAAAACACTCAAACTCTTCTCCAAATCTCTTTCAAATTCATTTCAAATCTTACCCCAAAAGTACAAATTCTTCACCTTCTCAAGAAACCCATCACCAAAATTCTTCAATTTCTCAACTCTTACAAGTTCTCCTCCAAGTTTGTGGATTTTTAATTTCCAAATTTTAGATTTAAATACTTCAAAAACTTGGTTTCATGGCTTCTAGAGGAGAAAGATGAATTAGAAGGAATACAAGAAGAAGAAGGGAGCCAACACCGGAGCCTGAACCCGAGCCCCAACCGAGTCGTGGCCGGTTTAACCGGAGGGCTATAATGTCATCATGCCGGATGAAACACACTGTGCTCGATGGGCGGTGCTCTATTTCTGACCATGGATTAATACAAGGTATCCCGATGAACCTACTCTCGCTAATTTGGGTTTGTTGGAGGATTTTCGTGCTATGTGTGGTCGTATAGATTAGCATGAATTGTTGAACGGGTATTAAGCTACATATTCGATTTATATTGTTGAATTTTTAAGTAGCTTTGAATTACTAGTCCGAAAGCAAAATTTGTGGTTCCGTTAGCCAATGAGCCGAGGGAGTTATCAATTAATGATTTGAATGCGATATATAGAACTCCAACTTATGGGGTGGAGGAACATGAAGACTTTGATAAGGATAGATTATGGAAAGAGATAGCGGGTAAATGAATTTATACGTCGGATACAACAAAGCCATCTAGCATTCGGAACCCGTATTTCGCTATGTACAAAAAACTATAGCGGAAATCGTGTTTGCAAGAGAGGATGGCAAAGGGGCCTTAAGAATAGATGAGTTGTTCATTATTTGGTGTATGGCATCGGGGACTGAGGTTGTGCCAAATGCCAGGGCTATGATAGCCAGACACTTTGATAGAGTGAGAAACAAGATAGGGGAGGAATTTGTATTGGGAGGCTTATTACTCCTATTGCCGAGCACTTCAATATTAGCTTTAAGGGGTATGCTGAAATCGATGGGCCAAAACTTATTGATATGACCATTTTGTCTGCTATGAAAATGACTCAATTAGATGGGCGCGATTATTGGTTGAATCATGCGCATAGAACTCGAGTTAGGCTCCCAAACCCGGAAGCTACTTCTATCAAAGATAGGAGTAATTGGTTGATGAGAGGTGATCAGGGGACTGATGCTCAGGAAGGGCAAGATGAGCCTATGCAAGATAGGGATATGCCGGGATCCTCTAGACAAGGGGATAATCGTCCATGGAACATAAGTGATACGCTCGAAAGGGTGGAAGCCGATGTTGGCAAGTTAGTAAATGATACTTATCAGTTGTCGGCGACAGTTGATGAGTATCAAACTGAATATTTACAAAGGTTCGATGCTATCACCTAGCAGCACTAGTAAATGTACGAGATGATGTCTCGTATGGATCAGTGGCACATCTCGTAGGGCCACTACCCTCCACCTCTACCACCACAATGATTCAGTAAGTACTTTTTACGCATTCCTCTTTCTTTGGATAATTTTCTCATATGTTCGGGCCAAAGCGTATTTTAAGTTTGAGGGGTTTGTCAAGAATGCGTAAATTAGCATTGTTGCATATTTGCAATGCATTTAGGATTGCATGTAGAGCATAAAAATTGCATTATTTTTTTTTAATATTTTTGATTTTTTGTTGTTTTTATTGCTTTAGCACGTTTAATTGCTTTTGTGTGATTTAGGATTAAAATTCGAAAAAGTACAAAAAAAAGCTTTCGTATGATTTTACTATGAGCATTTGATTTTATGAGATGACATATTTTTGTGAATAATGCGATGAATGGTTGAGGAGACGTCTTTTACTTGTTTGGAATTGATTAAGAAAATTGGGTATTTGAGCATGTTGCAAAAAATAAGCTTCTGAGCTTTTGAGCTTTTAACTGCTTTCATGTTATGCAGACTTATTTTTCTTGAATGTGTCATTCATGATTGTTAGAATTCTATAACTTGCTTTGGTATCTTCATTGAAGCCATGTATGTGTGCAATTTTTCAAAATGATTTAAGGTCATCTTTGTTTAGCCTGTTTAGCCTAAAAAGCCTACCTATGAACTCATGACTCCCTAGTTAGCTGCTTTGAGCCTTATCTTTTTATTATTAGCCACATTTTGATCTTCAAAATTGAAAGCTGATTTTTATCCCTAAAATTACTTGAGCTTATAGAAAATGAATAGTTTGGGGGACATGTGGTGATATATTAAGAGAGAAAGTTGGCTAAAGAAAGAGGGATGAGCAGTGTCTAGGTAAATGAAAGAATAATGAAGCTCGAAAAAGAAAGAAAAGTCTCTAAAAAAGAAAGAAAAATCGAACAAAAGAAAGAAAATAAAGAAAAATTCTGAAAATTTAGAAAAAATTGAGATCTTTAGGTTAAAGAAAAAAAAAAGATAAAAGAAGGCAAAAAGGCCTTAGAATGAAAAAGGAGAAAAAGGGTGGAGTTGAGTTGAAAAAGAAAATATCTTGAAAGAATGATTTTTAGATGAAATTGGGTTGGTGAATTGCAAGTCTGTGTACTTAAAAATTCTATTTGCTCAAGTCAAGTCACTTAATCCAAATTCTATGTGCACAAAAAAAGTGGTGGAGATGTTAGACGATTTGTAAGTCTATGGTAGTTCTACATTCATTGAATTGATTTTGAGTGCAAACTGTGAAGCCCCGATTTTTCCGAAGCTATTAATTGATCCTTATTGTTGTTTAAACATTTGATCGACTATTTTATCGCGTCATTTTGACGGGTAATTAATAATAATATATACATTTTGTATTTTATTTCATTTTATTTAATTATTTGTGATCATGATCTTATTTAATTCTATCCCTCATTTATGATCACTTGATTGATCATTACTACTATTTTTGTATTTATTAGTCACCTTAGAATTTTAAGAGACTATTTATTTTGGAGACTTTTACCTTATAGAATTAAGATTTTGATTTAGATTAAGTGATCATGAGACTTACAAGTGATCAAGGGAATCACTAAATATTTTGGAGATTGGTATATTTCATCTATTATCATCAAAGTTGGGACAAAAAAAAATATGGAATTACCAATTTGCCCTCAAAGTGGACGGCCATGGTGGTATTTTTGGGATAAAAATATCATCCAACTCTTGTACATCTACACCATATATTAGTCATCTTGTGTATAATTATATCATTAATTCAAACATTATACACATCATCTTATACATCAATTCTTTATTATTATTTTTCCCAACTTATTCCATTCTTCCCAACATTCTTCTTATTCCTCTCAAATTCCAATTGACCCACACTTTGACTTGCATTTTTGTCTCCATGCAAGAGACAAATTACAAGACACAATTTGAACAAAAAATTCCTCTCTTCCTCTCTCACTTGGACGGCCATTATGGCATTTTTACACAAAAATTTCATTCCATTTCTCATCAACACATTCTAACACTCAAAGCCTTCTCCTCCTTCTCTCTAAAAACTCCCAACTTCTCTCTATTCTTCCTTTCACCTTCTTCTTCTATACTTAGAAAATTTTTCAACATTTTCCTCCTACTCTTCACTAAAAATCGAACCATCATCATACAAGGTAAGAAAATTTAGCTTCAATCCATTTTTTGATATCACATTGTTCATCTCTTCCACCTTCTTAACTTAAGTTTGAATTTGGTTTTGGAGGTAAATTTAGAAGAACTTGAAGGTTTGAACTTGACAACATTTTGAAGAGACCTCAAGCTTGAAGAAGAAAATAGTAGAGAAAATTAGACTACAAGGTAAGAATTGTGTACTAGACCCCTTCTTTCCTACTCTTCCTATTTTTTTCAAATTTTACCACCCCTTTTTCATTTTTGAGAATTAGGGGCTGACCTTAGGAGATTTTGGAGTTGAGCCAAAATTTCCAATTTTTGAGCTTCAACTAGTCTCCAAACATCTACTACACAAGGTAAAGTGTAGTCCCTTTCATTTCCTTATTTCCTTCTTTTTTCTCCTTAATTTTTCTCTCATTTTTCTAACTCCAAATTTTGATATTTTCTTGACTTATGGGCTGACCTAAGAAGCCTCATCCAAAAATTGTGAAATTATCCTTTTATTTCACAATTTCCAAATTTAAGGTGGGTGGAAAATTATTTTTCCAACTTTTAGGTGTTTTGATTAAATGCATGTAGAAACTTTAATCATGAGCCTTGATATATATATAATTATATATTTCATGTCAATTTTATATATCAAATCATGAAAATTCTCAAGAGTTGCTCAAAATTATTATTTATTGAATTTTAGGTGCATGCATGCACACTTTAATGCTTTAATTGATGAATTTTTGTATGTATTGGACATGCATGTGTATGATCTTTAAAATCTATGTTTTGGATGACTTATAACCTAGAAAAGTCGAGCATAATTGATTAAATTTCAATTTTGTACTTAAAAATGCAAAAATGGAAAGTTGGTGGACTAAATTGCAAGAAAATAAAAGTTAAAGGACCCCTCTACAAATTTCAAAATTTGGGACTGTACTCAGGTTCAAAAATGACTTTTGGACATTTTAATAAAGTTTTAAGAGTTTTGAGATAAATAAAATCAACCTTTAAAGGCCCAAGGACTAGATTGTAAAATTTTGAAAGTTTAAGGGCTACTTTGCAATTTTTAAAACTGTACCAGACCTAAACTTTAAAAATTGAAAATTTTACTCTTAAGTTACTGGGAATGACACATTTTAAAAGTATTCGAAAAATCCAAGTGGTTAGGGCTTGGAAAACAATTTTTCTAAAATTGAGGGACTAATGTGTAAAATTATTAAACTTGAGGACCCAAATGAAATTTCCAGGACTTATGCAGCCCATGCACCTGGAAATACTAATTTAACTATAACTTAATTATATTTTTGGACCCAAGGTTCAAATTACATAACAATTGGACCCCTAAAAGCCTTAAAGGCAATTATTTTAAAATGGGACAAAAATGATATTTTCAAAGGTTGAAGGACCTACACATATTGCTTTTAAAAACTGCTTTTGTCCCAATATCCTACTAACCTTAGTGACATTTTCCAACTGGAATCACATTAAAAGCCCTTCCGGTTTGTGAGTTCCGAATTTTTTAAAACTTAAGGTCCGAATTGACAATTTTTACAAATTTGGGGCCAATGTGAGATTTTTTTATAAAACCTCGACCATAAAACTTTAAAACCTGAATCTCTGGACAATTTGGAGAATTTAGGAACTGACCTCATAATTTTTCAAGGTCGGGATATTTAATTATTCAATTTTTAACCCCAAAAGTGTTAGTTTTTACAAAACGGGGCTAAATTACAATTTTTCTTTTATAAAGGACCTAACTCAAATTATTTTCTCTTTTACTAAAATAGCCCTGGACTCTCTGACTTGGAGATTTAATTTAAATATTTTACTTTCCCAAAAACCCCTGACTTATCGGAGCAATTTGACCGATTAATACCCGATCGCGGAGCGACTTCCTCGCCTTGCTAATTGAATCTATAACGGGACTTATGTCCCACCTAATCTTTCAAGATATCGAAGGTTGCTTATCCTCCCGATAATCATCTTCATCCAAAAACTCCATCAACGCCATAATTGCCACTCGCATTTTTCAAAAAATTTTCCTAAACTGCTTCCCGAATCAATAATACTCATTGCTGGTTGTTTTGCCTGTAATTGTAATTACTTTCTGCTGAGTGAACTTGGTGTGTCGAGCTCACGCTCGGAATGGATACGTCGGGGATGGAAGGCAGCTCGGCTGCTATTCCACTCTTCCGGCCCCATCGTCCTAATCCCGGCGAGGACGGAGTTTGTCCAAGGGAAGCGGGTCGTAGTAATCGAGGTATAATCATGATTATGACAGTCGAGCCTCGCCACTCCACTTGATTTTGTCTTTGCCTACGGAGCGATAATGTGCCGGTCTTGGACCATCTTACCGACCGGGAGTTACAAGGAAGAACGAAGGAATCGTTGTCAATCCACACGATTCCGGAGTTATCGTCTGTTTTGGTTGGTGTTACATTTCCGTACGCAACCGCTACCTGTTTTGCATTGGTTGGCGCTACAAATCCATACGCAACCATTATTTGCCTTGCATAGGATTGGCGTTACACTTCCGTACGCAATCCTACCTGTCTTGACTGATTCACATAGTGCCTGTGTGACCATGAACTGTTTTCTTGAACTGTATAAATATACTATTGTATTATTTTATCACGACGCTTGTGAACTGTGTGTGAAATCATGCATCATACTCACGCGTTTTCATATAACTGTTTTCTCACATTAACTATATTGCGCCACACTCGCACACGATCACCCCATCCACTGAGATTTTTGTCTCATCCCCACCTGTTTTCTTACCTTAGATGAGGATTTTGTTGGAGATGCTGAACCGGCTCTGGATTGAGACCTTGTACTATGCTGGTTGGATTTACAGCTTCTTGCTGTTGATTGGACTCTTTTCTTATATTGTTGTCGAACTTTTGTTTTTCATTCCATTCGGGTTTGTAATTGAGGGGCATATGACCTTTGACTTTAAGATGCTATATTTTGTTGATTTTCGGGTTGTAACTTGGATGATGGATTGTAGACTGTAAGATTTATTCGTACTTGTTATTTGATTCCGCTGCTATTTAGACTCTGTCTTATTGGGTTCTCATTGATATTTGTCTGGACTGTTGGTTCATTTGTATTTAAGTTGTGGATCGTTCGTCGCGTCCTGTTTGGGGCGTGACACAAACACTTTCCGTACATTTTGAGAGTTGAGTGATATACTAATTACTTGTGAGTCGCGGTGTCAAGTATTCGAGCGAGTATTATTTATGCCAAACTTGTGATTGATGACTTCTTGATAATGAATTGCATGGTGTACTTAGATATTGAGTCAAATGAAATTGAATGTTTATAATGTTCTTGTGTGTTCTTTGTACCCCTTGATATTATTTTTATTAATTTCCTCGAGGCCGAGCAATGGTTCAAGTTTGGGGGATTTTGATATGTGTAAAAAATATACGTGCATTTAAAGGGTTATTTTACTACATTATTGAGGCATTTGTGTATATTCAGTGTATTTTACTAGGTTTCCTTAAAAGGGCATGATACTGCGTATTCTTATAACGTTTTACAGGAAACCGAACTTAGATGAAAAGATACCAGTTGGAAGGCCCGGACATGACGATGAGTGCAAAGAGAAGATTGAAAAGATGAAAAAATGGACAAAAACCAGTCACAAGGCCTACATATCTACGAAAGCACATGACTACACATATCAAAGGCCTTCTAAGAGAGGAGGGATAGGTTACGAAGAACACCACAAGGCCTTTCATATCTACAAAAGCACAAGAGCTCCGAAGGATTGGAAGGAGGATCCATCTTGACAAGAAAGGATTTTATTTCTTAGTTTAGATCTCTTGTCTGTACTTTAACAATGTCACAATGTTGATTTCAAGTTTGTCTATGAATTTGTGATCAATGTTTGGCTAATCTTTCGGATCTTAGGGCATACATAATCAAAACTGTGGATTCATGTTAAATATTGATTGATTATTTTCTTAATTTATTCATGTGTTCTATTTTATGAATTCGAGTGCTTATTCTGGATTGCTGATTATTTGTTAGTGCGAAATTCGGGAGATGAGTTCTAACAAAGACAGAAATCGAATTCAGACATAAATATGCATAACGAGTCGGGAGACCTACAACTATTTATGGGGAGTCATTGAATTCATAGATCTTTTGAGAGTTATAATAGTTGTAACGTATCAGGAGATCTACAATTGTTATTAATCTACTGTTTATGCGCCGTCCGAGAGGGGGAGTAGACTAATTTAGGAATTGAACCCATAGAAACATATGAATTGGTTTTGAAAGGATTTAATATTGAAGAAGTATGTTGAGATTATGTGCCTAAAGTTGCTTTCGTATTTGTTCAAAATACTTATGGAGTTCGAATTTATTTGTTTTACTTTTATTTTTTGACTATTTCTTAAAATTTGTGATATTCGGTTGCTTCAATAAAATTAGAATACGATGTTATTATAACCTAAGTATTTTGTAGTCAATCCCTAAGCAATACGACATTGTTTGCCATTATTCTATAAACTACACTGTACACTTGCAGTATAGAGATCCAAATATTTTTGGCGAACAATTAATAGCTTGGCATGCAAATAAGAGCAAACGAGGAGTATACGTGTCCCATGCAAAGTTACCCCGCATGGTTAAGGAATCAAAATTATAACTTTAAACACCATATCACCTCCTAACCCCTACAGCTTGGACGTTATATCTATACTATCTATAAAATTGTGAATGGCTTGGAATGATTCTTGAAACTTTCGATTAGATAAAATTATCGTTTTAGCATAAATAATTAATATAAATTCATTTAAGTAATTTAATTTTGTATTTATCTTTTATTTGTTAAGTTAGAAGATAAGATTTTTTTTATATTTCTATTTTTTTTTTTTCAAAAATTGAATTGTGTTTTATTTCTATTATAATTTTTGTAATATTTTGAATTTTCAAATAATATTAGTTTCATATTAAACTATATTTAGAGAGCTTTCTAAAGATATATCATGTGAGACCTTGAAATTTTGATTAATCAAATTGTAATGGTCTGAATATTGTATCGTGTAACTGAGTGTCACAATTTGATATTAATAAAATATAGTTTAATTTCTTTTATTCTTAGTATTTATATTAATGTTATTTTACTTCCCTAACTCACTAATTTCTAATTCTAACTACCCCTAAGTGGTATACTATTAAGTTAGCATATGTTATATGATTTAATCAACAATTATAGGATTGTGACTTATCACTAGAATTTATGTAAGATAATTGACTTATAAGAAGGATAGACTATAAGACTTTGATAAGAAAAATTATTATGTGATAAGAGGAATTCACCGACTACGGCGTGGTAGTATGACGGTTGCACAGTATGAGTCCGAGTTTCACTTCTTGTTCAAATACGCTATGGGGTCCATAAGCACCGAGGCCGACAAGTTATACAAATTTACTAGAGGTCTGAGGTTGGAATTGCAAAAACAATTGTTAACTGTTGCGATGGACATCTACTCGGCTGCGGTCAGGATAGCTTACCGAGTGGAGATGGGGCTGAGCTGGATTGGGCAGCTCCAGCAGGGCAAGCATCAGGCTCGAAGAGGCCAATGGCCAGGAGGACATCCGGGTCGCATGTGAAGTTCCAGAATATCGGAACCGGATGGGATAACAAGGGAAAACAGGCCAGACATGCTCTCATTGCAACAAGCTGGGACACTTGCCAAACCACTGCTGGCGTAAAAAAGGAAAATGCCTCCGATGCGGTAGTGCTCAGCATCAGGTCCGAGAGTGCCCATTGTATACTGCCCCGGCTAACAAACCAGTGCCACCTCAGAAGCCATGAAATAATAACCGAGCTAGGACGCATGCCCGTGTCTTTGCTTTGGCCAGGCAAGAAGGCCCGAACGCGACCGACGTGGTAAAAGGTACGCTCTTGATATCTGATCACCGCGCTAAGGTCTTATTTGACCATTGCTCATCGAACTCCTTTGTTGCACCACATTTTGCATCTAAACTACATTCATGCATGGAACGCATGCCTATTTGTTTAGAGGTGTCGACTCCATTGGGCGCAAGCCAGATAACGAATGTTATATATAATGCATGCAAGATTAAGATTGATGATGCATATTTTCCTACTAACTTAGTGCTACTGCTTTATATCTGAATACGATGTTATTTTGGAAATGGACTTGTTAGTGGAACACTTTGCACAAATGGACTGTCATAGTAAAATTGTTAGGCTATGCAGGCCTAGGAAATCCATAGTCGAACTATATCGGTTGTGCACGAATTCCATTAGCCCCGATCATTTCTGCCATTAAGGCTAAGAAAGCGATCTCAAATGGGGCTTAAGGGTACTTAGCATTTGTAATTAACAAAACTAAGGATGAGACCCAGATTCACCAAGTACCAATAGTATCAGAATACCCAGATGTAATTAACAACATTTATGGATTTAATGCACAGAGTTTTTCGACCTTACCTTGATTAGATCGTAGTAATCTTCATTGACGAGATACTCGTGTATTCCAAGACAAGAGAGGATCACGAGCGTCATTTGAAAATTGTACTTGAGACCCTACGATGACACCAATTTTGGCTGGGAAAGTAACATTCTTAGGACATATAGTATCTGGAGATGGAATCGTGGTAGATCCATCAAAGGTTCAGACCGTGGTTGAATGGAAACAACCAGAAACAGTGACAGAAATTCGAAGCTTTTTGGGATTGGCTGGATACTATCAGAGATTTATAAAGGATTTTTCTAAGATCGTTGGACCACTTTCGCGATTGACTCAGAAGCAAGTTAAATTTTAGTGGATCGACAAGTGCGAGTCCAGTTTTTAGGAGTTAAAGAAGTGACTTACCACTGCTCCCGTTGTAGCTCTTCCAAGTGGAAGCGAAGGATTTGTCATCTATAGTGATGCCTCAAAGGAAGGGCTAGGAGCCGTACTCATGCAGGAATGACGGGTAACCGCATACACCTGGCGAAAACTCAAACCATATGAGGCAAACTACCCAACGCATGATCTAGAGTTGGCGACAAAAGTGTTCGAATTGAAGAAGTAGTGACACTATCTTTATGGAGCAATATTTGCCATTTTCACGGATCACAAGAGTCTGAAGTATCTGTTCTCGCAAAAGGATCTTAACTTGAGACAGAGAAGGTGGATGGAACTTATTGTAGATTATCACTTCAATATCCAATACCACCCTAGGAAAACGAATGTAGTAGCAGATGCCTTGAGTAGAAAGGCCAGCATAGAGAGATTGATGACTAGGGAATAGAAATCCCTGGAAGAATTAACTGCATGGAATCCGACGAGAACAGACACTCAAATATTCTGCGCTAATATCTCGGTAAGACCTGAGCTGCTAGACGAGATTAAGGCGGCATGGGAAGGAGATCCAAAATTCCAAGAACTTAAGGTAAAGTTCAGAAATGAAAACGTCCGACTATCGCAAAAGATGGGATTTTTGATGTTTAAGAACCGGGTATGTGTACCGAGTAATGAGGTATTAAGAAATAAGATTTTGGGAGAAGCGCATCGCTCAAGGTACACCATACACCCCGGTGGTATTAAGATGTATAAGGATTTGAAACAACACTTCTGGTGGGTCAATATAAAAAATCAGGTAGCGGAATATGTGGCTAGATGCCTGACATGGCAGCGAGTCAAGGCCAAACATCAACGGTCGTCAGGGTTGCTACAGCCATTACAAATTCCTGAATGGAAATGGGAACTTATCACGATGGACTTCGTAATGGATTTGCTGAGGACTAGAGGAGGTTATGATACCATATGGGTTGTGGTGGAAAGACTCACTAAATTAGCTCATTTTCTGCCAATGAAGAAAATGGATAGCCTACAGAAGCTGGCACAAATCTATATCCGAGAGATTGTAAGGTACCAGAGTACCAACAGACATCATTTCTAATCGAGATTCGAGGTTTGTCTTTATATTTTGGAAGTATTTGCATGGCAAACTAGGCACGACGCTAAGCTTTAGTATGCCCGCTCACCGTCAAACCGATGGACAATTAGAACGAACGATTCGGCTGCACAGAGTACCAACAGACATCATTTCTAATCGAGATTCGAGGTTTGTCTTTAGTATGCCCGCTCACCGTCAAACCGATGGACAATTAGAACGAACGATTCAAACACTCGAGGATATGTTAAAAGCTTGTGTGCTAGATTTTCAGGGAAGCTGGGACATTCATTTTCCATTAGCAGAGTTCGCCTACAATAGCAACTATCAGGCGACGATAGGAATGGCGCCTTACGAGGCACTATACTGGAGAAAGTGCAGATCCCCGCTACACTGGGAAATCGATGACCAATTGACCCCAAAAAGAGAGAAGCAACCCCAACAAC
The DNA here is from genome assembly GCA_016081115.2 of Rehmannia glutinosa. Classification (NCBI taxonomy): domain Eukaryota; kingdom Viridiplantae; phylum Streptophyta; class Magnoliopsida; order Lamiales; family Orobanchaceae; genus Rehmannia; species Rehmannia glutinosa. The sequence goes on along the minus strand of CM071926.1, from coordinate 61,012,435 downwards.
CATTCCCCAGAGTAGATCTGATACTAGAAACTGTAGATAAGGTCAGATTAATAAAGGAGAGGATCTGGACAGCTCAGAGTCGGCAGAAGAGCTATGCGGATAAAAGGAGAAGGGATTTGGAGTTTGAGGTAGGAGATGAAGTGTTTCTTAGACTTTCACCATGAAAGGGACTGATTCGCTCAAAGAAAGGAGGAAAGCTAAGTCCGAGGTACATCGGTCTGTACAAGATACTCAAAAGAATCGGGAATTTATCATATCAGTTGGAACTACCACCTCCTATCTCCGGAATGCATGACGTGTTTTATGTCTCTAGATTGAGGAAATATCAACTGACCCAGAACACGTTATCACACGAGAAATCCCTCCAGTAATGGAGAACCTGTCATACACCAAGAAGCCCGTACGAATCATTGATAGATAAGTACGACAGTTTAGGAAGAGAGAGATTTCAATGGTTAAAGTTGTATAGCAAACCCACGACCGGGACGAGGATGCCACATTGAAAATGGAGGAAGATATGAGAAGACAACATCCGGAATTATTCTGAGAGGAATTTGGGGGCCAAATTCTCTTAAGGAGGGGAGGATGTGAGACCCCGAAATTTTGATTAATCAAATTGTAATGGTCCGGATATTGTATCGTGTGACTAAGTGTCACAATTTGATATTAATAAAATATAGTTTAATTTCTATTATTCTTAGTATTTATATTAATGTTATTTTACTTTCCTTACTCACTGATTGCTAATTCTAACTACCCCTAAGTGGTATATTATTAACTTAGCATATGTTATATGATTTAATCAACAACTATAGGATTGTGACTTATCACTAGAATTTATATAAGATAATTGACTTATAAGAAGGATGGACTATAAGACTTTTATAAGAGGAATTATTATGTGATAAGAGGAATAAAATATCACAAAAATCTAAATGATACAAAAAAAAAAAATAGGAATGGGAGCATTGTAGGGGACGACCATTAAGGGGAGGAAAGCAATAATTTTTTTTTGTCCTCTTCCTCTTGTCTTCTTCCCTTTTGTTTTCTTCCTAGCATGCCAATTTTTTCACAATCCAAGTGATGCTCATACTACCAGTGAACATGCACATTTTTTACGTTTCAATGGCTTTGGTCTTTTCCAAAGCTTTTACCTTTTCATCTTTTTTTATGGCGTGAAGGGCATCCATACAAAAGTCTTCATTGAGAGCAAAGCGGACTGAAATGTTCCCCAAGAAGCTCAAGAGCTCCTCTTCTTCTTCAACATACTCTGGGTGCTCAAATTGATGTCGAGAGTAGTCCAACTTCCAATTTCTCCAGTCTCTCAATCTCTACTGAATATCAGGATAGACAGGAGAGAGCATAATAACATCATCATCATCTCCTTTTTCCTGGATCGTGGAAAGTGGAGCATGTTCCTCCTCAGTTTCATTTGCATATGTCTGAGGGGAATGAACAACCCTTTTTTCAGTCGATTTGGCTTTCAACAATCTGCTGATCGACATCAGCAGTCTTCTCGGCGTCCATGGTGGCTGCATCTCCACCATCCTTCTCTTTAGACTGCTCATCTTGAGTATCAGCAGTCTCCTTTTCTGGCTTCTCTGGCTGAGTGGCAGACTCAGCTTTCTCAAGGTCGACTTCTTATATAGTCTCCCTCTCTTGGTCTTGACAAGAGGAACAACATCCTCTTCAGTTGTTTCTTCTGTGGTGGCTTCTGGCACCACCATCTTTATCTTTTTCGCATCAGCTGGTTTGCGAGGCACAACTGTGCGCTTCTTCTTCACGATCGGAGAAGGCTTAGAGGTATCATTCTTGATCTCGGTTGTTGGGGAAGGTGCATAGGATTCGGCTGCTAGGGCAGGTGCTTTTGGCTCGGATGCAAGGCAAGAGCCTTCTTTGACTTGGCTGCAGGGGCATATGCTTGCTTAGCTGCAACAGCTCTCTTTTTCTGGATAGGCTTGGGAGAGAGAGCTGGAGCGGTTGCAGTTGTGTCTTTAGCAGGGTCGGCTAACTTACCCTCACTTGTGTCAGCTCTCCTTGCATGCGCCTTCCTCTGCGCTCCAGAAAGGTTTGCCTTGAACATCTTCTTGTTCACATGGAATGGCTTTCCATGTCGCAGGGCAATCCCCTTCACTTGCATCAAATGTCCAATCACTAGGTCATACCCCAATGAGCATCCAAAAGTTCCATCCTCCTTGATGGTCATATTGATCACATTCTGACAGATACGACTGAAAACAAACTCAGCCCAGTTAATCTTCTTCTCTTCCATGATCGCATCCATCACCACCAGCTTTGTTCGATACATCTGGTTAAAGCTCCCGAACTTCATATCCACGCATTTGGACACTATGCCCATCAGCTTGTGGTAGTCATCTTTGATAAACTCCTTCTTGGCTGTATAGACAGCCTTCGCAGCTGACTCAGGCTTGGCTATCTCCGTCCAAGCCACAGCTATGTTGACATCCTTCTCGGTGATTTCTTTCAGCCCTTCAATAGGCTACTTGCAATGCTCAGCAAGGTCAGTAGTAGTGATGAGCGAATCTCATCATTGTGTACTTCGGCGTTAACGTAAAATATCGCGATCTCCTCCAAGTACGTGTGAGAGAACTCCATAGTGAGAAAGTCCTTTAGACCAGACTTCTCGAGTTTCTCAGCAATTTTCTTCACCAGGGCTTCATCAGCACCCTGCTTTAACATTCCCTTGAAGTCCACCGTGGATCCGGAGTGGATCTTCTCAGACATCTTAACAAAATCATACGTAGCTTCCATTTCCGATGAAGATAAACGGTTAAAAAAGCGTAAAATCTCGATTTTGAAAAGTAAGGTTTCCGCAGTTTCACAGAGAGAATTTCTTTGCTTGTTGAAGACGAGAGAGTTTTTGTGAGGAGAGAGAAAAAGTATTTTGGCTTATATTGGACTTCAAAGGACGGTTTCTGGAATTTGAAAATTAGATCAAAATTGACAGTCAGGATTTAACCTTTAAAACCGCATTAATTTCCCCGCATTAAATGCAGCAACATTTATATCCAATCATAGGCTTAACCGTGCAACTTTTTGTTCTGACTTCATAATTATGTGGACGTAATCCTCAAAAACATTCCCGCTCGCAGAAAACGACCGCGTTTTGCCATTTAACTCATAAATAACTCAGCTATTAACTAAAAGTGACCTAACTCTGCTTCTCTCTCCACATTAGATCACTCATCTGTCAGCTAACTCGATACAACTGATTTCCCATCTTGGCTATTTCACTTGGTTGAAATGTGAAACTTGCTTATTTTTCTTTCTCTCTTCTTTGTCTCTGCTGATTGAGTGTTCTGAGTATCTTAACTCAACTCATTTAATCCTAGATCATTCTTAAGCTTTTCAAATCTCGATTCACATACAGGTTTAGTGAATATGTCAGCTAACTGCTTATCAATTGAGATATATTCCAATGTGATGTCATTATTTTCAACATGATCTCTTATAAAATAATATCTGACATCAATATGCTTCGTTCTTGAGTGCAACACTGGATTCTGAGTGATTGCAATAGCACTAGTGTTATCACACATAATTGGAATCTCTTTTTCTTCTATATCATAGTTTCTCAGCTGCTGTCTCATCCAGAGAACTTGGGCACAATATCTACCCGCAGCTATGTATTATGCTTCAGTTGTGGATATAGCTATTGAATTTTGTTTCTTGCTGAACCAAGAAACTAATCTATTTCCATGCATTTGACAAGTACCTGATGTACTCTTCCTGTCCACTCTACATACAACATAGTCTGAGTCTGAGTATCCTACTACCTTGAATCCTCCTTCCTTTGGATAGCATAAGCCAACTTCTTGGCATCCTTTCAAATACGTTAGGATTCTCTTAGTTGTAGTCATGTGACTCTCTTTTGGTGCAGATTGAAATCTAGCACATACACCTACAACAAAGGTGATGTCTGGCCTGCTTGCTGTTAAATAGAGCAATGGTCCAATGAGAGCTTTATATCTTGTTTGATCAACAACTTTCCCATCTGCATCCATATCCATCTTAACTGATGTGTTCATAGGAATCTTCACTGATGATTTTTCTTTCATGTCAAATTTCTTCATTAAATCTCTGTTATAATTGGTTTGACTTATGAAGATTCCATCCTTCACTTGCTTGACTTGAAGTCCTAAGAAGAAAGTTAACTCTCCCATCATGCTTATTTCAAATTTGCCTTGCATGAGGTTTGAGAACTTATCACACAGCTCTTTGTTTATGGATCCAAAGATGATGTCATCCACATATATTTGAACAAGCAATATACTCTCTCCATCTTGAATCCTGAAGAGTGTTCTGTCAACTTTGTCTTTGGTGAATCCATTGTCAATTAGAAATTGTGACAATGTGTCATACCATGTTCTTGGTGCTTGTTTCAATCCATACAATGCCTTTTTGAGCTTGTAGACCTTATCTCCAATAGTTTTCTGCTCAAAACCTGGAGGTTGTTCAATATAGACTTCTTCCTCCAACAGTCCTTTCAAAAATGCACTTTTCACATCCATTTGATATACAGTGAAGTTCTTATGTGCAGCATAAGCAAGAAACATCCTTATTGCTTCCAATCTAGCAACATGAGCAAATGTTTCATCAAAATATATACCTTCCTCTTGGAAATACCCTTTGGCTACCAAACTTGCTTTGTTTCTTACAACAGATCATTGCTCACTCATCTTGTTTCTGAATACCCACTTAGTACCAATGACATTTTGGTGAGTAGGTCTTTGAACCAATTCCCATACTTTGTTTCTCTCAACTTGATTCAGCTCTTCTTGCATGGCCTGAATCCAATGTGTGTCTTCGAAGGCTTGAGACACATCTTTAGGCTCTATTTAGGAAATAAAAAAAGTGAAGATAGCTTCATGTTGTTCTCTGGATCTGGTTCTTATGCCATCTCTGACATCTCCAATGATTAACTCAAGTGGATCGTCTCTCATCCATCTCACATCAGGTTGGAGTAAGTCTGCTGGATTCAGCCGTCTTGTAGCTAAGTTGTCTTGAGCAGCTTCTTCATCATCATTCAGCTGCTGACCTTCCAGCTTTCTTTGAGATTCAGCTATCTCATCATCTTCAGGGTTGAGTTCTCTTAATCTGCATCAACATAAGGACTCTATTGCATAGTCTGTTGATTATGCTTCTCAGCTAACTCATCAATGTCTTCTCCATTCACATTTGGCTCATCAAATACCACATGAATGGATTCTTCTGTGACCATAGTCCTCTTGTTCAGCACTCTATAAGCTTTACTCTCAGCTGAGTATCCCAAAAATATACCTTCATCAACTTTAGCATTGACAAACTCAGTTCCACTGTCATATCTTGTCTTTATAATGGTTTGGCTCTTTTCATTTTGAACTCTTCTCATCAGCTGAGGTAACTTCTGCAGTGTTTCCTTCTTTTTACACATGAAAATTATCCATGTATATCTTGCATAATCATCCACCACCACTAAGGTGTATTTCTTTCCACTGATGCTAACTAGTTCAACAAAACCAAATAAATCCGTATGCAACAGATGCTTATCCTTGAAAGATGATTTGATTTGCTCTTCCATCTGGCATGCATCACATATGCTTTCTTTCTTGTATACTAAGTCAGACAATCCTTCCACGAGATGACTCCTTGCAAGCTTGTTGATTGTCTTGAAATTCAGGTGACTCAGCTTCTTGTGCCACAACCAACTGGATTCGGCTGTACTTTTGGCTAGCAGACATGTAAATGGTGTAGCAGTTGACCAATCCATTACTTACATATTTTTCTGTCTTGTCCCTTGCAGCACTATTTCATTTGATTTAGCATCCTTGATCTGGCATATTCCCATGTTGAATCCCACATTGTAGCCTTTGTCACAGAGTTGACTGATGCATAATAGATTGATAGTGAGACCGTCAATATATGCAACATCTGTGATCTCCAGTCCATTTTCTTAACGGATCATGTGCCTTTGATTTCCCCTGGAGCTTCATTTCCTCCAAATATGACTTTTGCACCTTTGATTTCCTTGAATTTTGACTGATTTCTTTTATTCCCTGTCATATGTCTGGAACAACCACTATCCATGTACCAAGTTCCTTGGCACTCAGCTGTTCCTTGAACCTGCAATCAAGGAAATTAATTTTTAGGTACCCATACTTGCTACGGTCTTGTGGGGTTAGTGCTATAAGATGATCCAACCAACCTATAGCCAGATGATCTGACATTAAGAGGTTGCCATCTAGCAGTTCCATAATCTTAATGCACATAAGCAAATTGCTTGGGGTTTTAGGATCATACAACTGTCTCTTTTGTCTGTATGCCTGTGTATTTGTTTGAGCATTTGCTTTCTTGGGGTAACAGTGGAATTTCTGGGTGTTAAGTTGGTTTTATACCAACGTATTGAGTACTCTAGACGAGGACTTGCATTGTTTTCTGGTATTTTAGTGTCGTTTGAGTCGAATTTGTGTCATTAGTTGTCGTTCGAGAATCGGGACTGATCTTGATAGCTGAAATTGTTTAAAATTGATTAAAAACGTGTTTGGGAGATGAAGATCGCATTTCAAAAGCAAAAATACGGAAAAATGTCGAGCACGGACGAGGCCAGTATATTTTCTTTGATGAAATCTTTGGGGCTTTCGGTAGCTCTGTTTGGCTTTTATAGAATATTTTCTGTTATGAGTCTGCTGATGGACTTTTCTAAATTTCTTTTCAACTGTCATCTCAGCATACTCTACTGGCTTCTTTCCTTTTCCCTTATAACCAAGGCCAGTATGGTTGTGATTGTGTTTTGGTGTCGTTGTTGGTGCAACATATGGTGTTTTAGGCTTTTGGATTCCCTCATTGCTTGAGGATCCTTTCTCCAAAATTACTCTGCGAGTTTGACTATGCACAAAGGAATTGAATCATATGTCTTCTTATCTCCACACCTTTTTTGACTCATTATAAGTTCGTCCAATGATTTGTATACTTTTGTAAATGAGACAATCACATTTTTGAGATCTTTTTTCTCTTTTCTATACCAGCTAACTCTGCTAAGATCTTGCCATTTTCAGCCTTCAGCTCAGTGTTCTCATCAGCTATGTGACTCTGAGTACTCAGCTCTTTAGTCAGTTGTGAGTTTTGGCTTTTAAGCTGGTAGTTTTCCTCATTTAGAAGTGTGTATGAGATTTTAATATGCCCAAAATCTTTCATCATTTTGCCTAATGAATCATAAAGTTCTGTAGGTGATGAAGTGTGTGTATCACAGTCAATATCACTTGAATCTGAATGAGATAAGTTATATTGTACCTCATCTTATTGATTTGTTCTTTGGCCATGAGGCAGATCATAGCCTCTTCCTCAGTATCACTTGAGTAGTCTGCTTCACTACTATCTAAGTCTGATGCTTCTTTGCTCTTGGCTTGCTCAGCAATCTCAGCAACCAACATGGCTTTCTTCTTTTCTTGTCTTCTTTCTTTGAAGACTCTTCTTTCTTCTTTGTTTATGTATTTGTTGACTGGTAGATAGGAACAGTCAACAACCAAGAGTCCTGGTTGTCTGCAATTCCAACACAGGTTCTCAGCTCTCTGATCAGCTATCTCGGTTCTCTGATTATCAGCTCTCTGATAGTCAGCTCTTTGATGTTCAGCTCTCTTGGGTTGTCTGTCCTCCCTTGCTTTGGAAGGTGCTGAATGTCTCCTGGAGGTCTCTCCCTTATTCTTTTTGTAGTGCTTGTTGAAGAACTTGTTGAATCTTTTAACCATGAGAGCAATTTCCTCCTGGTCAATGGTTTCCTCAGGCTTAGCTTTCTTCCCTTCACTGGCCATCAATGCAGCTGTCTTGGGTGCAACTATCTCCTCTTGCTCTTTTCTTCTCAGCTCAAACTCAAGGGCTTTGAGGTCTGAGAATAGCTCATGATTTGATTTTTTGAGAGGTTCATTGAATGTCTCAGGGCCATGACCTTCATTTCCCATATAGCTGGGAGGGCTCTTAGAATCTTCATGCACATCTCCTTCTGAGTGTACTCTTTCCCAAGAGCTGAAAGCTCATTTTTAATCTCTGTGAATCTGGTATCCAACTGATCCAGACTCTCACCTGCAAGAATCTTAAAATTTTCAAATTTTTGAACAGCAATAGTTAATTTATTCTCTTTAATTTGTTCTAATCCTTCACAAATTAGGGTTAGCTTATCCTAAATTTCTTTGGTTGATTTTCAAGACCCCACTTTATTGAACATAGCCTTGTCCAATGTCTTGTAGAGAATATCTTTGGCCACATTGTCCAGGTTGTATCTCTTTCTATCCTCATTTGTCCATTCACAGCGAGGTTTCTCAACCATGGCTGGTCTAGGCTCTGTTTCAACATCATCTCCTTCATCTTGAGGTGCTCTTCTTACAGCAGTGTTAACATTGAATATTTTCAATGGCCCATCGTTTATCAGAAGCCACATTTCATCGTGTAAAGCGGATAGGTGATCCTGCATACGAATCTTCCAGTCATCAAACTATTCCACAGTAAACATAGAAATACGAGCTAGATTGGCTTCCATGATAATATCTTTATTTTTGAAATGAATGACTTTGAAAACACAAGTGTTAAACCTTTTGAAAAAGATTAAGATCTAGTTCAGTAACCAGTAAGGAAGGCTTAAAGAACCAACCGCTCGATACCATTTGTAGGTACCAAGGACCTTACCAAATTATCACTTTTTAGTCCTTTTAAAATATTCAATAGAGTTGACTCAAATCAGCTAAGTCCTTGGTGGACAACTAGGTTGGCTTTCTTCAGTAAAGTTACCCACTCAACAGACTCGACTGACCTGTTGATAGTATAACTTAACTACGTCAGCTAATATTTAACTTTTAGATGATGTGGGTTTAAACAGCGGAAGACTTAACACCCTTTGTTAATTTGTAAGCACGTTTTTAGCACTTATTATTATCAGTTGAGTTGCAATTTATCTTATCAGCAGATATAAAAAATATGCAAGAAAGTAAATGCTGAAAGTAAATGACATGAGCAAATTTTATAGTGGTTCGAGGATAGGGTAATTCCTCTAATCCACTCTTCTCCAACTCCTGGAGGAATCCACTATGTAACAGATCAGGTTACAAAGCAGTTCTTCAGTCTAGAGACAGCCTTGATCACACAACTGGCTTCTCTTCCGACTCAACTTCTTCACAAGACAGTTGTCTTGCTACTTCAGCTCCCTTCAAGCCACTGGAATTGATCACATAGCCTTCCAACAAACTTGAAACTTCTGGTACCTTGAACCTTACTACATATACAACTCCTTCAAACTTGGAGAGTAGACCCCTTTTTGTTCTTGAAACTTTTCCTCTTCAACTGGTTGAAGTATTCTTTCCTTGACGGTGTGTATTGGATCGAGTTCCTTCGAGTTTTAAGCTTGAGAAATTTTTTGATAAGCTTTTAGAATATTGGAGGTTATGATTGCTTGAACAATTGCTTGATTAATTCGTGTAAATCATCACCTTTTCTCAAATGCTTCCTCAGCCTTTTCTTGGCCTACAACATTGTGATGTTGACCCTTCCTCGTATTAAATGACTCTACAGCTTTTCAGGGCCTGACACATGATTCAGTGTTTCCCATTGGCTTATTCGTTTTGCATATTTTTGGGCCAAATACTTTATGACCTCGCAGCTTGGACTTATTATTATATCGAGTAATATCCTTGACTTCCTTCCAATGGATTAATGTCAGTCGTCTTGACTTGATCACTGCCTTTACCCCTTTGACTTGAGTCTGCTCTAATAATATGGGAATGACTTAACTGTCAATTCAACTGTTAGACTTGGCTCTTTTGCTCACTTGTCTGACTCTTCAACATTCTTTACACAGTTATTCCTCAGTTGGATCTCCTTCAGTCGAGTCTTTGCCTTTCATCTTGGCCACACTTAGCTGACACACAGCGGAGTCTTCACTCTAGTCTTCAGTTGACTTTTTGTATTCTTCGACATAGCTGACTTCACTCAGCTCTTGTCACGCCCCAAATGGGACGCGACGACGATCCACAACTTAAGTACAAATAAACCAACAGTCTAGACAAATATCAATGAAACCCAAAGAAACAGAGTCAAATAACAGCGAAAATAAAATAACATAGGTACAAATTACAACTTACAGTCCCACAATTATCCGAATAACAGCCCCGAAAATCAACTACAGATAACAACTTAATAGTCAAAGGGTTCTACGCCCTCCTGTTACGGACCGGAATGAAAATAAAATAAAATAGTCCAACAACAATAAAAAGAAACGAGTCCATCAACAACAACAACAGGTAGTGAGTCCAACAGACGGGGTACAAGGACTCAGTCCGTAGTCGGTTCAGCATCTTCAACGAAGTCCTCATCTAAAGGTTAGAAAACAGGTGGGGATGAGACAAAAATCTCAGTGGATGGGGTGATCGTGTGCAAGTGTGGCGCAATATATAGTTTAAGCGAGAAAACAGTTATATAAAAACGCGTGATATATGATGCATGAATTCACACACAGTCCACAAGCGTCGTGATAAAAATTTTTAGTAATTTACTTAAACAGTTTAAGAAAACAGTTCGTGGTCACACAATCACTATGTGGTTCAGACAAGACAGGTAGGATTGCGTACGGAATGTAACGCCAATCCTATGCAAGACAAATAATGGTTGCATACGGATTTGTAGCGCCAACCAATGCAATACAAGTAGCGGTTGCGTACGGATTTGTAGCGCCAACCAAATGGGTCCGATTAACTTCGGAATCGTGTGGATCAGACAGCGATTCCTTCGTTCTTCCTTTTAACTTCCCGAGCAAGATGGTCCAAGACCTGTCACCTTATCGCTCCATAGGCAAAGACAAAATCCACACTAGAGCTAGCAAGGCTCGAATTTGTCATAATCATGATTTTACCTCAAGTACTACGACCCGCTTCCCTTGGACAACTCCGTCCCTCAGTTGCGGGATTAGGACGATGGGGCCGGAAGAGTGGAATAGCAGCCGAGCTGCCCGATTCCATCCCCGATGTATCCATTCCGACTGTGAGCTCGACACACCAAGTTGACTCAGGCAGGAAAGTAAAACAAGTTCAGGTAGTCAACCAGGCAGTCAAATATTATTGATTCAGGGAAGCAGTTCAGGAAAGTTTTTCGAAAAAAAAAATGCGAGTGGCAATTATGGCGTTGGTGGAGTTAGTGGAACATAAGTCCCGTTATAGATTCAAAATCGCAAGGCGAGGAAGTCGCTCCGCGATCGGGTATTAATCGGTCAAGACGATCCGATAAGTCAAGGGGTTTTTGAGAAAATAAAATATTTTAATTAATAATTAAAATCAGAGGGTCCAGGGCTGTTTTAGTAAAAGGAAAATAATTTGAATTAGGTCCTTCATAAAAAGAAAATTTACAATTAGCCCCATTTTGTAAAAACCAATACTTTTGGGTTAAAATTTGAATAATTAAATATCCCGACCTTGAAAAATTATGAGGTCAGTTCCTAAATTCTCCAAATTGTTCAGAGATTCAGGTTTTTAAAGTTTTGAGGTCGATTTTTTATAAAATTCTCACATTGGCCCCAAATGTTTTAAAATTGTCATTTCGGGCCTTAAGTTAAAAATAATTGGAACTCACAAACCGGAAGGGCTTTTAATGTGATTCCAGTTGGAAAATGTCACTAAGGTTAGTAGGATATTGGGACAAAAGCAGTTTTTAAAAGAAATAAGTGTAGGTCCTTTAACTTTTGACAATCTCATTTTTGTCCCATTTTGAAATAATTGCCTTTAAGGCTTTTAAGGGTCCAATTGTTATGAAATTTGAACCTTGGGTCCAAAATATAATTATGTTATAGTTAAATTAGTATTTCCAGGTTCATGGGCTGCATAATTCCTGGAAATTTCATTTGGGTCCTCAAGTTTAATCTTTTACACTTTAGTCCCTCAGTTTTAGTAAAATTATTTTCCAAGCTCTAAACACTTGGATTTTTGGAATACATTTAAAATATGTCATTTCCAGTCCCTTAAGAGTGAAAGTTTTAAATTTTGAAAGTAAGGTCTGGTACAGTTTCAAAAATTGCAAAGTAGCCCTCAAACTTCTAAAATTTTACAATCTAGTCATTGGGCTTTTAAAGGTTGATTTTATTTATCTTAAAACTCTTAAAACTTTATTAAAATGTCCAAAAGTCATTTTTGAACCTGAGTACAGTCCCAAAATTCGAAATTTGCAGAGGGGTCCTTTAAGTTTTATTTTCTTGCAATTTAGTCCACCAACTTTCCATTTTTGCATTTTTAAGTACAAAATTGAAATTTAATCAATTATGCTCGACTTGTCCAGGTTATAAGTCATACAAAACATTGATTTCAAAGATCATACACATGCATGTCCAATACATACAAGAATTCATCAAATAGGACATTAAATTGTACATGCATGCACCTAAACTTCAATAATTAGCAATTTTGAGCAACACTTGAGAAATTTCATGACTTGATACATAAAATTGACATGCATTTTAACAAAAGCACCTAGAAGTTGAAAGAGTTTTTCCACCCACCTTAAAATTGGAAAATTGTGAAATAAAAGGATAAATTTCACAACTTTGGATGAGGTCACTTAGGTCAGCCCCTTCAAGAAATATCAAAAATTTGGAGTTAGAAAAATGAGAGAAAAATTAAGGATAAAAGAAGGAGATAAGAAAATTGGAAAGACTACACTTTACCTTGTGTAGTAGGTGATTTGAAACTAGTTGAAGCTTCAAATTTGGAAATTTTCGTTCAACTCCAAAATCACCTAAGGTCAGCCCCTATTTCTCAAAAATGAAAAAGGGGTGTTAAAATTTGAAAAAAATAGGAAGAAGAAGAAAGAAGGGTTCTAGTGTCCAATTCTTACCTTGTAGTCCAATTTTCTCTACTAATTATTCTTCAAGTCTTCAAATTTCACCACCATGCATGCATGTCTCCAAGTGGTCTTCTAAGTACTTCAAAATCCAAAATATGAACTTAAATTAAAAGGAGAAGGTGATGAGTAGTAAGATTTTAGGTTGAATTGAGGAGCGAAATTTCTTACCTTGAGATGGGGGGTGTTCGAATTTTTGGGGTTTAAGTAGGAAGATTGTTTGTTTTGGTTTAGATGTTTGAAGAAAGGAAGAGTGTTTGGTGATAGGAAAAGGTGTTCTTGAAGGTATGAAGGTAGACTTGAAGATGTGAAGAACTTGTGTTTGAATATTTGAAGATGTGAAGAAGTGGTACTTGAAGATATGAAGAACTTATGTTTGAAGGTTTGAAGATGTGAAGAGTTGGTGTTTGAAGATTTGAAGATGTGAATGATTTTTAGAGAGAGATTAGAGAGAAGGAGGAGAATTTGCTTGAGAATTAAAATGTGTTGTATGAAAAATGAAATTTTTGTTAAAAAAAGCCATATTGGCCGTCCAAATGGGGAGAGAGGGAGAGGAATTTTTTGTTTAATTTGTGTCTTGAATTTTGCTTCTTGCATGGGAGACAAAATGCAAGTCAAAGGTATGGGCATGAGATGGGTTTGAATGGAATGTTGGGAAGACTCCAACATGTTGGGAAATTTAATAATAAAGAATTTATATATGAGATGATGTGTATAATGTTTGAATTAATGGTATAATTATACACAAGATGACTAATATAAGGTGTAAGTGTACAAGAGTTGGATGATATTTCTACTCCAAAAATATCATTATGGCCGTCCACTATAGGGGCAAACTGGTAATTCCATATATATTTTTTTTGTCCCAAATTTGATGATAATAGTTGAAATATATCAATCTCCAAAATAATTAGTGATTTCCTTGATCACTTATAAGTCTCATGATCACTTATACTAAATCAAATTCTTAATTCTATAAGGTAAAAGTCTCTAAAGTAAATAGTCCCTTAAAATTCTAAGGTGACTAATAAATACAAAAATAGTAATAATGATCAATCAAGTGATCATTAATGCAAAATAGAATTAAATAAGATCATGATCACAAGTAATAAATGAAATGAAATAAAATACAAAATATATATTATTAATAATTACCCGTCAAAGTGACGCGGTAAAATAGTCGATAAATTACATAGATGACAAAAGGATCAATCATAGCTCGGAAATATCGGGGCTTCTCTTTCAGTCCTATCTATTACAACATAGAAATACAAGGAAAACGGGGTGCCAACACTATTCTAAGTTTTACATGGTGTCATCAAAATCTTAACAAATAAATTCCCTAACAAACGGCGTAGGACTCGTAAAAACATTTATGAACAATGATGTACTTTGTTATTTCCGTTGCGACATTTCAGACTTAGACTACTTTGACATTATGTATTATTTGGGATCTTAGTATGTTATGATTGAATTACTTTTATGAATGAATAATTGGTTTATTTCGCATCCGGCTTAAATAAATCGGCCTAAGTTTGATCGACTGTGTCATGGCTCCAGGTTGGGGCGTGACATATCATAAGAATATATAGAGAATTTTGTAAGAGAGGATACTAGCCATTATAAGTTTAGTAATAGGTAAGATATGTATGATTATTTGTTAATTTTCTTAATAATGAAATTATATATAATAATTCAATAGAAAAATAAATGGTGAATTTATAGGGCGAATGGAAAGGGAAAAAATCTTGCCGAGCCAAATAAAAAGATTGTTGTTGAGACATAAATCACTATAACAACTAAAGAAAATGAAACAGATGACCTGCCTACACCAGCTAACCCCACTGAACCTATTGAAAAAACAATTGTCGACACAACTGCAACGAGAAAGGAGGATCAAAGTACTGCGAATGAGCCAACAATTGATACTGCTGAAGAAGTAAGAGCATAAGAAGAGAAGAATTTGGGCATTGTAATTGACCCTATGCAAATTGATCCAAATAAGACAACTGATACAATAAAAGAAAATGTTCCGACAAAGCTAGTCTAGAAGGAGATGGGTCCAAGGCAATTAAGTCTGACAGAGCTGCAGAGGACACATCTGCTGAGATGAAAGTTGATGATGTAGTCGAGTCAATTCCTGAAGAAACGAACCAAGCAGTAGGATCAAACTTTGTACAATATTGATTTGTCCTTGTCGATCGTTCCCCAGAAGTTGCACGTTTTTATGCAAATGATGCTATTGAGACAACTGATGCAGAAGAACATGACAATAAGGAAGCAAATTCTGATGTTTCCAATGAAGTTGTTAACAAAGCTGAGGCACAACCAACTAAACAGGTTAATACAATTGCTCTTGCCGGTGAATCTAACCCAACTAAGTCACAAAGAGCTGCAAGTCAGGGAAGAGGTAAGGAATCCTATAGGAGATGGGGTGGGACCTTCCTGACACCCTAATGACAATTTTGGTGAAAGAACCTCTAACCCTCAAGATGAGGAGATCTCTGATGATGAGAGAGATGCTAGTCAGTCAAGTTCCAGTGATTGATATGTAGTCGAAAAACCAATCGAGCATAGTGAGAATAGAGTAGTCCCATATGAACCCAGAGGAAGACTCCCAAAATTGGAATTTGCTCATGATATCAACAGTAAGCTGGCAAATGAGCTGCGAAGGGCATTCCGATATATGTTTGGGGAGATGGAATTAATGGAAAGGGGATTCTTTTATTTGTCTCTAAGGATTGATCATCACAGTGAGAACATAATTAGAGACTTATATGGCTTACTGCACATAGTTAAAGAATGGATGGAACAGACTAAAGCTCTTTAAGAGGGAAATTTTGAAAGATTTTTCAACAAATTAGTCATCTGGTGTTCTAATTAGTTAACATTCCAAAATTGCCAGAAAGACAATTTTGACAGAATGAGTACAAATAGGTAGAATGATAAGAATATTTTGGAAATGAAGATTGAGAACAAGTTTTAATATTTGGAAGCTTCAATGAATCAAAATCGTTTTTCTCTACAAAGTCAAATGATTGCCTCAGTGCAAATCACTCTGCAGCAGAGTCCATGGTAAACATGAAATTGGACTTTCTTATTCAAAACCTCCAACATTCCTTAGTTGTTGATGTCAAAAAAAGGGAGAAAAGGACCCTCAACATCTGGCACTGTCACTCCTTTGGCACCTCAAATCTCTCCATCAATCTTAGTGGAACAAATAGGTGAAGCAGAATTGCAAAAGGCAAGAGATGTGATGGTTGCCTCAGACAAGAGTCAAGAGACTAGGATTGAGATGCTCAAAAAGAAATTCAGTGGACCACCAACAGGTTTGATTCTAAAGGAAAGAACCAATGAAGATTTTGATACTCTCTTTTATGAATGGTTTTATAAAGGGATGCCCTGGAACATGTTTTGAACGCTTACTGGGAAAAGGCTTTGCATGGTATTCAGCTGCCTGTTAAAAAACAGTCAAGTACGAGGCAACAAAGTACTTCCAACAACTAACATAGAGCTGGTGATAGGCAACTTATAGGAGGGAGCAACCTAGTGGTTGGTAGAGGAAGAGGCAGTGAACTCTCCGGTGGAAGAGGGAGAGCAAGGGATACTTCTGCTAGGAGAGGCTCTCCCTCAGAAATAGGGTATGGAGGAGTTAGATTTCCAGCTGACCCCAACAGATAAACAACTTCCTATTGTTTAGGTAATAATGATTATTCAAGAAAGCCATATGCGTAAGACACAAAGGATAGGGGGAAGTTGATGCTTGTACATTATCGTATACTTTACATTTCTGTTTTCATTGTACATTGTAAAGATAGATATATGTAAGTGACTAAAAGATTATCAATAAAATTGATTCTTTTTTAAGTTATTTATTTTTGGTGCACAAATGTTGATGTAGTTTTGGCATCATGAGAAATGAGAAAATTGTTAGAAAATTTATTATATAGATTTTGATTATCCTTAGAAACTATGTAGTAGGAAGTTAGCACCCCATTTTTTTTTGTAACTTCTGCTTTATGTAATAGATAGGACGTAGGCAGACTCAAAAGAACTGAGTATGTTATTTCAGACAACTTGATAAAGGTGTTTCAGAAGACTCGCAATGAATAATGAAGATTCAATCGACTCTCACCGAAAGTACCTTAATCTATGGGCGTCAATTTGTGATACGACATGATAACCTGACATGAACCTAACACGAATTTAATAAGTATAGGTACAACCCTTCGCAGGTTCAGATCAAATTCAGGTCGAACACAGTTAAGATGGGAAATAAATAGGTCAGGTCAGATCGACCAGTGTGTCAACACGATGGACCTATTTAACCCGTTTAAGTGTATTCTAACATGTTATTTTCAAATTTTGTGATATTATAGTTAGTTATATCATGTTGGACAAATTATTGAATGCATTTTATAATAATTTAATGTATTTTTTATTTTTAATTTTAGCTTTTCTCTAATTTTTTATTGGTTTGTGTCAACTTTAAATTGTATAGCTATTTCGTGTCATGTCCTGTCACTCGTATCTTAAACGTGTTGTGGTCGTGTCGTGTATCTTGATACGAATAATTAAACGTGTCGTGTCCGTGTCAAAAGTGTAAAACCTTTGTCAAAACACGACATGCGAACACATAATACGACATGATTGACACCCCTACCTTAATCAAAAGACTCTCGGTACAATTGCACCATGCAAGTTAAAGCAGAAGAATGACAATAGAATTGAGACAAAAGACTTCTTAGAAGACTAACAAATCAAAAGATTCAAAGTTCAGTCAAGTGAGGTAAATCAACTGAAGGATTAAGCCAACTGGATGAGATCTCGTTGACCGAGTCCAAGGAGAATATTCATAAAAGATGTCAAGTACAACGTTTGACCATAAAAATGCTAACGCATTTATGACGACAAAAGAGGCATAACCAATGGAAGAGCACCTGCAAACTGCCAGTTTTAAAATTTCTACAGAAGCCAAAAAGATACAAAGAATGGTCAACATCAAGCCACTAAGAACGGACATGCCAAGTGTCCAACGGTGGGAGTGGAATTTGTCTACCTCTTCAACGGTCAAAATTCAAATATACATTATAAGAGTTGAGGACAAATTCAAAGACAAATAAGACACAAAAGAGAGCATGATATTCAAGCAAGCAGAAATCCGCAAAGCAAAATTATTATCTATCAAGCTTAAACTAAAGTCCTCAAGCTTCATTCAAAACAACTTATCTAACACTCACGTGAAAGATTAAGGTTATATCAACAGTTGAAGAGAAAAACTTTGTGAAAACAAATTCGGGGTCTACATTGCTTTGAAGTGAATGGGTATAGTAGGGTTCCTGTCGAACCAGAAGACTGCAGACTTCAAGGCCGCGTGAACAAGTCTTGCATCAACTAGTGAGCTGAAGTAGATAAAGGAGTCTAGTGAAGAGTTGAGTCTAGACAGTGGGCTGTATGGATAAAGCTTCTCTAACTATTTGTAACTTTTTGTCTAAAGTCACCTACTACGTAGTGGATTCCACCCGGAGTAGGAGAAGAGTGTATTAGAGAATTTACCCACCCTTGAACAACTATAAATATTTATGTCATTTACATTTCTACACTTTATATTTTTGTCATTTATCTTGCAGTTAACTTGCTCAAATAACTCTCTAAAATAATAAGTGTTGATTGCTAAAATTCTAAAAGGTATAAGACTTCCGCTGTTAAAAAAAAAAAACTAATTTTCTGAAAGTTGTTATTTCAGTTGAATTACTCTCTCAACAACTCTGTCAAGTGATGTATTGAGTGGTTAACTCAAGGGATGTCAATGGGGTGGGGCGGGTCGATAAAGACCCAGACCTGCCCCGTGCCTAGAATGAGGCGGGTTGGGGTCACCTGTCGCGGTCGCAGGGTGGCCCCATTATAAATTAAATTAAGTACAAAAAAATGAAAAAAATATATTTATAAAATATTATTTACAAAAGTTGTTATTATTAATTTATAAATGTTAAATATAATATAAGAATACATAGAAAATATATTATAATATATATTACATATGCAAAATATATATTAAAATATATTTTAGAAAAAAAAAATTATATGTGGGACAAAGCGTGGCGAGTACCCGCGGGGCAAAAGTGATACCCGGACCTGCCCCGCCCCACCGTGGGGTGACCCAAATAGGGCGGGCTGAGGTGGGTACCCATGGGTCGGGTCAAAATTGCCATCCCGAGTTAACTCCCCTGCTAAATATCGACTTAGCTGTCAGCAAGGACTTAACTGTTTTCTTTAAAAACCCTAATTTGAAAAATAAAAAAATTGTAAAGTCTATTCAAACCCCATTCAGACTTTACCTTAACGTCCCTTGGGACCTACTGTTAGGAAAATTTGTGTTTAAATTTTGATGATACCATGTAAAACGTAGAATAGGAAGTTGACACTCCATTTTCTTTGTAATTCAACTTGTAATAGATAGGACTTTATGAGCTGAGTTAGAGTCAGCTAAGTTGAAGATTATAAGAGTCGACTAAAGATTAAAGAGAAGACACAAATTTGCTTGTTGTGTGTGTGAAGCCAAGTGAAGGGATCAAGTGATACGGTGACCGACATCTAAGTCATTCCAAGATGATTGGAATCGAATGTCAAGGGTATGCGAGACAAGACATGAAGAAAACCGATAGACATCCGTTGTCAACACAAGTCAAGGTTTTGCTTGAAAATAGGCATGTGTCGTCCGCCAAAGAATAAAGTTGTTTTTTGAAAAGAGTGCAAAAAGTAAGGAACCAAATGGGATGTGCCCGAAAACTTGCAGAGACCAAGGAAAGCGAGCATTAAAATCATGGTACGATCCTCATTAATGCTGGAAGGATAGGTGTAACACCTTTACCCTTGTAACACGTACTTATATAGCACAAAACTATAGTTCATAAAAGACAACAGCTGCATCGCACAAAAGATTAATATGTTATTCATCAGCTGTAACCATTTCGGCATGAGCGAAAACATTTACTCAAACCGATTTAATGATTTAGCAACACTTATTCACACATGTGCATTTATCCATATTACGTAACATTAACGACCGTGTCCTTTTATATACAGATCAAAACAGACTCCCTTTATGAAATACAAATGAAGAGCTGAGGGAGAAGGATTAGAATCCAGCCGGCCGACCTTTGATCTATGCCTTAAACTCCTGTCACACTCCACTGATCAACTTTTACCTACAACAGCTAAAAATTTACAACATTGCATTTGGTGAGTTGCAAGCTCAGAAAGTATAATCCAATAACAAGTTATTTAACATCACGCAAGCACATTATCACAATCATATCATTCATAAACATATAAATGCACGTGCTTGATCATATTCTTTTACTGTTATGGGCCAACTAGTACCAAGATTAAATCGTGATCACGAAGATGGCCATGTCACTCTGTAATTCTTAATTCACGTAGAGCTCAGTGAACTCGGGGTGGCCGTACGGTACTCTGTAATCCAGAATTCCTGGATATCTGTAATTATGTAATACATGATTCAAAGTTATTAGTGGCCATAATAGAATCCATTTATCTCTAATGAATGCATTTTCTATAATCACATTTTCCATTTCCGTATCAATATCATGAGTAAGGCTTGCCTATCTCAATTCCATGTCAATACCATCAGTTGAGATCACATATCTCAATTCTATTTCAATGTCATCACATAGATATCATATATCTCGATCTCATTACAATATCACCAAAGACAATGATACAATTCACATTAGATAGCAACAAGCTTTTAATCACCATAATCAAATAAGTAAGCAATTCATTCAAACATATCAATTATACAATCACACAAGTCAAATAACAAGTTAAAAAATTATACTCACAAGTGGTGTTCTTATTCTGGTTTTTTTTGCCTAGTCAGCTTTATCCGGTGCTGGAAAGGGATTTTTACCTATCATATTATCAAAAATGCATAACCACATTGAGAATCATATATTCAATTCTATTGACGTCGTGTGTATGCAATATATAACATGTGCATTTCTAATTATTATGATTATTAACTTAATTAATCACATGTATCACATTATCTATTTAATTAAAAAAAATGAGTTTTCCATTTCAACCTATCAACCTAGGCCACATGGGCCAGTTGAACATGAAACTGAATCATTATACATTCTATAAGGTTAATGTCCAAAATCACCTTCACACATCAAAATCTCAAAACTAAATTATATCTATATTTTTCTTATTTGCTACATGTTAACACAAAATATAGGTTGGTTTTGTATGATTCATTATTAATCAATTGTGTTGAGCTAGATGCATAGTTTTTTTCAGATTGAAAATGGAAGATAACATCTAAAATTATTCTCGGATTATCATTATACGGAATTAAACAAAAGGTAAAATGTACTTTTGGAATTTTACCTATTGCTTGCTCCCCTCGTATGTCTACTGTTCTTCTCCCAATTAATTTTTTTTCCGCTCGTTTTTTCTCTTTCCAGCAGTGAGCTTGTATTTTTTTTCTTGTTTATTTTGCAAGTGATTTACATGTTCTTAGTTATCTATTATATCTACATCTGAGTTGGTGGTCTTGGAGAGATATTTAGTAAGAATATACGTGGCTTAACATAAATTCATTAGTCATCTATACACATGCATATTGCACATACATATGAGGTGCTAAGTGGGCCTGATTTTTAATGATAATAGGTTAATCTTTAGTTTAATAGTAAAGAGAATGGAGGAAGATAAGTTGTACAAAACAATATGAAAATATTTATACATATTACACTATGTCACACATATATACAAAGTTAAGATAAATAATATATATATATATATATATACACACACATATATATATATCATGTGTGTGTGATGTATATAAGTTTTATATTTAAAAATTACATAGGAGTCCTTCGTTTACTTTGTAATTATAATTTTAGTCCTCCTTTATCAATAAAACACTTATAATATACATCTAGCCCATTTCTTTATTGTTATTATTTAACAAAATTATCATTCTCTTAATAAAATCTAAAGTATGTCTCGATATAATAAACTTAATATATGATCTTCTTAATGCATAATACTAATCTACTAATGAACCTCAACTACAAGAAAAATCATTGTCATTTTTCAATTCTAAGATTATCGTGTGTTATCTATTAATATTAAATATATTGATATATAACATAATTATGTTAAAATCTAAATTTCAATAATTTTACATGCAATCTAATATGAATATGAGATATCAAAATGGGGGTAATATTACTTATGAATAATTAACCCTTACAATTAAAATGCATATATTTTTGGGTTATGACAATCCTTCCCCTTAAAAAATTTCGTCCTCGAAATTTGTACCTGTATCAATAATAACCATGGATATTGCTCTCTCAACTGGTTCTTCAATATAACTCAAATCATCAGTAATTTCTACGGGGTCATCTCGAAGAATATGTGACGGGTCTGACCTGTACCGACGAAGCAGACTAACATGGAACACATTACGAATCTGAGACAATTCAGGTGGTAAGGCAAGCCTATAAGTTAATGGTCCCACTTTTTCAAGTATTTCATATGGGGGCCGATATAACGAGGACTCAGTTACCTTTCATTCCAAATCTGAGAATACCCTTCAAAGGGGAAACACAAAGAAATACTTTCTCGCCAATTTCATATTCCATTTCCTGCCTATGTTGAACAATATAACTCTTTTGTCTATCTTGAGCGGCTTTTAATCGACTTTTAACTATTTTTACTTTTTCAATCGTGTCTTGAATCAGATCTGGACCTTCCAGTAATCGTATTCCCTTTTCATCCCAACATACTGGATTCCTGCATTTCCTACCATATAATGCTTCATAAGGTTCCATACCAATGCTACTAGGATATTGATTATTGTATGCGAATTCCATCAATGCAATGTATTCATCCCAAAAACCTTTAAATTCTATAACACAAGCGCGAAGCATATCCTCTAGAGTTTGAATAGTCCTCTCTGACTGCCGATTTGTTTGTGGATGAAATGATGTACTGAAAGTAATATATTACATAATGCTTGTTGCAAGGTACCCTAAAATCTAGATGTAAAACGAGGATCACGATCTGAAACAATTGATAGGGGTACACCATGTAGTTTAACAATCTCATTCACATATCGGTTTGCTAGATTTTCGAGAGTAAGCTTGGATCGTTCATCTTTTGGAATATGCACGAATGCCCTGCAGCCAAACACTCTCAAGTGTTTGTAGGAAATGTCTTTCCCAGTCCAAACTCTATCTGGAATGTCACCACCCAGAGGAGCTGATGGAGAAAGATTGATTAGATCAACTGCAGTCCTCATTGCTTCACCCCAAAAGGATTTGGGCATGTTGGAATGTGACATCATACATTTAACTCGTTCACAAATTGTCTTGTTCATTCTTTCTGCTACCCCATTATGTTGAGGAGTTTTTGGAACACTCTTCTCAAGCTTGATTCCTTGATCCCTGCAATGTTGCTCAAATGGACCCTGATATTCACCACCATTGTCAGCATGAACTCGCTTCAGCTTCTTTCCTGTTTCTCTTTCAACACTTGCTTGAAAATTCTTAAAGATACCTAGAACTTGATCTTTAGATTTCAAAGCAAAACACCAGACTTTTCTAGAGAAATCATCAATAAATGTTACAAAATATATTGCACCACCAAGACTTCTATCTTTCATGTAGCATAGATCAAGTATGCACCGATCTAATGGATGAGATTTCTCTTTAGCCGAATGTCAGGAATATGTCTGACATCCTTGAGCGTGATCCTGCTTCCTGTATCAGTGTTCAATATGATGTTACCTATGCCAACGACCTCCGTCGCACCATGATTGGCCATTCTGACTTTACCAAAGCTACGACCGGTGTATGATGTGAACATATCACGATGAGGTGTGATATGATATGAAGCTCCTGATTCAATAATCCAGTCTGTCTGCTGGCATGCAAAACTGATACAAGCATCATCACAAATAATGACAACATCACCATCAACTGCAGCGGCGGTAGTGTCTTTGTCATCAATCTTGGTTTCATTATTTCCATTCTTTTGATTTCTTTTCTTCTTTCTACAATCTCTCTCATAGTGATTTGGACCACCACAATATTGACATTTGAAGTCCTTCTTGGATTTGGACCTCCCCCTGGATTTGTCTCTTTTATTTTGAGAACCTCTAAACTTGCTCCTTCCCCATTTGTCATTTTCAGCTACTAAGGCTTTTGACTCAGAAGAATATTCTAACTCCTTTCTTCTGGACTCTTCATTAAGAAGACAATCTTTGACCATCTGTATAGTCAGTTCACCATTCGGGGCTGAGTTACTGACTGACACCACAAGCGTGTCCCAACTGTCAGGTAACGAGCTGAGCAACAATAAAGCAATCACCTTATCATCAAGGGATATTTTCATAGTGGTAGATTGATTTATCAGACCCTGATACGCATTTAGGTGCTCCGTCATGTTCGAACCTTCCGTGTATCTGAGTCGAACAATTTTTCTGATAATAGAAGATTTGTTCAAGGCATTTTTCCTCTCAAACATGGTTTCAATATTTTTCCATACAACATCAGCCTTTTCCTCATTAGCAAAATGATGGAAAATGCTATGCTCAAGAAAACGCCGGATATATCCTACAGTTTTTCTGTGTAGGATTTTCCACTCGTCATCACTTGTATCTTTTGGTTTGGCAGTATCACCTTTCAAGGGCAAATAAAGATCCTTGCAGTAGAGAAGATCCAACATACTCGGTTTCCAAATATTGTAGTTGGATCCGTTGAGTTTGAACATCCCACCAACAGATGTCGATTCCTTCATTTTTTAATCCGCAACAACGTGGCTCTGATACCACTTGTTGGGAAAGAGTGCCAAAATAAATGACACCGCACAGCGGAAATAGTAAATTCTTTTCCCACTTATCTGGATTAAAAATGGGAACCAAACCAAGAATAATAGTGCAAGACGATAAAAATAGGCCACAAGAATTTTTACGTGAAACCTCGTTAGGAATTTTATTGTTTAGATTTTGATGAATGCCATGTAAAACTTAGAATAGAAAGTTAGCTCCCCAAATTCTTGCTTTGAAATGTATTGTAACAATTAAAGCTGGCCAAGCCGAGTTAAGTCGCCTACGCTCCAACTTGCAAGGAGACAATCAAGGCTTGAAGGAAAACTCGCCGTGAGACGGTGAGTACAACAAAGAAGAGCAGACAGAACTCGATCAAGAAGCGGTGAGATACTGGTGAGTGGAACATCACCAAGTCAACTCAAGAGAAGCCAAGTCTCAAGTCGAAGTGATGAAGAGTCATCCAATGATTGGAAGTCGACTCTAAGTCACCTGGGGAAAGCAAGGAAATGCAATCAAGTCGAGATAATCAGAAAAGAACCGTTGTACAGTAAATCAAGAGATTTACTTAAACAAGTAATATCTCCATACTACCTTTCTTGGAGTGCTCATCCTTAAGCTGCAAAAGAAATGAACCAATGGGAAGCACTACACCGTGTCGAACTCTACGAAAAGGTGATAAAACATTTCATACGAGGAAATGGCAATTCCAAGAATCGCATACCAACGATCGCAAAGTGATTTTCAAAAATGAGCCTATCTCTTCAACGGGCAAATTTTTGAAAGTTCACTATAAAAGGCCGAGGAGTTTGTTTGAGAAGACAATGAATGACACACGTGAGATATACAAGCTTATCAAAATCGAAACATTCTCAATCCTCAAGCCTACATCTCAAGTACATCAATCCAACACTTACCCGTGAAGGAAAGACAACTTCAATCGCTTGAAGAGGAAAATATCGAAAACAAGGGGTCTACATTCCAAGAAGGATTGTAGAAAGGTTCAAGGTGAACCAAGTCTTAAGCTTTTGGAGGGCTTCGTGATCAAATCCAAGGTGCTTGAGCAAGTGAGTCTGTAGTAGCAAGGCAAACCGCCTGTGAAGAAGCCGAGTCGCACGAGAAGCCACTGAGTGATCAAGGCGTCTCAGATCGAGTCCCAAAGGATCAAGTCGGCTGTTGTGATCAAGACTTGTATCTGGATGCATTACCACTTTGTAAACCGATCATTACTTAGTGGATTCCTCCAGAGTTGGAGAAGAGAGGAGTAGAAGAATTACCCCATCTTCGAACCTCTATAAAAACTTTATCGTGTCATTTACATTTCAAAGATTTAAATTTCTGCACTTTTAATTGCTTATATCTCACGATAAATTTGCTATCCATTTGATAATCTATAAGTACTAAATCAAACTATAAAAACTTGCTTAATCAAACTTAAGGGTGTTAAGTCTTCCAATGAAAACAAAACCACAAACTGAAGTCAAATTAAAACCAACACTGAGTTACTCTATTAACACTCACCGAGTCTGTTGAGAGATTGACTCTACTTGAGTGACTAATTCGATCGGTCCATCAAGGACACAACTGTGTGTAGAACTCTCAGAGATTTAAAAGGCCTAAATCGAAAATTTGGTAAGGTTTATTCAACCCCCTTCTAAACCTTACACTTACACCCCTTGGGACCTACAAGTGGTATCGAGCGGTTGGTTCATTGAACCCTCCGCACCGGTTCTTGAACTAGATCTCCAAACTTTTCAAAAGTCCGCTTTAGTACTTAAGCTTTCAAAACTCTTTTCTATCATTAAAAAGTCATTATCATGGAAGCAAATCTAACACGCATTCCTATGTTCACTATTGAAGAATTTGATGATTGGAAAATTCGTGATGCGTGCTCATCTATCAAAGATTACATGATGAGATGTGGATAGTGATAGAAGATGGGCCTCGCAAATATTAAAGGTGAACACAAATTGCATTTAAGAGTTGCAAAATTTGAAGGGGGAAGAAGATGCAAAGACTGCATTAGTCATGGTTGAAAACCAAGAACTCGAGTGGACAAATGATGACAGAAAGAGATACAACCTGGACAATGTAGCCAAGGACATCCTGTACAAAACCTTGACAAAGCCATGTTCAATAAAGTCAAATCTTGCAAAACGGCTAAGGAAATCTGGGACAAGTCGACATTAATTTGTGAAGGCTCAGAGCAAATCAAAGAAAACAAACTATCGGTGGTCTGTACAAAAATTTGAGAACTTTAAAATGATCTCAGGAGAAAACCTGGATCAACTAGATGCTCGATTTACGTAAATCACAAATGAGTCTGTCTACACTTGGAAAGGAATATACATGAATGAAATGTGTATGAAGATCCTCGAAAAGTCTTCCATTGAATGGGAGATGAAGGTCATGGCATTGAGACACTCCATGGACCTATCTAAGACATCCAATCATGAGCTATTCTCGGACCTCAAAGCCTACGAGTTTGAGTGAGAAGGAAAGACCAGGAAGAGACATTGCACTCCAAAACAATTGCTCTAGTTGTCAAAGATGGAAGGAGAGCCGAGGTCAAAGAGGCAATTGACCCGTAAGAAATAGCCCTAATGGTTAAAAGATTTAACAAGTTCTTTAACAAGAACTACAAGAGAGGAAAGGGTGAATCCTCCGAGGAAGACACTCGGCTCCCTCCAAATCAAGGGATGATAGGCCAACCAAGAGAATGATCATCAACAAGTTGAGTATCAAAGGGTCGACAACTCAAGAGTAGAAAGAGTGATCAAAAGGCTGAATATCTATGTTGGAATTGTAGACAACCAGGTCACTATGCCATTGATCGCTCATATCCTCGTAGTCAACAAGTACAGAACGAAGAAGAAAGAAAGGTCTTGAGAGAAAGAAGACAGAAAAGAAAAGGGCAATGATGGCTGCAGAGATCTTTGACAACCAAGTCGGGAGGGACAAACGACTCGAGAGCGATGAAGCCGACTATTCAAGTGACTCAAGAAGAAGCCTTGATCCGCTTGATGGCCAAAGAACAAGATCAAGAAGATGAGGTACAATCTAACTCAACAAGCTCGGACACTAGTGATAGTGACGTGACACACACACTTCATCACCTACAGATCTTTATGATTCATTAGGCAAAATGATGAAAGATTTTGAGCACATTAAATCCTCACACACACTATTGAATGAGGAAAACAAATTTACTCAAAAGTCAAACTCAAAGCCGACTAAGGAGCCGAGTACTCTAAGTCAAATAGCCGATGAGAATAAAAGTTTAAAGGCTGAAAATGCTAAATTAATAAAGCAGTAAATTGCCGCCATAGAAAAGAGGGAGAATGACCTCAAAAGGTTATTGCCTCATTCACTAAGGCATCTAAATCATTGGATGATCTTATTATGAGTCAAAGAGAATGTGGAGACAAGACAGGCTTAGATTCAATTCCTTTGTGCCATGTCAAACCTCGGGAGTAATTTTGGAAAAAGGATCTTCAAGTCATGAAGAGTCCGAAAATTCCAAAACTCTAAATGATGCACACACTTTCAATCCAAAGCACAATACTAAGCAAACGGCCTTGGTTACAAAGGAAAAGGAAAACAGCCTAGATTGAGAGTGCTTTGTAGGGGGTGAGAAGAGATTCACCGAGTCCCTCAAACAGAGACTCCAAACAAAAATACTCGTAAAGAAGAAGCAGAGCTACCAAAAATCCTTAAAACTCATAAAAAAATACATATGATGGGAATGGTAGAAAATATCCGTGCCAAGCCGATTGGAATAATGTGAACTATCACCCCTAGACTTATGGAATACAAGCCCAAATGGCAAAGGCCTAGAACTCAACAAAGGCCATTCCAAAAGTATAAGAGCTTTCATCAAAGACACATATGCACCTAGGCACTACACTCAAAGACACCACAATTACCCAAGAAAGGCAATTGCTAAAACATACACGCAGCATCTGCTGACAAAAGAGACAATTGTATGAACCTATAATCCCCAAGCAATTTGCCAGGATTGATTATGATTATGGCATCGATAGATGGCAACCTCTTAGAGTCAAATCATTTGGCTATAGGTTGGTTGGATCATCTTATAATTCTAACCCCTCAGACCCGCACAAGAATGGGTACCTAAAACTTGATTTCCTTGATTGGAGTTCAAGGAACAGTGAGTGCCAAGGAACCTGGTACATGGATAGTGGCATTTCCGCACATATGACAGAAACAAGAGAAATCTGTCAAAATTCAAGGAAGTCAAAGGAGCAAAAGTCATATTTGGAGGAAATGAAGCTCCTGGTGAAATAAGAGGTAATGGATCCATCAAAAGAAATGGTTTAGAAATCACGGATGTTGCATATGTTGAAGGACTAAACTTCAATTTACTAAGCATCACCAACTCGCGGACAAGGGCTACAATGTTGGATTCAACATGGGCATATGTCAAATCAAAAGCATTGAATCAAATGAAGTGGTATCGCAAGGATGTAGACGTAAGAATATGTATGTAGTGGATTGGTCAACCGCAACACCCAAAGACTGCCTACTAGCAAAGAGCACAAATTGAATCAAGTCGTGGCACAAAAAGCCGAGTCACCGAACTTCAAAACAATTAACAAACTAGCAAGAAGTCATCTTGTGGAAGGACTTCCGCACTGTATACAAGAAGGAGAGTATATGTGATGCATGTCGAAGGGAAAACAAATCAAGTCGTGCTCAAAGAAAAGACATGTCCATCCTCAACAAGAATATTGCATCCGCTTCATATGGATCTATTTGGCCCAAGTGGAACCAGCAAGCATAAGTGGAAAGAAATACACCCTGGTGGTAGTAGATGACTACTCAAGATATACATGGACAATATTCATGTGCAAGAAGAAAGAAACTCTACAAAAGCTACCACAAATTGATGAAGAGGATACAAAATGAGAAGAGTCAAACCATTATCAAAATAAGATCGGATAGAGGAACCGAGTTTGTCAATGGAATAATAACTCAAGATTGTATTGAGAATGGTATTGGTCATGGAATCGCCAGCAAAGGACTCCATTGTGAGAATGGAATTGCGAGAAAGAAGAAATAGAACCCTCAAAGAAGCAAAGAAGGACCATGTTAGCAAGCAGTGGTTACTAAAAAGATTTTGGGTCAAGCAATCAACACACTGCTACACCTGCAACGGATGTATGATAAATAAAATGACAAAGACTCCTATGAGATCCGGATCTGGAAGAAACCAAATGTTGCATATTTCGGGATATTTGGATGTAAATGCTTCATCCACAATAATGGCAAGGACAACCTAAAGGCTTTTGATGCTAAAGTCGATGAGGGTATCTTCTTAGATACTCACCAAAGCAAAGCCTACGTAATACTCAACAAAAGAACTATGGTTACGAAGAATCCATTCATGTAGTATTCGATGAGCCAAACATAAATGGAGAAGACATTGAAGAGTCACCGATAAGTCAAACATCCAATCTCACGTAAGAGTCCCTATGTCAAGTCAAGCGGGATTATCAATTCAAGAAGATGAGATAGCCGAATCTCAAAAGTGGAAAATCTACAACAGTGATTACGAGAGAGCCGACCACAAAGAACACGTACCGCAAGTCAATCAATCCGGCTAACTTACTTCAACCTCGACGTAAGATGGCCGAGAGACCATCCACCGTAACTTGTCATTGGAGATATGAGAGAAGGTGTCAAGACAAGATCCGAACTCAACAAGAAGCAATGTTCACATGCTTCATCTCAGATAGAGCCCAAAGATGTGTCACAAGCATTGGATGACACACATTGGATTCAAGCTATGCAAGAAGAGTCAATCAGTTTGAGAGAAATAAAGTATGGGAATTAGTACAAAGACCCATACATCAAAATGTTATTGGAACCAAATGGGTATTCAGTAAATAAGATGAACGAGGAAGGTTCTGCGGGTAAGAAACAAAGCAAGATTGGTAGCCAAAGGATATTGCCAAGAAGAAGGAATAGATTTTGATGAAACATTTGCTCCTCGTAGCAAGATTGGAAGCTATAAGGATGTTTCTTGCCTATGCGGCTCACAAAAATTTCATTGTATATCAAATGGATGTAAAAAGTGCATTCCTAAATGGCTTATTGGAAGAAGAAGTGTATATTGAACAACCTCCAGGATTTGAGAGAAGACTCTTGGAGACAAAGTATACAAACTCAAGAAAGCCCTGCACGGATTGAAACAGGCACCCGAGCATGGTATGATACCTGTCACAATTCCCGATGAAAATGGATTCACAAAAGGAAAAGTAGATGGAACACTTTTTAATTCAAGACAAGAAGAGTATACGCTTGTTCAAGTATATGTGGATGACATCATTTTTGGATCCACTAACAAAGAGTCGTGTGAAAAATTCTCAAACCTCATGCAAAGCAAATTTGAAATGAGCATGATGGGAGAGCCGACATTCTTCCTTGGACTTCAAGTGAAACAACAAGGATGGAACCTTCATAAGTCAAACAAAATACACCGTAGATTTAATGAAGAAATTTGGTATGGAGGAGAAGTCTTCCGTACGTAAAAATACCAATGAACACATCACCAAAATGGACATGGATGCGGATGGCAAGCCTGTAGATCAAACAAGATACAGAGCACTTATTCGATCATCGCTTCTATCTCACAAATGCCTAGCAGGCCGACATCACCTTTGTTGTAGGTGTATGTGCAAGATTTCAATCCGCTCCAAAAGAGAGCCATATGATCGCAATGACTAAGAGAATATTGAGATACTTAAAAGGAAGCCAAGAAGTAGGGCTATGGTATCCAAAGGAAGGTGGATTCAAGCTAATTGGCTATTCGGACTGGGACTATCTTTGGATGCAAGAGTGGACAGAAAAGTACTTCGTGCACATGTCAAATGCTTGGAAACAGACTAATTTCTGGTTTAGCAAGAAGCAAAACTCAATAGCCACCTCTACAACCGGTGCGCGAGAATACATAGGCTGCGGGCAAAAAGCAGCCCAAGTCCTATGGATGAGACAAAGAATGAGAGATTATGAAGTTGAAGAAAAAGAAATACCAATCATGTGTGATAACACAAGTGCCATTGCAATCACTCAAAATCCCGTGTTGCACTCAAGAACAAAACATATAGATGTCGATATCATTTCATAAGAGATCATGTTGAAAAGAAGGACATTATCTTGGAATATATCTCAACCGACAAGCAACTAGCCGACATCTTCACAAAACCATTATGTGAGTCAAGACTTGAAGAACTCAAACATGAGTTAGGGCTAATTGAGCTGTTTCGAGACACGTAAGAATCAAAGAAAAGAAATGGAACAGAAAGAAGGTGTGAAAAGAGTCGAAAACAAAATCACCAAGAATCACCAGATCGGAAAGTCACTATACCAAGTCACCGGTGATGAGTCACTAAGAGAAATGTGAGAAGCAGAGTTAAATCGCCTAAGAGATAAGCCGATTAACTTATGAGCAAAGTGACAAAAACGCAATGTTTTTGACTTAGTGGAATGTTTTAAGAGACACGCGGCCACATGATGATGTGTACAGACAAAAAAGCCGCACACCAAGCCTATGATTGGATATAAATGTGCCGCATTAAATACGAGACATGAACTACTCAATATGCGTGCGAAATCAAGCCGT
The DNA here is from genome assembly GCA_016081115.2 of Rehmannia glutinosa. Classification (NCBI taxonomy): domain Eukaryota; kingdom Viridiplantae; phylum Streptophyta; class Magnoliopsida; order Lamiales; family Orobanchaceae; genus Rehmannia; species Rehmannia glutinosa. The sequence goes on along the minus strand of CM071926.1, from coordinate 60,980,057 downwards.
TGATTTCGATCACGATTCAAAAACCGTCTGCCGCACGCCCTTTCATAAACCATATTTAAACCATTTCCGTCCGTTTCTCTCTCACACTTCTAAAAACTGTTCAATCTCTCTCTCTCTCAAAAAGCAAAGGCAAACACTCTCGAAACCCTATCAACCTTCAAATCAAATTCCTGAATTTCTCTTGAAATTAGTCTAAGAAATGGCACCAACTTATGACTTTACCAAGTTGGGAAAACAAATCCACACCGGGTCGACCGTGGATTTCGACGGAATGGTGAAGCAGGGGTCCGACGACACCCTGGTGAAGAAAATCGCGGAGAAGTTAGAAACGTCAGGACTGAAACCGTTTCTAACGCTGGAATATCCTATGACCTATGTGGAGGAGGTCGCACAATTACGTGAATGCCGAGATTCACGACGAAGGAATCAAGTCATCATGCTCACGGGGAAGCATGACTATCACCGCCAATGATTTGGCTGATTATTGCTCACTACCAGCAGAGGGAGCATCCGAGATTAAGGAGGCTGATGTAAACTTGGTCAAGCATGGAAAGAAATAGCCAAGCCCGACGTTGCGACAAAATAATATACACAAAGAAACAAGAGATCTTGAAGGAGGATTATCACAAATTGTTGGACATTGTTGCAAATGTATCGACATCAAATTTGGCAGCTTTGACCAATCGTCAAAGGCGAAATTGATTGTTATGGCTGCAATAATCGAAGAAAAGAAGATAAACCGGGCTGAGTTTATCTACAAAGCAGATCTGCTTAACGTAGGAAACAAGTCCTTCAAAGAAGATGGGTCATTTGGAGGATCTCCGGGATATGGCCCGGTGATTGGCCGACTATTGGAGGTGAAAGGAGTACCTCTTAGACATGGGAAGGCTTTCCATGTTAACAAGAAAATGTTCGAGCTAACCTCTCTCGGTGCTCGGCGAGCTTACGCCAAGAGAGTCGACACCGGATGAGGGGGAATCGGTGACCCCGAAGACACATGCTTCCCCTCTCCAACCAAGAAGAAGTGCCCCCCACGCAAGCCAAGAAGTCTCGCCCCGTAGCAAAGAAAACCAAACATGCTCCCGCCCCGCAACAGAGTCACCGCCCGGCCATGTCACCGCCAAGCGGCCGTGTCACTCCCCTGCCGCAGTTAGCCGGTCGAGAAGGACTCACAAATTCCTCTCTCGATCGTCAAAAAGAGGAGAATCGGCAAGCCTAGACGGCCAGCTCCTCAAAAACAAACACAAGCACGCCCCCACCGCCCATGACTCGAGGACACCGTCAACCGTAAATCCCTCCGGTACAAACCAAGAGACGAAGAAGACTTGTAAAGCAATCCGAACAGAGAAACCGGTGAGTCGGCTATCGGCTAGCACAAATACCTGAGACTATCAAGCAAAGAGAGTCTCCGGATGTAGTAGATGAAACAGCCCAAGTCTCTTTCAAGGTGATCGCAGAGGCAATCTAAGACACAACAGAGCTCAGCTCACAATGGTGAAACAAGAAGAACCAGGCGGATAGTGATGTAATGGTCCTATCTCCACCTTACCCGGACATCCAAAATCGTCTGCGTGAGTGGAGAAAATGGAAGTTGAGCAAGTCAAGGGAACAGTTCAACGGCCTGAATTCATAGAAGAAAAGAAGAGGAACTGCTAAATTTCCTTCGACTATCATGTGCTCACTCTAGATGAAGACAACCGCATGGATATTCCGCAGATCTACAAGGACAGGGGGAGAGAGCAAAGCAAGTCAAGAAGCCGAAGCACGCGAGAAGGCAAGTATATCTTCTATTTCCAAGGCACCACGTAACACTTCCATCCTCTCCTTGATGTCTTCTCCGAAAGTGACGAGGAACTAGAGAATGTCACGCCACGTGAAGAATTGGAGATGCGCAAGCATTGCGTGAATCAAGAATCCTTCACGAGCAAAGACCGATGGAGGGACCAGGAGAGTCCTCCAAAACACACTGAAATCGATCCAATGGGAGTGGTTCAAAGCCAAATAGCCACCGATGTTGTTGCTACCACTTCCTGAGCCTAACTCGGAAGAAGGAAATAAGGAGATGGCGATGAACCGGGCTAGTGGGGACCCGATCGAGCCAACCCTATTGAAGGTGTGCCACCACACCTAACGCTGAACCATCATTTGCAAAAACCCGGGAGTTTGGAGACGAGTGACCCCACTCCAACTCACTCGGTGGTGCGACACCGGTGGGGAAACTCCCTCCACTGCGGCAGGTCGGAGGATCTTTGCAGGATGACTCCACAAAGAATGTAGGAGGCGAAGCAAAGAAAACTCAAACACAAGAAGAAAAAGCAAGTTGCCATCAACGAAGCTCGGACGATTGAGATCTGTCTCGGTGAGGTGCCAATCGAAGGCTAATGACGCCGCTGATGCGTCGAGGCACGAGGAAGGAATGTACAAGGGGAGTTAACACTGGGCGATGAAAGTGCAATCCATGGGGTTGAGACTCCAATGGATGCCATTGTAGAAGACCCTAAGACAGGCGACACGCCGAAAGGGAGGACCAGCCTCACAAAGAAGAGAGACTGCCTGGAGGAAATGAAGGCCCACGGGAGGTTGAGACTTCCCGGGGTAACATACTGGAAGTGGAGAACATCCCTCCCGCAACCATCGATCCATCCGAGAAGGAGATCAGCGCACTTCATGATTCCCAGGACAACCCCGATGTCACCTTTCTCGGGATCGGAAGGCGAAGAAAAGAAGAGTCTACTCCCCGACAAATCCAAAAGACTCAGCTACGGATGTTCCAGGCACGAGCAAGTCGATCCCAAGACTACTCGTCGACCTTTAATTTTGATGATGAGCCACCAATGGAAATCTCATCATCGTCCGATGACGCTTCGATAAGGCCGAGGACCGCCTACTCAAAAGGAGAAATCGGTGAGACCAACGGTTAAGACAATTGAGGCTCAAGCCGAGCCCATCGCACCACAAAACCCATTTGAACAGAGACCACCGCTCAGGCTCCTCAAGCTACGGTGGATCGATTCCCAAAAAGAACTTCACGCCCACCGCTTATCATCGAACAAATCCCGGATGGCGGTGATGAATCCTTTGTGGAATCTTTCCCTTTCTCACTGGAGATACGAGAACTCCACGAAGAGTCGAAAATGAGCAAGCACGCTATCACAGACCAGCTCCTGTTTTTCACTCAGGCACCATTGTTCCAAATTGACTTCGATTTCGACATTTGTATGGCCATCACCGCAAAGAAGAATCGATTGAAGTACGAGAAGTGTTCAAGGCACTATTTGTCAAGTTGAGAAAATGGAGAGGCATCAGGCCTCCTGGATATGCGCCGGACAACAGAGATGCCAACCTTACGGTGACTTGAGAGGCATCACAATCGAGGATAAGGGAATGGTGGCAACAAGAAAGCAATCAATGCGTGTGGAACAGGTGAGATACTTCAGACAATTATTCAACAAGCTTGGTGTGGAGAGTCAAATGTTGATGCGAAAAACAAAGTCAAGGGAACACATTGAACATATGCACGAAGCTCACACCGCCGAGATCAAGCCTGCTGCGTGAGCGGAAATGCAAACGATATACGCGTTTGGAAGAACACATGACAAGAAAATTCAGCCTTCTCATGGCCTGAGATGAAGCCGATTTCACAGAATCCAACGCTACTTCGATGTCAATTTCGCAAAGATACAACGCAGCAGACTTGAAGCAAAATTCAACCATCAAGACTCGACTTCATGCTTGCCAAGATAGATGTTCCTGGGTTCCTCTATCCTTTGATGATGCCAAAAAGGGGGAAGAGGAATACCTTAAAGCAAAAAAAATCAAGTCGAAAAGAAAGGAGCAATGACAAGGAACAATTTGAGAAGGGAAAATCACCAAGAAATTTTGAAACAGAAGAAAGGAAAATCTGCTGAGGGGGAAGGATCAAAAATATGACCTTGATGATTGCACAAACCCCCATAACAGGGTCCTGTCACTGGTGACATTATAAGAAACTCCCCGTGACTCGCCACTCCAACACTGCTTTGTATCTATGGCCGAGAGAAGAGAAAAGAAATTGAAGCAGGGATGAAGGAGGTGGAAGGAAGAATGGATGCCAGGGTGATGAACATCTTGAAAGAACACGGAGGCATTCCGGTTGACAGAGACACGCATGCCATTTCGATGATCGGGACAGAGCCAAGATCAGTTGACGAATTCAAAACGCTCGAATCAAGGATATTTTGCAAATATGTCCTCGCTCAAGCTTGGGACCAGATCTTGGGAAAAGGGTCTCACATTATGTGAAGAAGGCGACAGATGCCAGACAACAACCTGATACTCTGCTGGTCACTCCGCTGGGCACTCATTGGAAAGAAAGAAGGCCCAAGATAAGATACGCCCGCAGGAGAGGAAGAAGCAAAGAGTGGAGGAAGAAGCCAGACCAGGCCTCTCGCCAAGAACATTGAATACGAGATCCGGGAAAGAAAGGAGGGATCTACCGGGCCGGGCTTGACCATGTGGCGAACTTGCAAGTGGCTAAAACCAACGCCGAGTATGCAAAAAGGATAGAAGAAGAAAACAAGAGACAAACTCGGCTATGGCGGAGAGACAGAAAGAATAAGGAAAGATGAAGCGCAGAAAGGCATATGAGAAGAAAAAAAGAAAGCGGTGATGATGAGAAGAAGAGAAGAAGAGAAGAAGATCTTGATCAAGATGAAAGAAGGAGACAATGAAGGAGATGAAGTGTTCTTTGCCCCAACCCTTCGTGTATTTTATATGTAAATACATACAATGTAAGTCTTACGTAACAATGCTATAAATTTTTTGGAGACAATTACATACTCGATACACCTTGTAAACAAATGTTAAGTACTAGAATGATATGATCAATAAAAAAAAAAAAAAGGGATTGATTATGCGCATACATTCTATGTCAATACACTATCTGTATGTATCTTTGTTATTTGCATCTTTATATGAGTTAAGTTTTGGCATCATCAAAAGGGGAAATTGTTAGGAATTTTATTGTTTAGATTTTGATGAATGCCATGTAAAACTTAGAATAGAAAGTTAGCTCCCAAATTCTTGCTTTGAAATGTATTGTAACAATTAAAGTGGCCAAGCCGAGTTAAGTCGGCCTACGCTCCAACTTGCAAGGAGACAATCAAGGCTTGAAGGAAAACTCTGTGAGACATTTGAGTACAACAAAGAAGAAGACAGATGAACTCGATCAAGAAGCGGTGAGATACTGGTGAGTGGAACATCATCAAGTCAACTCAAGAGAAGCAAGTCTCAAGTCAAGTGGACAAGAGTCATCCAATGATTGGAAGTCGACTCTAAGTCACCTGGGGGGAAAGCAAGGAAATGCGGTCAAGTCGAGATAAGCGTAAAAGAACCGTTTACGTAAATCAAGAGATTTACTTAAACAAGTAATATCTCCATACTACCTTTCTTGGAGTGCTCACCCGAGGAAGCGTGCAAAAGAAATGAACCAATGGGAAGCACTACACCGTGTCGAACTCGAAAAGGTGATAAAACATTTCATACGAGGAAATGGCAATTCCAAGAATCGCATACCAACGATGCAAAGTGATTTTCAAAAATGAGCCTATCTCTTCAACGGGCAAATTTTTGAAAGTTCACTATAAAGAGCTGAGGAGTTTGTTTGAGAAGACAATGAATGACACACGTGAGATATACAAGCTTATCAAAAATCGAAACATTCTCAATCCTCAAGCCTACATCTCAAGTACATCAATCCAACACTTACCCGTGAAGGAAAGACAACTTCAATCGTTGAAGAGGAAAATATCGAAAACAAGGGGTCTACATTCCAAGAAGGATTGTAGAAAGGTTCAAGGCTGAACCAAGTCTTAAGCTTTTGGAGGGCTTCGTGATCAAATCCAAGGTGCTTGAGCAAGTGAGTCTGTAGTAGCAAGGCTGCGCCTGTGAAGAAAAGCCGAGTCGCACGAGAAGCCTTTGTGAGTGATCAAGGCGTCTCGGCATCGAGTCCCAAAGGATCAAGTCATTTGTTGTGATCAAGACTTGTATCCGGACTGTTACCACTTTGTAAACCGATCATTACTTAGTGGATTCCTCCGGGAGTTGGAGAAGAGAGGAGTAGAAGAATTACCCCATCTTCGAACCTCTATAAAAACTTTATGTGTCATTTACATTTCAAAGCATTTAAATTTTCGCACTTTTAATTGCTTATATCGCCGATAAATTTGCTATCCATTTGATAATCTATAAGTACTAAATCAAACTATAAAAACTTGCTTAATCAAACTTAAGGGTGTTAAGTCTTCCATTGAAAACAAAACCACGGTGAGTCAAATTAAAACCAACAACGGTGAGTTATTCTATTATGCATTTCAAATTTGAGTCTGTTGAGAGATTGACTCTCTTGAGTGACTAATTCGATTGTCCATCAAGGACACAATCGTGTAGAACTCTGTAGATTTAAAAGGCCTAAATCGAAAATTTGGTAAGGTTTATTCAACCCCCTTCTAAACCTTACACTTACACCCCTTGGGACCTACAAAACCCAAATTGGGAAAAACCACGACAAGACCAAGTCATGCATCTTCTTGGGCTATGAAGAATTCAGCTAGAGGTTATGGGACCCAGTCAACAAGAAGGTTATCAGAAGCAGTGATGTTGTATTCCTTGAGGATCAGACCATTGAAGATGCCAGACAGATTGAAAAATCTGAATCAAATAAATATGTTCCTGATGACGTAGATCCAGTTTCTTCTCCTAGAAATCAGAATCACGGGGGAGGTGTGCAAGAACAACATCATGATATAATCGGTGATGTTCGTCCAGTTCCACCACCAGAAGATGCGGCTAGAAGGTCCACCAGACAAAGACAACCTTCAACCAGATATAGCCCACATGAGTATGTAATGCTCACTGACGTGGGAGAACCACAGAGTTTCGCAGAGGCCATATCACATGATCAGAAGGATATGTGGATGGAGGCCATGAAAGAAGAGATGAACTCTTTGCAAGAAAATCACACCTATGACCTGGTGAAGCTACCAAAAGGTAAACGTACTCTGAAAAATAAATGGGTGTACAGGTTGAAGACTGAAGAGGCTGGTTGTGAAGGGTTTCAGTCAGAAGAAGGGTGTTGATTTCGAAGAAATGTTCTCACTAGTGGTGAAGATGTCCTTAATCAGAGTTGTTCTTGGGATATCTGCCAGTTTGGATCTGGAGATCAAACAACTTGATGTGAAGACTGCATTTCTTCATGGAGATTTGAATGAAGAAATCTACATGGAGCAACCGGAAGGGTTCAAAGTCAAAGGTAAGGAGAACTTGGTATGTAGGTTGAAAAAGAGCATGTACGGCTTAAAACAAGCTCCAAGACAATGGTACAAGAAGTTTGACTCCTTCATGACCGATCATGACTACAACAGGACCAGTTCCGATCACTGTGTATTCTTTAAGAAATTCAGTGATAATGATTTTATCATACTATTATTGTGTGTGGATGATATGCTGATTGTAGGTCATTATGCCAGCAAGATTGAGAAGCTGAAGAAAGAACTTGGCAAGTCTTTTGGGATGAAAGACTTAGGACTGGCTAAGCAAATCATTGGGATGAAAATCTCAAGAGACAGGACAAACAGGAAGCTTTGGTTATCTCAAGAAAAATACGTCGAGAAAGTTCTTAAGAGATTCAACATGAGCAAGTCAAAACCAGTCAGTACTCCACTTGCGGGTCACTTCAAGCTCAGTGCAACACAATGTCCCACAAATGAGGAAGATAAAGCAGATATGCAAAAGGTACCATATGCTTCTGCAGTTGGCAGTTTGATGTATGCTATGGTATGTACTAGACATGATATTGCTCATGTTGTTGGTGTTGTCCAGGGAAAGATCACTGGTCTGCATTGAAATGGATATTGAGGTATTTAAGAGGTACTTCTAAATATTGTCTAAAATTTGGTGATGACCAAATTATACTAGATGGATTCACAGATGCAGATATGGCTGGTGATGTTGATTCCAGGAAGTCCACATCCGGATACCTGATGAGATTTGCAGGGGGAGCTATCTCTTGGCAATCAAAACTTCAAAAATGTGTGGCATTATCCACAACCGAAGCTGAGTACATAGCTGTGACAGAAGCTTGCAAGGAGATGTTGTGGTTGAAGAAGTTTCTGCATGAACTAGACTTGAAGCAGGAAAAGTACACGCTCTACTGTGACAGCCAGAGCGCAATCCACTTGAGTAAGAATTCTTCATTCCACTCAAGGTCAAAACACATTGATGTGAGATACCATTGGATTCGAGATGTGCTAGATGAAAAGTTGATGCAACTTGATAAAGTTCACACTGATGAAAATGGCGCGGATATGCTGACGAAGTCTTTACCAAGAGATAAGTTCGAAACTTGCAGAAGTAAAGCAGGTTTGGTTGATTTCCCACATGAGGTGAAGGGGGGGAATTGTTAGTCCACCTCATGGCTTACATCACAAATGGTTGGTAAAAGAAACATTGTAGCCCAACTTTGTTGAATTTGAAGAAACGTGGTGGCTGAAAACTTTGACAAAGTTTTCACATGTTGGAATTTTGATCATTCAGTTGTCTATAAAAGACACCTTGGGCAGACGTTGCAGAACACACCAACATTCAAGCAATTAGCAATTGCTTAGAAAAGAGAGAAAATAGAGAGTAGAGTGATTTCTATAAGTGTGTGTTTTGAGTGAAGAAAAAGAGAGAAAAATTAGTAGTAATTTTTCATTCTCGCCAAAAATAGCATTCCTATTTTCTCGGGTATTCCAAGTTAAGTAACTTGAGATATTTTGTGTATCCCCTATTTTTAGGGAGAAATATTGTAAGCCTACTATACATTTAGTGGAGGATTTATCTGGACTACGGTCTCATGGTTGAACCCCATCTAAAGGGTAAAAAGTGTGTTGCTTTTGTTAGCCGGTCAACAATAACCCAAACTGCATCATTTTTCCTAGGAGTCATAGGCAGACCATAAAGGAAATCCATAGTAATACGCTCCCACTTCCAAACTGGAATAGGTAATGGATGCAATTTACCCACTGGTGCTTGATGTTATGCTTTAATCTGCTGGCACGTTAAGCATTTTGAAACATACTCGGCTACATCTTTTTTCATTCTTGGCCACCAAATGGCTTTTTAAGGTCTGATACATTTTTGTACTTCCAGGGTGCATGGCATATGGTGCAGTATGAGCTTCTTCCATTATGTCATGCCTTAAGCCATCAACATCCGGGACACAAAATCGATTGTTGATCGTCAAACAACCATCATCATTCAGATCAAAGGATGTACTATTTTCTTGTTTCACTTTTTCTGCAATACTGGTCAATTTATCATCACGAAATTGTGCTTGTTTAATTCTTTCAAACATCACAGGACAAACACCAAGTGAAGCACGTAAAACACCCATGTCATTTACATTCAATTTAACATTCATCTTCCTCATATCTAACATGTACGATAAAGAATGCACTGAGAGATAAGAAACAACACCATAAGATTTTCGGCTCAAAGCATCAGCAACAACATTAGCTTTCCCCGGATGGTATTCGATAGTGTAGTCATAATCTTTCAGCAATTCAAGCTATCTTCTTTGGCGCATGTTCAATTCTTTCTGACTTAATAAGTATTTCAAGCTTTTATGATCAGTGAAAATTTGGAATGTGGCACCATATAAGTAATGTCTCCATATCTTTAACGCAAATACAACCACAACTAGTTCAAGGTCGTGCGTAGGGTAAGCCATTTCATATGGTTTAAGTTGTCTAGATGCATAAGTAATAACCTTACCGTGTTGTATTAAAACACATCATAAACCTTGGTAAGAAGCGTCACTATAAACAACAAATCCATCAGTACCTAAAAGAATAGTCAAGACTAGGGCAGTGGTAAGCCTTTTCTTCAACTCTTTGAAACTCTTTTGGCAACTATCTGTCCATTTGAAAGGAGCACCTTTTCGTAGTAATTTTGTCAGTGGAGTTGCAATAAGAGAAAAATTCTCAACAAATCGTCGATAGTATCCGGCTAAACCTAGAAAACTACGAACACGTAACACTTTTTGGTTTTCCCATTTGATCACCGCTTTGATTTTTCGTGGATCAACTTTAATACTGTCTCCAGAACAATGTGTCCCAAAAAGATTACTTGATCTAACCAAAATTCGCATTTACTAAGTTTTGCATACAACTGTTACTCTCGCAAGGTTTGCAACACAATTATCAAATGTTGTTCGTGTTCATCAGCAAATTTAGAATATACTAGGATATCATCAATAAAGACAATGACAAATTTATCTAGGTAGGGTCTAAACATATTGTTCATCAATGCCATAAATACAGTGGGTGCATTAGTCAGGCCAAAGGTATTACCTGAAACTCATAATGACCATACCTAGTCCAGAACGCTGTTTTTGAAATATCAGCCTCTGCGGTTTTCAACTGGTGATACCCTGATCTCAAATCAATCTTTGAGAAAACTCTGGCACCTTGCAACTGATCAAATAAATCATCTATTCTAGGCAATGGATGTCACGCCCCAAATGGGATGCGACGACGATCCACAACTTAAATACAAATAACCAAACAGTCTAGACGAATATCACCGAGAACCCAATGAAACAGAGTCAATAGCAGCGGAATAAAGAACAAGTACAAATTACAACTTACAGTCCACAATATCCATAATCCAAATTACATCCCCGATATGATCTAAAGATAACAACTTAAAAGTCAAAGGGTCCTACGCCCTTCAGTTACAAACCGGAATGAAAAGAAATACAAGAGTCCAACAACAAACACAAGAAAAGAGTCCAACAACAAATAATAGTAACAAGTCCGGCGACATCAACAACAAAAGATAGTAAATCCAACAAGCGGAGTATAAGGGCTCAATCCGTAGTCGGTTCAGCATCTTCAACGAAGTCCTCATCTAAGGTTAGAAAATAGGTGGGGATGAGATAGAAATCTCAGTGGATGGGTGATCGTGTGCAAGTGTGGCGATATATATAGTTAATGCGAGAAAACAGTTATATGAAAATGCGTGAGTATGATGCATGAATTCACACACAGTCCACAAGCATCGTGATAATTATATTTAAGTAATATACTTATACAGTTCAAGAAAATAGTTCATGGTCACACAAGCACTATGTGATTCAGTCAAGACAGGTAGGACTGCGTACGGAAATGTAACGCCAATCCTATGCAGGGCAATTAATGGTTGCGTACGGATTTGTAGCGCCAACCAATGCAAAACAAGTAAGCGGTTGCGTCACGGATTTTTAGCGAACCAAACGGGTCCGATAACTCCAAATCGTGTGGATCGGACAATGATTCCTTCGTTCTTCCTTGTAACTCCCAGGCGGGATGGTCCAAGACCGTCACCTTATTGCTCCATAGGCAAAGACAAAATCCGCGATGGAGCTTGCAAGGCTCGGATCTGTCATAATCATGATTATACCTCAAGTACTACGATCCGCTTCCCTTGGACAAACTCCGTCCCTCAGTTGCGGGATTAGGACGATGGGGCCGGAAGAGTGGAATAGCAGCCGAGCTGCCCGGTTCCATCCCCGACATATCCATTCCGACTGTGAGCTCGATACACCAAGTTGACTTAGGCAAGAAGTAAATATACAAGCAGTCAACCAGGCAGTCGAGTATTATTGATTCAGGAAAGCAGTTCAGGAAATTTTTTGAAAAGCGCGAGTGCCAATTATGGCGTTGGTGGAGTATTTGGATGAAGATTATCATCGGGAGGATAAGCAATCTTCGATATCTTGAAAGATTAGGTGGAACATAAGTCCCGTTATAGATTCAAAATCGCAAGGGGAGGAAGTCGCTCCGCGATCGGGTATTAATCGGTCAAATTGATCCGATAAGTCAAGGGTTTTTGGGAAAGTAATATACTTAATTAAATCTCCAAGTCAGAGGGTCCAGGGATATTTTAGTAAAAGAGAAAATAATTTGAGTTAGGTCCTTTATAAAAGAAAATTTGTAATTTAGCCCCGTTTTGTAAAAACCAACACTTTTGGGGTTAAATATTGAATAAATAAATATCCCGACCTTGGTAAATTATGAGGTCAGTTCCTAAATTATCTAAATTGTTCAGAGATTCGGTTTTGTAAAGTTTTGAGGTCGAGTTTTTATAAAATTCTCACATTGGCCCCTAATTTGTAAAACTTGCCAATTCGGACCTTAAGTTTAAAATAATCGGAACTCACAAACCGGAAGGGATTTTAATGTGATTCCAGTTGGAAAATGTCACTAAAGTTAGTGGGATATTGGGACAAAAGCAGTTTTTAAAAGAAATAAGTGTAGGTCCTTTAACTTTTGAAAATATCATTTTTGTCCCATTTTGAAATAATTGCCTTTAAGGCTTTTAGGGGTCCAATTGTTATGAAATTTGAACCTTGGGTCCAAAATATAATTAAGTTATAGTTAAGTTAGTATTTCCAGGTGCATGGGCTGCATAAGTCCTGAAAATTTCATTTGGGTCCTCAAGTTTAGTATTTTACACATTAGTCCCTCAATTTTAGTAAAATTGCTTTCCAAGCCCTAACCACTTGGATTTTTGGAATCTTTTTAAAATATGTAATTCCTAGTACCTTAAGAGTAAAAATTTCAAATTTTGAAGTTTAGGTCTGGTGCAGTTTTAAAAATTGCAAAGTAGCCCTTAAACTTTCAAAATTTTACAATCTAGTCCTTGGGCTTTTAAAGGTTGATTTTATTTATCTTAAAACTCTTAAAACTTTATTAAAAATGTCCAAAAGTCATTTTGAACCTGAGAACAGTCCCAAAAATCGAAATTTGCAGAGGGGTCCTTCAACTTTTATTTTCTTGCAATTTAGTCCACCAACTTTCTATTTTTACATTATTAAGTCCAAAATTGAAATTTAATCAATTATGCTCGACTTTTCCAGGTTATAAGTCATCCAAAACATGAATTTTAAAGATCATACACATGCATGTCCAGTACATACAAGAATTCATCAAATAAAACATTAAATTGCACATGCATGCACCTAAAATTCAATAAATAGTAATTTTGAGCAACTCTTGAGAATTTTCATGATTTGATACATAAAATTGACATGCAATACATAGATTATATATATCTCAAGGCTCATGATCAAATTTTCTACATGCATTTTAATAAAACACCTAATAGTTGGAAAATATTTTTCCACCCACCTTAAAATTGGAAATTGTGAAATAAAAGGATAAATTTTACAATTTTTGGATGAGGCTTCTTAGGTCAGCCCCTAAGTCAAGAAATATAAAAAAATTTGAAGTTAGAAAAATGAGAGAAAAATTAAGGAGAAAAAGGAGATAAGAAAATGAGAAGGACTACACTTTATCTTGTGTAGTAGGTGTTTGGAGACTAGTTGAAGCTTTAAAATTGGAAATTTTGGTTCAACTCCAAAATCACCTAAGGTCAGCCCCTATTTCTCAAAAATGAAAAAGGGGTGTTAAAATTTGAAAAAATAGAAAGAATAGGAAAGAAGGGGTCTAGTACTCAATTCTTACCTTGTAGTCAAAATTCTCTACTAGTTGTTCTTCAATTCTTGAAGTCCTTCTTCAAGATGATGTCAAGCTCTAATCTTCAAATGGTCTTCTAAATATACCTCCAAAACCAAAATTAACTTAAGTTAAGAGGTGAAATAGATGAACTAGGTGATATCAAATATGGATTGAAGATGAAATTTCTTACTTTGTGGTATAGGTGTGTTCGAAATTTTTGAAGAATAAGGAGGAAAAATCTTGAAAATTTTCGAAGTGTTGAAGAAGAAAGTGAGAAGAAGAGTAGAGAGAAGTTGGGAGTTTAGAGAGAAGGAGGAGGATTTTGTGTAGGAGATGAATGTGTTAGTGAAAATTTTTAACAAAATTTTTGAAACAAAAGGCCTCATGGCCGTCCACATTGATGAGAGAGGGGGAGGAATTTTGTTCAAATTGTGTCTTGCATTTTGCCTCTTGAATGGGGAACATTTTGAAGGTCAAAGGTATGGGCAAGAGAATGTTTGAATGGAATGTTGGAAGACTTCCAACATGTTGGCAAAAATAATATTAAAGAAGTAATGTAAGAGATGATGTGTATAATGTTTGAATTAATGGTATAATTATACACAAGATGACTAATATAAGGTGTAGGTGTATAAGAGTTGGATGATATTTTACTCCAAAATTTCCATGTTGGCCGTCCACTACAAGGGCATATTGGTAATTCCATATTTTTTTTGTCCCAAATTTGATGATAATAGATGAAATATATCAATCTCCAAAATAATTAGTGATTTCCTTGATCACTTATAAGTCTCATGATCACTTAATCTAAATCAAAATCTTAATTCTATAAGGTAAAAGTCTCTAAAATAAATAGTCTCTTAAAATTCTAAGGTGACTAATAAATACAAAAATAGTAATAATGATCAACCAAGTGATCATAAATGCAAAATAGAATTAATAAAGATCATGATCACAAGTAATTAAATAAAATGAAATAAAGTACAAAATATATATATTATTAATATTTACCCGTCAAAGTGACACGGTAAAATAGTCGATCAATTACATAAACGACAATAAGAATCAATTATAAGCTCGGAAAAATCGGGGCTTCACAATGGATATCTATTATTCACTGTCATTCGATTCAGTTGTCGATAATCTATACACATTCTCGTACCATCTTTCTTTTTACAAACAAACCGGTGCTCCCATGGAGAAACACTGTCTAATGTACCCTTTGTCCAACAATTCTTATAATTGCATCTTTAATTATTGTAATTCAATTGGTGCCATTCGATAAGGAGGAATAGAAATTGGGGTTTTACGGTCAGAATGGTCGATGGTGAACTCTAAATCTCTATCTAGAGGTAATCCAGGTAAATCATCCGGGAACACATTTGGATATTCTCTAACCACTAGAGTGTTTTCAAGTTTCAAACCACATAATCGTGTGTCATTACGTGGGCTAAGTTACATTCACAACCCCTCTTAATCATTTTGATAGCGATGACGCGAGATATTATACATGTAGGTAGAATTTCTCTTCCCCTTTAAATACTATACGTAATACGATCGGAAGCTCCAACACTATTTCTTTAGTAAAATAATCCAGTTTAGCATGGTGTTCAGTTAACCAATCCATAACTGGAATCACATCGAAATATCTTAAGGGCATAACAAGTAAACTAGCACTCAATTCTGATTCACCGATCAAAATTTTGCAATCACGATATACATTATTTACAATCACCACACTCCCTACTGGAGTTCGAACCAGTAAATCATAGCCTAATGTTTCTGGTGTATTACCCAAATGTGATGCAAATGATTGTGAAACAAATGAATGTGTTGCTCCTGGATTAAATAAAACATAAACATTTGTATCAGAGATTGAGAGATTACCAGTAACTAAGGTTGGTGCAGCTTTAGCTTCTTCATGTGTCATGGCAAAAACTCAAGCTGGACCTTGTTGTCTACTCGCTTGACTTTCTTCTGGACCAAAACCTCTTCATATACCGAATCTTCCTCGACCTCTACCTCTATTAGGATTGAAACCACTAAATCTAGTTTGCTCAACTGTGGGTTCCTCGTGTGGTTTCGTGCATTTCATTGATATATGTCCATGTTTGCCACATTTAAAACATTTTCCTGTAAGCAATCTACATTCTCCATAATGATTTTTACCACAATGTGCGCATGTGGGAATTGATGGTGTAGAACCAACATTCTTATTGGCTGATATTGCACCCCTAAAATTACCACATTTTGAACTGCTCAGGAAGCCTCTCTGTGCAGTTGCAATAAATTCCTTTCTATTTCTATATCCTCTTTCATCACCCCGTCTCTTCTTATTGTATTAAAATTTTTGTTTTGATTAAGCGTCCAATTTCTCAACACGTATTGTTGCAGCTTTCAACTTACTACAGGACTCCAAATCTGTAGGTATAATACGATTTCGAACAGCAAATCAAAGTCCAGACTCAAATCTAGTACATTTCTTCTTTTCTGTAGCTACCATATTTGGGGCATAATGAGAAAGTTGATTAAACAGTACTTCATATTCAGCAGTTGATCGACTTCCTGTTTAAGTTCAAAAAACTCTTTTTCTTTCTGATCCCTATAAACTTTTGGCAAGTATGTATGATGAAATTCTCTCATAAAATCATCCCATATCAATATAGGTGGCTGAACAGTACTATGTGGTATAGTCTCCCACCAATCATATGCATTTCCCTTAAGGAGTGATACTGCGTAATCAAACTTTTCTTCATGAGTACATTTCATCAAATTCAGAACCCTTTCAGTTCGTTTCAGCCATGTTTCCGCCTCTGCTGGATCCGTAGTACCCATAAAATCAACAGCTCCCATTGTTCTAAGTTTATCATACTTTCATTATCGTGGTTCAGGGGGATTTACCAATGGATAAGGTGGATACCCTAAATGAGCAGGTATTCCATGCACATGATGTGGAGGTGAATGAGATGAGTGTGACTCTGGCTCGACTGTTCCTTCCCCTCCATGAACACTTTGCTCATCATTATGTACATGTGCGTCTTGACTCACAACCCTTTGCCTAAAATATGACAGAAATTGTAACTTTCGTATAACAATTAATGATAATGCACATGTCATGCCATGGTCTACAGAACCCCTCCCCGAGCTCTGATACCAGACTAACATGTAACACCCTTACCCTAGTAACACATACTTATATAGCACAGAACTATAGTTCATAGGCAATAAGAATCAATTATAAGCTCGGAAAAATCGGGGCTTCACAATGGATATCTATTCTTCACTGTCATTCGATTCAGTTGTCGATAATCTATACACAATCTCAGCGTACCATCTTTCTTTTTTACAAACAAAACTGGTGCTCCCCATGTAGAAACACTCTGTCTAATGTACCCTTTGTCCAACAATTCTTATAATTGCATCTTTAATTATTGTAATTCAATTGGTGCCATTCGATAAGGAGGAATAGAAATTGGTGTTTTACCAGGCTGTAATTCGATGGTGAACTCTATATCTCTATCTAGAGGTAATCCAGGTAAATCATCTGGCAACACATTTGGATATTCTCTAACCACTAGAGTGTTTTCAAGTTTCAAACCACATAATCGTGTGTCTATTACGTGGGCTAAGTTACATTCACAACCCCTCTTAATCATTTTGATAGCAGTAGACGCAGATATTATACATGTAGGTAGAATTTCTCTTCCCCCTTTAAATACTATACGTGTCTGATCAGGAAGCTCCAACACTATTTCTTTAGTAAAATAATCCAGTTTAGCATGGTGTTCAGTTAACCAATCCATAACTGGAATCACATCGAAATATCTTAAGGGCATAACAAGTAAACTAGCACTCAATTCTGATTCACCGATCAAAATTTTGCAATCACGATATACATTATTTACAATCACCACACTCACTACTGGAGTTCGAACCAGTAAATCATAGCCTAATGTTTCTGGTGTATTACCCAAATGTGATGCAAATGATTGTGAAACAAATGAATGTGTTGCTCCTGGATTAAATAAAACATAAACATTTGTATCAGAGATTGAGAGATTTCCAGTAACTAAGGTTGGTGCAGCTTTAGCTTCTTCATGTGTCATGGCAAAAACTCAAGTTGGACCTTGTTGTCTGCTCTCTTGACTTTCTTCTGGACCAAAACCTCTTCATATACCGAATCTTCCTCGACCTCTACCTCTATTAGGATTGAAACCACTAAATCTAGTTTGCTCAACTGTGGGTTCCTCGTGTGGTTTCGTGCATTTCATTGATATATGTCCATGTTTGCCACATTTGAAACATTTTCCTGTAAGCAATCTACATTCTCCATAATGATTTTTACCACAATGTGCGCATGTGGGAATTGATGGTGTAGAACCAACATTCTTATTGGCTGATATTGCACCCTAAAATTACCACATTTTGAAGCGCTCGGGGAAGCCTCTCGTGCGGTTGCAATAAATTCCTTTCTATTTCTATATCCTCTTTCATCACCCCGTCTCTTCTTATTGTATTAAAATTTTTGTTTTGATTAAGCGTCCAATTTCTCAACACGTATTTGCGCAGACTTTCAACTTACTATAGGACTCCAAATTTGTAGGTATAATACGATTTCGAACAAAGAAATCAAAGTCCGACTCAAATCTAGTACATTTCTTCTTTTTCTCAGAACTACCATATTTGGGGCATAATGAGAAAGTTGATTAAATAGTACTTCATATTCAAAGTGAGTTGATCGACTTTCCTGTTTAAGTTCAAAAACTCTTTTTCTTTCGATCCCTATAAACTTTTTGGCAAGTATGTATGATGAAATTCTCTCATAAAATCATCCCATATCAATATAGGTGGTCGAACAAAGACTATGTGGTATAGTCTCCCACCAATCATATGCATTTCCCTTAAGGAGTGATATGCGTAATCAAACTTTTCTTCATGAGTACATTTCATCAAATTTAACCCTTTCGATTCGTTTCAACCATGTTTCCGCCTCTGCTGGATCCGTAGTACCCATAAAATCAACGGCTCCCATTGTTCTAAGTTTATCATACTTTCATTATCGTGGTTCAGTGGGGATTTACCAATGGATAAGGTGGATACCCTAAATGAGCAGTATTCCATGCACATGATGTGGAGGTGAATGAGATGAGTGTGACTGGCTCGATCGTTCCTTCCCCTCCCGAACACTTTGCTCATCATTATGTACATGTGCGTCTTGACTCACAACCCTTTGCCTAAAATATGACAGAAATTGTAACTTTCGTATAACAATTAATGATAATGCACATGTCATGCCATGGTCTACAGAACCCCCCCCGAGCTCGATGCAGGACTAACATGTAACACCCTTACCCTAGTAACACATACTTATATAGCACAGAACTATAGTTCATAGGCAATAAGAATCAATTATAAGCTCGGAAAAATCGGGGCTTCACAATGGATATCTATTCTTCACTGTCATTCGATTCGGTTGTCGATAATCTATACACAATCTCGGCGTACCATATTTCTTTTTTACAAACAAAACTGGTGCTCCCCATGTAGAAACACTGTCTAATGTACCCTTTGTCCAACAATTCTTATAATTGCATCTTTAATTATTGTAATTCAATTGGTGCCATTCGATAAGGAGGAATAGAAATTGGTGTTTTACCAGTCAGAATTCGATGGTGAACTCTATATCTCTATCTAGAGGTAATCAGGTAAATCATCCGGCAACACATTTGGATATTCTCTAACCACTAGAGTGTTTTCAAGTTTCAAACCACATAATCGTGTGTCTATTACGTGGGCTAAGTTACATTCACAACCCTCTTAATCATTTTGATAGCGATGAAGACGCAGATATTATACATGTAGGTAGAATTTCTCTTCCCCTTTAAATAATATACGTGTAATCGATCGGAAGCTCCAACACTATTTCTTTAGTAAAATAATCCGATTTAGCATGGTGTTCGATTAACCAATCCATAATCGGAATCACATCGAAATATCTTAAGGGCATAACAAGTAAACTAGCACTTAATTCGATTCACCGATCAAAATTTTGCAATCACGATATACATTATTTACAATCACCACACTCACTACTGGAGTTCGAACCAGTAAATCATAGCCTAATGTTTCTGGTGTATTACCCAAATGTGATGCAAATGATTGTGAAACAAATGAATGTGTTGCTCCTGGATTAAATAAAACATAAACATTTGTATCGTAGATTGAGAGATTTCCGAAGAACTAAGGTTGGTGCGGCTTTTAGCTTCTTCATGTGTCATGGCAAAAACTCAAAAGTGGACCTTGTTATCCGCTCTCTTGACTTTCTTCTGGACCAAAACCTCTTCATATACCGAATCTTCCTCGACCTCTACCTCTATTAGGATTGAAACCACTAAATCTAGTTTGCTCAACTGTGGGTTCCTCGTGTGGTTTCGTGCATTTCATTGATATATGTCCATGTTTGCCACATTTGAAACATTTTCCGTAAGCAATCTACATTCTCCATAATGATTTTTACCACAATGTGCGCATGTGGGAATTGATGGTGTAGAACCAACATTCTTATTGGCCGATATTGCACCCCTAAAATTACCACATTTTGAACCGCTTTCAGAAGCCTCTGCGTGCGATTTGCAATAAATTCCTTTCTATTTCTATATCCTCTTTCATCACCCCGTCTCTTCTTATTGTATTAAAATTTTTGTTTTGATTAAGCGTCCAATTTCTCAACACGTATTGCTTCGCACTTTCAACTTACTATAGGACTCCAAATTTGTAGGTATAATACGATTTGAACAAAGAAATCAAAGTCCGGACTCAAATCTAGTACATTTCTTCTTTTCGTAACTACCATATTTGGGGCATAATGAGAAAGTTGATTAAATAGTACTTCATATTCATGATTGATCGACTTTTCTGTTTAAGTTCAAAAACTCTTTTTCTTTCTCGATCCCTATAAACTTTTGGCAAGTATGTATGATGAAATTCTCTCATAAAATCATCCCATATCAATATAGGTGGTGAACAAAGACTATGTGGTATAGTCTCCACCAATCATATGCATTTCCCTTAAGGAGTGATCTGCGTAATCAAACTTTTCTTCATGAGTACATTTCATCAAATTGAGAACCCTTTCGATTCGTTTCACCATGTTTCCGCCTCTGCCGGATCCGTAGTACCCATAAAATCAACGGCTCCCATTGTTCTAAGTTTATCATACTTTCATTATCGTGGTTGGGGATTTACCAATGGATAAGGTGGATACCCTAAATGAGCAGGTATTCCATGCACATGATGTGGAGGTGAATGAGATGAGTGTGACTCTGGCTCGACTGTTCCTTCCCCTCCATGAACACTTTGCTCATCATTATGTACATGTGCGTCTTGACTCACAACCCTTTGCCTAAAATATGACAGAAATTGTAACTTTCGTATAACAATTAATGATAATGCACATGTCATGCCATGGTCTACAGAACCCCTCCCCGAGCTCTGATACCAGACTAACATGTAACACCCTTACCCTAGTAACACATACTTATATAGCACAGAACTATAGTTCATAGGCAGCACAACTGCATCGCACAAAAGATTAATATGTTAATCATCAACTGTAACCTTTTTTGCACGAGCGGTTTTTGCACGAGCGGAAGCATTTACTCAAAATGATTTAACGATTTAGCAACACTTATTAACAAATGTGCATTTATCCATATTACATAGCATCAACGACCGTGCACTTTTATATATAGATCAAAATAGACTCCCTGTATGAAATGCAAATGATGAGCTGAGGGAGAATGATTAGAATCCAGTCGGCCGACCTTTGATCCATGCCTTAAACTCCTATCACACTCCATGAATCAACTTTTATCTACAACAACTAAAAATTTACAAAATTGCATTTGGTGAGTTGCAAGCTCAGCAAGTATAATCCAATAACAAGTTATTTAACATCACACAAGCACATTATCACAATCATTTCACATCCTTTGATCATATCATTCATAAACATATAAATGCACGTGCTTTATCATATTCTTTCACTGTTATGGGCCAGCTAATACCAAGAATAAATAGTGATCACGAAGATGGCCATGACACTCTGTAATTCTTAAGTCACGTAGAGTTCAGTGAACTCGGGGTGGCCGTACGGTACTCTGTAGTTCGGAATTCCTGGATATCTATAATTATGTAACACATGATTCAAGGTTATCAATAACATGAGTAAGGCTTTCCTATCTAATTTCCATATCAATAACATCAGTTTAGATCACATATCTCAATTCCATTTCAATGCACTACAACATAAATGACATTATGTAACACAAATTTTGTAGCACTTTTAAATAAGGTACATATGTAACACATGTTTGTAACACTTTTTACATTACAATATTTATGTAACACTTTTGTAGCACTTTATCAATATGTAACACTTTTATATAAGTAACACTTTTTAAGTATCACTTTTTTTTGTTATTTCTTTTGTAACGCAAATAGGTAACACTTTTATCAATATGAAACGTTTATATGTCATAATTTTATATAAGTAACACTTTTTAAGTATCATTTTTTTGTTATTTCTTTTGTAACGCAAATATGTATCACTTTAATTGAGAAGCACTCTTGGCAACACTATATTTTCTTGATTGTAACACTTTTTAAGCTATATTTTAGTACACAAAATTATATAACTATCATTAAATCATGTCAAAGATTTATTTAATTAATTGATGTCACAAAACCTAAAAATTGTAGACATCACGTACTCTGTTTTTTTTAACGGAATTTTTTGTTTCTTTTTACAAAGTATTTTAGTTTTGGTTTTATTTTTTACGAAGGTAATTAATTCCGTCTTAATACCGACGAAAAATGCGCATGTATCTATTTTATTATTATTATTTATTTATTTTTTAATTTTTACTAACAGAGACCAATTTCATCGTTATTTTTTTTTTACTTTTCTAAAAAAAATTACCAATGAAAATTGATGTTGTCGGTAATTACTTAGGAATTTTTTCCGTCGGTAAATTATTTTTTGTTATTTTCTTTATTATTTAATTATTTTACTGTTAGGACTTTTTTATCTGTCGGTAAATTTATATTATATTTTATATATTTTTTATTTTTACCGATTGAATATTTATCAGTCGATAAATTCATTTTATATATGTTTGATATTTTTAATTTATTGTGTCCTTTAATATATAATATAATATGATTTTCAAACAATATACTATATAATATAAAATTTGATATATACAATGTATAATATAATTTAATACATATATTATAAAATATAATCTTTATTATATAAAATATATTATATATACATATATATATATATATATATATATATGTATCATCGTAATCGTATGGTTTTTATATAAAACAAAACAAAAATTGTAATAAGAATCAACTTAGCTTAGTGGCAAATTGCCACTTCCATACATAACAGGTCGTGGGTTCGAATCTATTTGGTGGCAAAAAATAGTATTTCACTAAGTGCTAAAAAAAAAAGTCTTACATAAGATTCATATGTAACACTTTAGAAGTATTTTTTTTTTAAAGTGTTACAAATATAAAATGTGCTACAAAAAATGTTACATAAGATTCATACGTAACACTTTAGAAATATTGCTTGAAAGTGTTACCAATAGAAAACTTAATGCAACACTTAGAAAAAAGTGTTACTAAAAGCAAATAAAAGTGATTCTTAGACTATAGGTAGCACGGGCAAGTGCAGCGCCATAAAAATGCTACCTATTATCTATAGTAACATTTTATGGCCATTAGGTAATATTTTTTGAGTGTTACCTAATATCATTTATGTTGTAGTGATGTCATCACATAGATATCCTATATCTCGATCTCATTACAATATCACCAAAGAGAATCATACAATTCACATTAGAGTGCAACAAGCTTTTAATCACTATAATCAAATAAGTAAGCGATTCATTCAAACATATCAATTATACAATCACACAAGTCAAATAACAAGTTAAAAGATTATACTAACAAGTGATGTTCTTATTCCGATGTTTTTTGCCTTGTCAGCCTTATCCACTGCTTGAAAGGGATTTTTACCTATTATATTATCAAAAATACATAACCACATTGAGAATCATATATTCAATTCTATTGACGTCGTGTGTATGCAATATATAACATGTGCATTTCTAATTATTATGATTATTAACTTAATTAATGACATGTATCACATTATCTATTTAATTAAAAAAGATTGAGATTTCCATTTCAATCTATCAACCTAGGCCACATGGGTAAGTTGAACATGAAACTGAATCATTATTCATTCTATAATTTTAATGTCCAAAATCACCTTCACACATCAAAATCTCAGAACTAAATTATATCAATATTTTTCTTATTTGCTACAAGTTAACACAAAATATAGGTTGGTTTTGTATGATTCATTATTAATTAATTATGTTAAGCTAGATTCAGAGTTTTTCTCTGATTGAAAATGGAAGATAACATCTAAAATTATTCTCGGATTGTCATTATACGGAATTAAACAAAAGGTAAAATGTAGTTTTGGAATTTTTACCGATTGCTTGCTCCACTCGTATGTCTACTGTTCTTCTCCCTATTATTTTTTTTCCGCTCGTTGTTTTTTCTCCTTCCAACCGTGAGCTTGTGTGTTTTTTTTTTTATTTTGCAAGTGATTTACATGTTCTTAGTTATCTGTTATATCTACATCTGAGTTGGTGATCTTGGAGGGATATTTAGTAAGAATATATGTGGCTTAACATAAATTCATTAGTCATCTATAAACATGCATTTTGCACATACATATGATGTGCTAAGTGGGCCTGATTTTTAATGATAGGTTAATCTTTAGTTTAATAGTAAAGAGAATGGAGGCAAATAAGTTGTACAAAAAAAATATGAAAATAGATATATACATTACACTATGTCACACACATATATATAGTTAAGATAAAGAATATATATACACATTTATATATATATGTCGTGTGTGTGTGATGTATATAAGTTTTATATTTAAAAATTACATAAGAGTCCTTCGTTTACTTTCTAATTATAATTTTAGTCCTCCTTAATTATAGAAACAATAATAATATACATGTAGCCCATTTCTTTATTGTTATTATTTAACAAAATTCTCATTCTCTTAATAAAATCTCAAGTATGACTCAGATATAATAAACTTAATATATGATCTTCTTAAAGCATAATATTAATCTACTAATTAACCTCAACTATAAGAATAACCATTGTCATTATTCAATTATAACATTATTGTGTGTAATCTATTAATATTAAATATATTGATATATAACATAATTATGTTAAAATCTAAATTTCAATAATTTACATGCAATCTAATATGAATATGAGATATCAAAATGCGGGTAATTTTACTTATGAATAATTAACCCTGATAATTAAAATGCAAATATTTCGGGTTATGACAACAAGACATGCCAACAACCTACGAGTTAGATTTGAAACATATGTCTATCTCTTCAACGAACATATTTTCGAATCGCACTATAAAAGGCTGAGGAAGCAAGTGAGAGAAGGTTACGAATTCCATAAGACTATCAAGCATTCAAGCAAGCAAAACCTGCAAATACTCTCAAGCTTTCAAAGACAATCCTTAAACCTAAATTCGAAGGAACTCAATCCAACACACTTAGTGAAGGAAAGATTACTTCATCAAGTTGAAGAGGAAATTTGTTTGAAAAACAAAAGGGGTCTACTCTCCAAGGTTGAAGGAGAAGTAGTAAGATCATGTTCGAACCAAAAGCTTTGGGCTTGTTGGAAGGCTGTGTGATCATTCCAAGAGTTTGAGGGAGCTGAAGTAGCAAGACAGCTGTTTGTGAAGAAGCTGAGTCCTAGGAGCAGCCAGCTGTGTGATCAAAGCTGACTCGGACTATTGACTTAGTGGATTCCTCTAGGAGTTGGAGAAGAGTGGATTAGAGGAATTACCCCATCCTCGAACAACTATAAAAGTGCTTGTGTTTTATTTACTTACAACACTTTAATTTCTTGCATATCTTTTATATCTGTTGTTAAGTTATAATTGTTGAACTCAACTGATAATAAGCATTGTTAAAAATAAGTGTTGAAAAATAAGTTTAAAACAACAAGGGTGAAAAGTCTTCCGCTGAACAAAAACCAAATCAACTGTAAATCTAAGTGTTAGCTGATTCCAGCTGAGTTATACTATCAACAGCTCAGTCGAGTCTGTTGAGTGGTAACTTTGCTGAAGTAAGCCAACCTAGTTGTCCCTCAAGGACTAGCTGATTTATGATTAACTCTGAAAATATTTAAAAGGATTAAATCGAAATTTTGGTAAGGTTTATCAACCCCCTCTTCTAAACCTTACTACTCACCCTTTAGGACCTACAAGTGGTATCAGAGCAGGTGGTTGATTGAGCCTTCCGCACTGGTTACTGAACTAGATCTCAGTATTTTCAAAAGATACACCACTTGAGTTTTTAAAGCTTTTATTTCAAAAGCAAAGTTATTATCATGGAAACAAATCTAACTCACATTCCTATGTTCTCTGTGGAAGAGTTTGATTACTGGAAAATTTGTATGTAGGCTCACCTATCAGCTTTGCACGATGAGATGTGGCTAGTGATAAAGGATGGGCCACTACAAATTCTAAAGATCAACACTACTGCTAGAAGAGTACCTCCTGCTGAAGGAGAGGATGTTGCATCAGAGCTCGAAACTGGTATGGTTGAGAAGCTTCGTTGTGAATGGACCAACGAAGATAGAAAGAGATACAATCTTCACAATGTTGCCAAGGACATTATTTATAAAACCTTGGGCAAGGGTATGTTTAATAAAGTCAAATCTTGCAAATCAGCCAAAGAAATTTGGGAAATTTTGGTAAGGTTTATCAACCCCCTATTCTAAACCTTACTACTCACCCCTTAGGACCTACAAGTGGTATCAGAGCAGTTGGTTGATTGAGCCTTCCGCACTGGTTACTGAACTAGATCTCAGTATTTTCAAAAGATACACCACTTGAGTTTTTAAAGCTTTTATTTCAAAAGCAAAGTTATTATCATGGAAGCAAATCTAACTCACATTCCTATGTTCTCTGTGGAAGAGTTTGATTACTGGAAAATTTGTATGTAGGCTCACCTATCAGCTTTGCACGATGAGATGTGGCTAGTGATAAAGGATGGGCCACTACAAATTCTAAAGATCAACACTACTGTTAGAAGAGTACCTCCTGCTGAAGGAGAGGATGTTGCATCAGAGCTCGAAACTGCTATGGTTGAGAAGCCTCGTTGTGAATGGACCAACGAAGATAGAAACAGATACAATCTTCACAATGTTGCCAAGGACATTATTTATAAAACCTTGGGCAAGGGTATGTTTAATAAAGTCAAATCTTGCAAATCAACCAAAGAAATTTGGGAAAAACTTACTTTGATTTGTGAAGGTTCTGATCAAATCAAAGAAAATAAATTAACAGTTATAGTCCAAAAATTTGAAAATTTTAAAATGATTGCAGGTGAAAGTCTGGATCAGCTGGATGCCAGATTTACAGAAATCACCAATGAGCTGTCAACTATGGGAAAGGAGTACACACAAAAGGAGATGTGTATGAAGATCCTAAGGTGTCTCCCAGTTGAGTGGGAAATGACGGTCATGGCTCTGAGGCACTCCATGGACCTCTCCCAAACATCAAACCATGAGCTATTACTAGACCTCAAGGCATACAAGTTTGAGCTGAGAAGCAAGAAGCAAGAAGAATTAGTTGTGCCCAAGACAGTTGCACTAATGGCCAGTGAAGGGAAGAAAGCTGAGCCAAATGAAATAATAGACCAGGAGGAAATTGCCCTAATGGTAAAAATGTTCAACAAGTTCTTCAATAAGAACTACAAAAGAAACAAGGGTGAATCTTCAAGAAGACACTCAGCACCCTCCAATGCAAGGGAGGATAGGCCACCCAATAGAGTTGAACATCAAAAAAACTGAATATCAGAGAGCTGATAATCAGAGGATTGAGAGAGGTGACTTGCAGAGAGTTGAGAACCTATGTTGGAACTACAGACAACCAGGACACTTTGCTGTTGATTGTCCTTATCCACCAGTCAACAAATACAGAAATGAAGGGAATAGAAGGGTCTTCAGAGAAAGAAGACAAGAAAAGAAGAAAGCCATGTTGGCTACTGAGACTGCTGAAACTGCTAAGTGCAAAGAATGAGCAGACCCAGATAGTAGTGAAGCAGACTACTCCAGTGACACTGAGGAAGAGACTATGATATGCCTCATGGCCAAAGAACAAGATCCAAAAGATCAAGAAGATGAGGTACACTCTAACTCATCTCATTTAAATTCTAGTGATAGTGATTGTGATACAAATACTTCATCACCCACAGATCTTTATGATTCAATTGGCAAAATGATGAAAGATTTTGAGCACATCAAAACCTCAAACACACTATTAATGAGGAAAACAGCCGGCTCAAATGCCAAAACTCATAGCTGACTAATGAGTTGAGTACTCTAAGTCACATAGCTGATGATAATACAAAGCTGAATGCTGAAATTGCCAAGATCCAACCAGAATTAGCTGCTACAGAAAAGAGCAAAAATGATCTTAAAAATGTGAAGACTACATTTAAAAAGGCATCCAAATCATTGGATGAACTTATAATGACTCAAAAAAAAGTGGAGACAAGACATGCATAGGATTCAATTCCTTTGTTCATGCCCAAGTTCCTAGAGTGATTATGGAAAAAGGATCATCAAGCAATGAAGCAATCCAAAAATCAAAAATACCAAATGATGCACCAACACCCACACAAAAACACAATCACAATCATACTGGCCTTGGATATAAGGGTAAAGGCAAGAAGCCGGTTCAGTATGCTGAAAGGACAGCTGAAACAAAATTCAGAAAAGTCCATCAGCAAACTCCAAACAGAAAATACTCCGTGAAAGCTAAGCAGAGCTACCAACATCCCCAGAGATTTCAACAGAGAAAATCATATGATGGGAATGGTAGAAACTATCCAAACCAAGCTGATTGGTATAACTAAGTGAGATATCAGCCAAGACCTATGGGATACAAGCCAAAGTGGCAAAGACCTCAAGCTCATCATAGGTCATTCCCATGGCAAAAGAGCTATCATCAGCACACATATGCACCCAGGCATAAAACCCAACAAGCATAGAAATTCCACAACTACCCCAAGAAAGGAAATGCTCAAACAAACACACAAGCATATAGACAAAAGAGATAGTTGTATTATCCTAAAACCCCCAAGCAATTTGTTAATGTGCACTATGATTATGGAATTGATAGATAGCAACCTCTTAGATTCAGATCATCTGGCTATAGGTTGGTTGGAACATATTATAGCACTAACCCCTCAGGATCCAGACAAATATGGGTACCTAAAAACTAATTTCCTTGATTGCAGGTTCTGGGAGCAGTTGAGTGCCAAGGAACCTGGTACATGTATAGTGGTTGTTCAAGATATATGACAGGAAATAAGAGAAATTTGTCAAAGTTCAAGGAAATCAAAGGTGCAAAAGTTACATTTGGAGGAAATGAAGCTCCAGGGGAAATCAAAGGCACAGGGTCCAAAAGAAAAAATGGATTGGAGATCACAGTGTGGCATATGTTGAAAGTCTCAACTTCAATCTGCTGAGCATTAGCCAGCTCTGTGACAATGGCTACAACGTGGGATTAAACATGGGAGATTTATATGGAATAACCTGAGGGGTCCATTATACCCGTACAAGAGAAAAATGTGTGTAAACTTATTAATTAACTTTATGGACAAAAACAATTACCTAAGAAGTGGCATGAAAAAATTGATAGAACTATGTTGTCAGATTATTGCCAAATCAACGAATGTGATAAGTGTGTCTACATTAAAGGTAGAGTTTATGCTTACATTATTAGTTGCCTTTATGTAGATGATATGTTAATTGTGGGAAGTAATCATGATCTAATCATGAATACTAAAGAAAAATTAATGAAATAGTATGACAAGAAAGATACATGAGTATCGGATATTATATTAGGGATTAAAATCTCTAGAACTTCAACTAGAATTATCTTGTCGCAATCCCATTTTTTTTGAAAGCATACTTATAACATTTAATGCTTTCGACAGCTTGTAGGTCCCAAGGGGTGATAATGTAAAGTATAGAAGGGGAGATTTTGAATAGACTTTACCAAATGTTTGATTTTAGTGCTTTCTAAATCAGAGTTTTAGACACAAGTCAGTTGGGTCCGTGAGGGACAACTTAGTCCGATTTTCACAGTAGAGTTAGCCACTCAACAGACTCGAGAGAGCTGTTGATAAGATAACTCAGCTGATAAGTTGACTCTTTTATAAATACACCAGACTTGGTTTTTCAACGGAAGTCTTTCACCCTTTGATTAAAATATGTTTTCAACACTTGTTTAAGGTTAAGTTATTATCTTTAGATACTTGTTTCAGGTCGGCGATTGAGCCTTTCGGATTGGTCTGGATGCTTCCTACAGTGGGTTTTTTGCAGGGGAGTGATCCACCATAGGTTCCAAGCAGGCCGATGATGGTGATTTGGCGAGCCCTCAGTCTCCTCAGATCAAGCTGAACACGGACGGTTCGTTTGATTGAGGCACATTGATAGCTGGCGGAGGGGGATTAATTCGAGACCATTCGGGCAGACTCATGTTGGCATTTCACAGTTCCTTCCAGGGGTGTCTAGCTTTCATGCCGAGCTACTATCATTGGAGATGGGATTGCAGCATGCCCAACAATTTTTTTTGCATATTTGGATCGAGTTGGACGCAGCGGCGGTGGTCACCATGATCACATCTGGTTGCCTTGGCTCTTGGCAGGTTCAGCATAAACTGATTTGCTTTCGAAACATGCTGAGGGAACTTCAGTATTCGATTTCTCACATACACAGAGAGGGGAATCGACCAGCTGATCATCTGGTGGAGTTGGGAGCTGATGCTCTTGGTAGTCATATTGTTTATGAGGGCACGACTTCCCTTCATCTTTTAGCGCTCATTCGGATGGACCAACTGGGATATCCAAGCTTCAGATTTTCATAGATCTTTGGGTCTCATTGTATTATTTCGATATCTTATGATGATAGCCTGTATATATGTCGTAGTGATAGGTTTCTTACTTTTTGATTTTCTACCGCCGTGATGGGGCATGACATTATATGATACTTTGATTACTTAATCTATAGGTAGGAGATCAGGCCTCA
This sequence comes from Rehmannia glutinosa, assembly GCA_016081115.2. Lineage (NCBI taxonomy): Eukaryota > Viridiplantae > Streptophyta > Magnoliopsida > Lamiales > Orobanchaceae > Rehmannia > Rehmannia glutinosa. The sequence continues at coordinate 60,949,293 of CM071926.1, read as the reverse complement.
ATCCCCCACCCCCCGGGGTGTTATTTTTACCTTAAAAAAAGATATGCAAGAATTAAAGTGCTGAATGTAAAAGACACAGAGCGATTTTTATAGTGGTTTGGGGATGGGATAATTTCTCTATCCACTCTTTTCCAACACCGGGAAGTAATCCACTAAGAAATGGTGACTTTGTTACAAAAGGATGGCAGTCCGAGACAACCTTGATCACACATCCGGCTTCTCCTGGGACTCAACTTGTTCACAAGATGGTTCTCCTGCTACTTCAACTTCTTCAAACTTTTGGATTTGATCACGCATCCCTCCAACAAGTCCAAAGCTTTGGTTCGAACTGGAACCTCTCTACACTTCCGTCAACCTTGGATGTGCAGAACCCTTGTCTTTCAACAAAGATTTCCTCTTAAACAATTTGAAGTTGTCTTTTCTTCACTAAGTATGTTGGATCGATTTCCTTCGAGTTTTGGCTTTGGGATTGAATAGAGTGCTTGACAGAATTTTTCTTTGCTTAGATAGCTTCAATGCTCTTGTTATCTCAAAATTGCATAAGTGTCCTCTCACTTGAATTCCTCAATTTTTTACAGTGCCTGTTTGAAAAATGTATATGTTCAAGAAATAGATGCATTTTTCAAACTACACTTTGAGGTCGTTGGCTTGTCTTCTCTTGCAGCATTTGATGAAGACTGGTCCTGGTTTTAATGCTCTGCAGCCTTGCCTGAATCTCTGCGGGTTTGTAAAAGCATCCCATTGGTTCCTTGATTTTTGCACTCTTTCAACAAAACATTTTTATGGTCTGCAGTCTGACATGTTTCTTATGGAGATTTATATATGTGACATTCTTAGGCCTTTGTGGTGGAGTGCATCTACCTCTTCCACCTGAACTTCTCTTTCATCTTCAAGAGTTAGCTCCTTCCCTTTGAGTGTATTGTACAGACTGAGCCCTTGAATTCTGCTGACTTCTTCGTTGAGTCTGCTGCTTCTCGGCTGATTAACAAATCTCTAAGCCCTTTTCCCAATTCAAATCCCATGTTTGTTTAAGAGTAATTCCTTCAAAAAATCCTTCCGACTTGAGAGTTTGGAACTCCTCAAGCGATCTTGGCTCAGACCCTGTTGGAGAGTCTGGTAGTAACCCTGTTGGGGGACCATGGAACTTGGTTTTTAGATCTTCGATGCGACCATGCTGCCTTCTATCTACTTCTGCAAATTTAGCTTCAATTGCAGTTCTAGTCTTCTGAAAGGCTAAGTCAGCTTTTGCATTAGCTGACATATCCTGCGGCAGCTGGGAATAGAGAGAGCTGGTTGATGAGCCAAGCTGTGGCTTATTCAATACGATCTTCAGGGGAGTCTTATTTGAGGGTCCTTCCCCTTTACTTCCATCTTGCCCCTTTCTTTCATCTCCCCCTTTTTGACATTATCCCCAACTAGAGAGGCTTGAGGAATAACTGTCAAGATGCAATCCAGCTTGTCATGTGTGCCTGTGTGAGCTGCTCGATGTTCTGATCTAAGAGATTTCATTTCTGAATTCATTAGCATCATCTCTACTCGCAGAGTGCTTTATGTATTTTGAAGGTCTTGCTTGTGTTAAGCCTTGAGCAACTCGATATCAGTCTTTTGAGTCTGCTACATCCTGAACATTTGGTCGCGTTGTCTTTTCATAAACTGACCCTGCTCACCACTCCAAATCCAGCGCTGTCTTCTTTGAGCTTTTGTCTGCATAGTCCATTCGCGAATTTGGAGTACAACTTCTCGGATATCTCCTAAAATAATAGCATTGTGGTTGTCCATCCGTTGGTTAAGTGCAACAAAACTTCTTTCCATAGCTTCCATCTCAGAACACATAGCCTTGACGGCTTTTCTAAATTCTGTTGCCTCAACTAATTGATCCTCTAGCAACACAGAGTCAAAATCAAATCCAATTGGCACAACCCTTAAGTCATCCGGAGCAATTGATTCTTCTTGGTCTATGTAGACTGAGTAATTTGCATGTTATTCATCAGTCTCTGTTTCCAGTAGAACCTCTTCAGCAAACGGAAAATAATTCACAAATAGGTCACTAGGGACTTCAGGAACATCTCCCACTCCTCCTTCGGGAGCCTTTCCTTTGTTCCCTGACTTCCCTCAGCTCTTTGTGTCTCAGTTGTGGGAACTTCATTGGCGGTGGTAACTATGTTAGCATGCGGAGCTGACTGAGCCTCAACTGTTTTGTGAGGAAATTTATGTAACAGATTTTTGTGATACCATGTAAAACTTAGATTAGGAAGTTGACACCCCAATTCTACAGTAAATCAACTTGTAATAGATAGGGTTCTACAAGCAGAGTGGAAGCAGCCAAGTTGAAGAATGCATAAGTCGACTGAAGACCAAGATGAAGAATCAACTGTGTGGCAGCTAAGTGAAGTGAAGACAAGTCTCAATTAAGTGACAGAAAAGTTGTCTCAGTCTACAGACTGACAATTGAGTCACTCCCAGATAAATGGAGTTGACTGTCAAAGGGGTTATGCATCAAAAAGGATCCAAGAAAGTCAAGAGATCCGTTGTTAAAGCAAAGTCAAATGTTTGCTGAAAATAGGCACGTGGCAGACTACTATCCTTAAAGTTGTTTTGCTGAAAGAGTACAAAAGGTAAGGAACCAGTAGGATGTCCCTGAAAACCTGTAGAGTTTAATGAAAGGCTGCAGAGCATTAAAATTCAAGGATTAGTCTACATCAAAGCTGCAAGACAAGACAAGCCAACGACCTCAAAGTGTAGTTTGAAAAATAAATATATCTCTTCAATGGATATACTTTTCAAATAGGCACTACAAAAAGGCTGAGTAATACAAGAGAGAAGACACTTATGTAATCTGAGACACACAAGAGAATCGAGCAATCTAAACATAATACTCTTAAGCATTCTATTCAAATCCTCAACCCTAAATCTCAAAGGAAATCAATCCAACACACTCAGTGAAGGAAAGACGACTTCAAACTGTTGAAGAGGAAAACTTTTTTAAAGAACAAGGGGTCTATACATCCAGGGTTGAAGGAAGTTTTGTCAGGTTCCAGTTTGAACCAGAAGCTTTGGACTCGTTGGAGGGGTGTGAGAACAAATCCAAGAGTTTGAAGGAGCTGAAGTAGCAAGAGAGTTGTTTGTGAATAAGTTGAGTCCCAGAAGCAAAGCCAAATGTGTGATCAAGGCCTAGCTTGGACTGTCACCATTTTGTAACAAAGTCACTGTTACATTAGTGTATTCTTCCAGGGGTTGGAGAACTACTATAAAATTTGCTCTATGTCATTTACATTCAAAACTTTATGTCTTGCATATCTATATTGTTGTTTGTTTTATTTGCTAAGTCAACTCATAATATCCAAGCGTAAAACAAGTGTTGAAAAACGTATTTCAAACAAAGGTGAAAGTCTTCGCTGTCAAAAATCAAGTCCACTGAATTTATAATTAGTTAACTAAATAAGTTGAGTTATCTTATCAACAGCTCAGTCGAGTCTGTTGAGTGGCTAACTCAATTGTGAAGGTAAACTAAGTTATCCATCAAGGACCCAGCTGACTTGTGACTGTACTGTGACTTTAAAATGACTAAAATCGAAAAGTTGATAAAGTCTATTAACCCCCCTTCTAAACTTTACATTATCACCCCTTGGGACCTACAAGTGGTATCAGAGCGGTTGGTCCATTGACCCTTCCACACTGGTTAGTTGCTGAACTAGATCTCATTCTTTTTCAAAGGATACAACACTTGCAGTTTTAACGATTTTCTTGCAAAACAAGTTATTATCATGGAAGTAAATCTAACTCGCATTCCTATGATTAACGTCGAGGAATTTGATGATTGGAAGATACGCATGCAGACACATCTTTCAGCTCTACATGATGAAATGTGGTTCATCACTGAAGATGGGCCACTACAAATATTGAAAGTAAATCCATCTGTAAGAGGTGCTGCTCCTGCTGAAGGAGAGGATGTTGTACCAAGACCAACCATGGTCGAGAAGCCTCGATGCGAGTGGACGAACGCAGACATAAAAATATACAACTTGGATAGTGTTTCCAATTATATTTTGTATAAAACCCTCGATAAAGCCATGTTCAACAAAGTGAAATCTTGTAGAACGAGTAACGAGATTTGGGAAAACTTACTTTAATTTGTGAAGGATCAGATCAAATTAAAGAAAAAAATTAACTTTTGATGTACATAAATTTGAAATTTTAAAATGTTTGCAGATGAAAGTATGGATCAACGGGATGCCAGATTCGCAGAGATAGCAAATGAGCTGTCAGTTCTAGGAAAAGAATACACACAAAAGAAATGTGTATAAATATCATGAGGTCGCTCCCAACTGAGTGGGAAATCAAGGACAAGACAAGTCCTTCTTCCACCAGGATATTGCATTATTGCATATGGATTTATTTTGTCCTGTTAAAACAACCAGCATCATTGGCAAGAAATACACCTTAGTGGTGGTGGATGATTATTCAATATACACTTCGACCATATTTATGTGTATAAAGAAGGAAACTTTGCAGAAGCTTCCTCAGCTGATGAGAAGATTTCAAAATGAGAAGAATCAAACCATTATCAAAATAAGGTATGATAGAGGAACTGAGTTTGTCAATGGATTATAACTCAGTATTGTATAGAGAATGGTATTGCTCATGAGTTGTCAGCTGCAAGAACTCCACAGAAAAATGGAGTAGCTGAAAGAAGGAACATAACTCTCAAGGAAGCTGGAAGGACCATGTTAGCTGAAGCTGGATTGCCTGAGAGATTTTGGGATGAAGCCATTAATACTGCCTACTACACTCAGAATAGGTGTATGATCAATAGGCAGTTGTCCAAAACCCCATATGAAATTTGGACAAGGAGGAAGCCAAATGTTGGATATTTTCATATCTTTGGATGTAAGTCCTTTATTCACAACAATGACAAGGACAACTTTAAAGCTTTTGATGCTAAATAAGAGGATTATGGTCACCTAAGAGTCTATCATGTGGTTTTTGATGAACCTAATGTAAATGGAGAAGATATTGATGACTTATCTTACAAGATGAATCAACCAACTGTTCAGAACAGTCCCTATGTTGAGGAAGATACCAGAAGACTCAACCAAGATGAAGATGAGATAGCTGAATCTCAAAGACAGCTTGAAGAATTGCAGCTGAATGATGAGGAAGTTGTTCAAGACAACTTAGCTGCAAGAATACTGAATCCATCAGACTAACTTTAACCAGATGTGAGATGGCTGAGAGACAGACCATCCTCCAGAGCTTGTTATTGGAGATGTTAGAGAAGGAGTAAGAACCAGATCTAGAACTCAACATGAAGCTATGTTTACCTGTTTCATTTCCCATATTGAGCCTAAAGATGTGTCACAAGCATTGGATGACACACATTGGATTCTAGCAATGCAAGAGGAGCTGAATCATTTTGAGAGAAAAAAAAAGTATGGGAATTAGTTCAGAGGCATACCCACCAAAATTTTATTTGTACAAAGTGGTTATTCAGAAACAAGATGAATGAAGAGGGATATGTAGGAGAAACAAAGCAAGATTGTCAGCCAAAGGGTATTGCCAAGAAGAGGGCATTGATTTTTGATGAAACATTTGTATCTGTTGTAAGATTGGAAGCAATTACGATGTTCGTGCTTATGTTGCACACAAGAACTTCACAGTCTATCAAATAGATGTGAAGAGTGCATTTTTGAATGGAATTTTGGAAGAAGAAGACTATGTGGAAAACCTCCAGGTTTTGAGTAGAAAACTATTGGAGATAAAGTCTACAAGATCAAGAAAGCTTTGTATGGTTTGAAACAAGAACCAAGAGCCTGGTATGACACATTGGCTTAGTTTCTTATACAAAATGGATTCAGCAAAGGAAGGTTAATAGGACACTCTTCAGAATTCAAGATGGGGAGAGTATACTTCTTGTTCAAATATATGTGTATGACATAATCTTTTGATCTACAAACACAGAGATGTGTGACAAATTCTCAAACATTATGCAATGAAAGTTTGAGATGAGCATGATGAGAGAGCTGGCTTTCTTCCTAGGTCATCAAGCCAAGCAAATGAAGGGTGGAACCTTGATAAATCAAGCCAAATATACTAAAGATTTAATGAACAAATTTGGTATGGAAGAGAAGTCATCTGTGAAGATTCCCATGAATACATCAGTAAGGATGGATATGGATGCAGAAGGTAATGTTGTTGATCAAACAAGATATAGAGCCCTCATTAGATCATTGCTCAGTTTAACAGCAAATAGGCCAGACATCACCTTTGCAGTAGGTGTATGTGCTAGATTTCAATCTGCTCCAAAGGAAAGTCATATGACTGCAACCAAGAGAATCCTAAGCTCTTTGAAGGGATGCCAGAGAGTTTGTTTATGGTATCTAAAGGAAGGAGTATCCAAGCTAGTTTATATATTGACAAAGCCATTATGTGAATCAAGGTTTGAAGAGCTTAAGAATGAGCTTGGATTGATTGAGCTGAGTTAGGAAGCTGAGAAGACTCATTCAATGGAGTTGAAGAAGAGAGAAATGGAATTCAGAAGAGTTTCACTTATCAGCCGAGTGAAACAACTTATATGGCTAGTCAGTTGTACCGAGTTAGCTGCATAGCCGTGTGATTATTCAGTCAAGAGAGAAGCAAAGTCAAATCATAAATGAAGATAATTGTGTCATTAAGTGATAAAACACAGTCATTTTCTGCGAGTGAATGTTTTTAGGCTTGATGACAATGATAATTAATGATGTCATTAAAATGTTTGCGCCAGTTTACCTATGATTAGATATAAGTGTTGTTGCATTTATGTGAGGAAATTAATGTAGTTTTCAAATTTTATCTCAACTGTTGATGAGTTTTTACCTTTTTTAATTCTAAAAACCGTCTTTTCAAGTCCCATATAAAGAGAAATTTGATTTTCTCTCTACTCAAACTTACACTCTTGCTCTCGAAGATTACTCAATTTTCTCTCTACAAAGAAAGTTCAAACACTAGTTTGTTCATCGTTCATATATCGCATTCAAGACTGAAATGGCAACCTCATATGACTTTGTAAAGCTCGCTGAGAAGATCCACACCAGTGGTGGATTTTGAAGGCCTTGTCAAGCAGGATGTGGACAAAGTGTTGGCAAAGAAGATAGCTGATAAACTTGAGAAGACAGGTCTCAAGAAATTTTTGTCAATGGAGTTTTCTCACGCCTACCTTGAGGAGGTAGAGATGTATTACGTAAATGTTGAGGTTCACGATGATGAGATCTGCTCATTGGTCAACAACAAAGAATTCAAGTTGACTGCTGCTAACCTTGTTGAACACTGTTATCTCTATACCAGTGGGTTGAAGGAGAAAACTGCGAAGGACGTGAATCTTTCTGTGGCTTGGAAATAGATATCCAGGCCTGCGGTTGCTGGAAAGCAAAACTTTTCAGCTTTGAAGAAAGTCATCAAAGAAGACTACCACAAGTTGATGGACGTGGTAGCAAAATGCGTTGATATGAAGTTTGGACCAAGTTGATTGTTATGGCTGCTATTATGGAAGAGAAGGAAGTCAATTGGGCGGGGTTTTCATTTGGCAAGTTGTGCCAAAACGTGATGAATATGTTTGTTGGAGATGACGGGAAGTTTGGAAGTTCATTGGGTTATGGCCTGATCTTAGGCCACTTGATGGAGAAGAAAGGTGTCCCTCTCCGCAATAAAAAAAACCATTCATGCTAACAAAAAGATGTTCAAGGTGAATTTGTCTGGTGCCCACAAGCAAGCACATGCCAAGAAATCTGCAACCTGTGAGGGGAAATCAGATGAACTTGTCCCGGTGGACATAGCTACTTCTGCAAAGGCCTTCTCCCCTAAACCTGCTCCTGCTCCTGAACCAAAGAAGAAAGCCCTTCCCCCATCTCCCTCATCTATTATGAGGAAGAAAAGACCAGCTGCGCCCCAGAAGCCAGCTGCTACAAAGAAGTTAAAGATGGTAGAGTCTGCTGCCATAGCTGAAGAAAAAGATGAGAGAGAAGTTGAAGTTCCTCTGAAAAGAAAAACTATGAGAAGTTCCTCTGAGAGCAGCTTCCCAGGGGGTCACCCATCATATAAATGTTCTGGGCCAAGCACACTTAACTTCAGAGTTTTTATATGATGAGCACCAAAAAAGAAGATGCATCTTGTTGATATGAGTAGTATCTATCAAATCTTTTAAGTTTTCCTCAACTGTATAGTCTCATACCTACATAGTCTCAGAATCTCCTCTTTTTCGGGTGTGGGATCAGTTCATTCATGTCCCCCTCCTCCTAGAAGCCTGCCAGGAGCCGCTCCTTGTCCGTGCCTTCTTGCACCGGCGATCACTCCCCGCCCTCTTCGGCCCCAGGCGTCACAAGCCCACCAACTTCCGCTTGGTTCGTCCACGAACCACACCTTACTAGGAGAGGTCCTGCTCTGATACCATCTGTAATGGCTCGCCTTCCAGATCGACGATTGTCCCCGCAAACCAACACAAGTATTTCCAGTGCGCTTTGTCCCCACTCACGCGCACCCTGAGAGCAGCTTCCCAGGGGGTTACCCATAATATAATTGCTCTGGGTCAAGCACGCTTAACTTCAGAGTTTTTATATGATGAGAACCATAAAAGAAGATGCATCTTGTTGATATGAGTAGTACCTATCAAATCTTTTAAACTCTCCTCAACTGTATAGTCCCATACCTACACAGTCTCAGAATCTCCTCTTTTTCGGCTGTGGGATCGGTTCATTCATGTCCCACTCCGCCTAGAAGCCTGCCAGGAGCCGCTCCTTGTCCGTGCCTTCTTGTACCGACGATCACTCCTCGCCCTCTTTGGCTCGGTGTCACAAGGTTGCTGATGATGAGCAGTAGATATCGAAGAATGGAAGTGGTGTGGAGGCCACTGAGCATGAATCAGTTGTTGTTGCTGAGCCACATGAAGAGACAACCATTAGGCCAACAATGGAGGAATATGAACCTAACACAACTGACAACAGAAATGAAGAGTTAGATGTAAGATCATCTTAGACAGATGCAATTGTAGCTGAGGAAGGCAAGGTTGTTGAAGAGCCTATGCATCAGGAGGATGATGTTGATGATCTTATCATGATAACTCTTGCATATCCAGATATTCAAGAGAGGATATGCATTTGGAGAGCCTGGAAGCTGAGTACAACCAGGTCTCAATTCCAAAGCCCGAGTTCATTGAGGAGGAGGAAGAACTCCTAAGGTTTTTGGGAAATATTGCCATTCGGTCTACTTTGGACCCAGATTTTTGCAAACCATCCTCTTCAAGAAGAAGAATGCTTTGAAGGTTAAGGCAATAGAGAAAGCCAAGGCAGCTGAGGAATTTGAGAAGCCTCACTCTTGTGCTTTCATAGAAGCTCCTGAAAGTGCCTTACATCCAGCCAATAGCAGTGACATCGATGAGGAATTATTAGATGTTGCTGATCTAATAGAGAAGGCTCAACTCAAACAAGCCTTGAAAGAGTCTAAGGAGTTGCGTGAACAATCAGTGCGAAGAGGCCCTGGAGAGTCATCATCCATCCAAATCTCTCCTACCACTGACATTTTGGAAATGGTGAGGACTATTGACGCTTCTACCTCACCAGCGCAATCTGAAGGACCTACCAGGGACACTGGCAATGAAGCTAAGAATAGAGAAGTAGAGGGCACCATAGCTGAGCTAACCCCTGAGAAAGTTGTTGAGACAACTACCCAGTCGGCTGATCACTTAAAGGAAACTACAATCGAGTCTCTTGTGTCCAGTGACCCCACTGATCGTGAATCAGCTGGTGCGCCAGCTGAGGGGTAAACTGCACACACCACATCCGAGTTGGAGGAGGTTGTGGGAGACCTAACAAAATTGAAGTTAGGAGGCGATGGGGAGACTGAATTGGAATAGCATAGTGGGATTGACGAGGCTCAGGCGGTTATGAATGTCCAAGCTGAAATTCCAACTAACGTTGTAGGCCGGACGTTGCTGCTACAGCTAAGGTAAATGATGGACACGAGACCATGGAAGTTGAGACTGCTAGTTCTGAAAGTGCAATCGAAGAGGTTGAGACCTCGAAGGATGCCACTATTCAAGACCCTAATGCAGTTAAGTCTGCAGAAGGGAATGTAGAAGACCCCAATGCAGCTGAGTCTGCAAAAGGGATTGTAGAAGGCCTTATAGCAGTTGAGACTGCTGTTGAGGGTGTTGAAGGCCTAAAGGAGGTTGAAACTTCCTTAGGCAAAATTGCTGCTGAAAAAAGGGAAAAGGCCAGTTTCTCCTACAGAGTCGCCTGAAAGAGAAGAAATCAGTGCGCTGCACGACTCTAAAGAAATAATGTCAGTGGAATTTCTTGACACAGATGATGAAGCTGAGCCCTCCCCTAAAGAAAAATCAGTAGAGAACCCAGAAATTGAGGAAATGACAGTCGAGATGAAGAAGGCACGCGAGGAAGCTGCCTAATCAAAGTTCACTTTGGTGGATGGCCCACCCCCATTGGTGCCATCACCAGCCCATGATGCTACTGAGGCAAGGAAACTCAAAAGGAAGCACCAATTGAGACCAATGAAGTTGTTAAGATAGTTGAGCATCGGTCAGCTCCGTAGGCTAACACAGCTGCGAATGCCAATGACGGTGCTGACACAACTGAGGCACATAGAGCTGAAGCAAGTCTAAAGAACGAAGGAAAGGCTCCCGAGGGAGGAGTGGGAGCAGTTCCTATTGTTCCAAATGATATATTTTTAGACTATTTTCCATTTATGGTGGAGGTACTATTAGAGACTGATCTGCTGAAATACGTGCCAAGTACACTGTTGTTCGATCGGTAAACACCTATAAAAGTTTAACAATCCTTGCAAGAGAACGAGATCAATTGTAGGGTAGCAAGTTAACCATAAGTCGTCTCACAAGGAAGACTTAGCCGACAAATAATTATTATGCAACACAATTGACAGAAATTAAGTCCTAAACACTCTAACCAAATTCGTGATTTTAATAAACTAAAGAAAAATAAGTAAAAAGACCAGTTAAAACTTCACACAATTAACCTCGACGTAAAACGATATGAATGAAAGTCTACGATGCCAGAATCATCTCATTAAACTTGCAAGCAGAATATCAACTAATTGATTATGCAGTTAACAAATATAACAAACATGTAACAACTTGGCATAGATATGATAAATCACGTGTTCACAGATTAGGGTTATCACTACATAATTTGCTATTTTCATAAAGCCAAGTTAGATAATACATTTTTGATTCATATCTAACCCCCTGAATAAATTTAGTCCAGGAATAATATCTTCTTTCGATCTTAATTATTCCTTCTAAACAATCAAAAGTTGATCAAATAAAGCAATTCATTCAGGAAAGCCAATCAATTAGTCAATACTCGTGCATGTTTGTTTGAATCAAATCATCCTAATCCAAGAATAAAGAAATTAGTTCATGCTTGGGGTGGGATCTTAATCTCAATTGAAGGAAAGAAAACAATCATAAACATTATCATGTAACAATAATAATCACCCAATAATTGAAATCAGACAAAAGAGATGAAGAAATATTACGCTTTGATCAAGCTGCAAAAACAACTTCAATGGGAAGAACCCAAGCAATCCCAATGTTGAAAAGCAAGAAAAAGAGAGAAAACTAGAGCCTAAAAGTGCTTAGAAGTAATGTGTTCAAAAATATGGGATCCACAAGTCCTATTTATAATCCTAGAGTCCTAAACAAGGTGGAAGAGCCGAAAATTGGAAGAAAATCACGAATTTCGTGTTCAGGAAGTCACCGCATGCGGCTCTTGGTGCCACGCGACTGTGCGCGTGCGCAGGCTGCGCTGCTTGTTGTGCATCGTGTGCGGACGTGCACCTTTTGTGCGTGCCCACGTGCCCTCTGGACTTAGGAATTTGCTCTCAGTGTCTTCTTATGAATTGTAGTTGTATTTCTTAGGTTTCCATAGCCACTAGAATGACCTCAATATCAATTTTCTAGAGAGAGTTATGACCAAAATACTAAGATGTGTCATTTCTGAAATCTCATCACTTGATTTCCACTTTCACATTATTTTAACCCATCCAAACGTCTTTATTTGCATTTAGTACCAGCAATAAACATTGTAGAAATCTCTCTTAGCTTTTTAATGGCATAATAAGCAGGTTAATTGAACTTTGGATGAAAAAGTTATGTTCCAATTATGAAGAATGTCGTAGTTGCGCGAAATGACTTTATGACGTTACTTGTTCCAAAACTTGTTTTTTCCACCAAATCCTAGAAAATCAACAAAATAACACAACGTAACACTAAAACATTCTAATGGAAATAAAACACGCCAAAAATGTGTATAAATTATCACACAAAACATGCAAAACAAATGTTGACATCCATCCTGAATAATTTGAAGCTCCAGATGACTTAGGAGTTGTACCGTTCGGGTTTAACTTTGACGCAGTGTAGCCAGAAGAGCAGTCACGTGACGCAGTAGAATTCCGAAAAGCATTCAAGGATATCTGTTCGGAAATAGAAAATGTGGAAAGATGGTTGGCTGCACTCAACCAACGGTTGGACAATCACAATTCCATGATCTCTAGAGACATTTGAGGATCAGTTCTAAGGATTTGGGAATGGTCATCACATACGAAGGCACTGAGAGGAGAACAAGTCTGCTACTTCAAATCTTTATTCGCCAAACTGGTTATTTGGAGTGCTGACAATGCAAAATTTCTGCAGAGACAGCGAGACCATATGTTTAGAATGGACTAGACGCACAAAACAGATATAGAGTTGCTGAAGGCTTAACACAAGCAAGACCTTCTATGAACTGAAAGCACTCTGCATTCGGAGGTAATGATAATGAATGCTGAGATGAAGATTATGTGTGCAGAAATGAAGGCCTTATGTTCGGAACATAGAGCAGCTCGCTCAGCAACCCATGAAAACCTTGATCTCATTCTATCCAAATCTCCTCAAACATCTCTCATTGGTGATGATGCCAAAAAGGGGAAAGATAGAAAGGGGGAAGGAAGTGGAATTAAGGGGGAAGGATCCCTTAAGAAAGCCCCTTTGAAGATTGTGCATGAAAAGCCCCAACTTGGTTGATCCACCAGCTCTCTCTATTCCCAATTGCCAAAAGAGCTGTCAGCTGATGAGAAAGCCCCATTGCATTAAAGAAGACAAAGGCTGCAATGGAAGCTGAACTTGCAGAAGTCAATCTAAGGCAACAAGAATGCATTGAAATCTTGAAAACCAGGTTCGATGGTCCCCCAGCGGGGTTGTTGCCAGACTCTCCAGCAATAAAGCTCCCACAGGAACCCGCTTCCGATGTAGGATCGGATCCAAGATCACTTGAGGAGTTTCAAACCCTCAAAGCTGAAGGATTTTTCGAAGGATTGACTTTGAAGGAAGCATGGGACTTGTACTGGGAAAGAGTTTTGGAAATTTGTCAATCAGCCGAGAAGCAGCAGACTCAATGAAGCAATCAGCAGACTTCTAGGGAACATCCTATGCAGTACACTTCTAAGGGTTGAGCAAACTCTGGATGAGGCAGGGGAAGCAGTGGTGGAAGAGGCAGAGGCACTCCACCACAATGGCCTAAAAATTTCACATACATAAATCCATAGAAGAAAGACTTGTTGTACTGGTTGGATACAACAAACTAGAGAATAGGGAAGTTGCCAGAAAAAATGCTAGAGCAGCCAAGAGGTAAGAAGAATAAAATTTAAGGCAACATCAAGAATGGGAGTAGAGAGGGAGAAATGATGAAGCTTCTCGAGGAGCTTATGAGACGAAAAGGGAGGAATAAGATGAGAAGAAGAGGAAGAGAGATGAAGAGAGAAGAAGAGCAAAAGATGAATAGAGAAGAAGGAAGCAGGAGAGGCGATGAAGACTACTGCAGACACCTTCATGTTGTATTTTACTTCGTCGTAAATACACAAAAATTTGTAAGTACTTTGTATACTTTTTCATTGTACTATGTAACACTTTGTAAAGTGCAAGAATGATATGTTCAATAAAATGACATATTCATACATTCATTCTTTGTTATGCACTATTTACTTTGTTGTTTTTATTTAAGTTTTGGCATCATCAAAAAGGGGGAAATTGTTAGGAACTTTATGTAATAGTTTCTGATGATACCATGTAAAACTTAGATTATGAGGTTGGCACCCAAATTCTACTTTAAATCAACTTGTAATAGATAGGGTTCCATAAGATAAATGGTAACAGCCAAGTTGAAGAATGCAGAAGTCGACTGAAGACCAAGATTGAAGAACCGGTTATGTGGCAGCTGAATGATGAAGACAAGTCTCAGTCAAGTGACAGAAAAGATGTCTTAGTTAGCAGACTGACAGCTGAGTCACTCCCAGATATGTGGAGTTGATTGTCAAAGGCGTTATGAAGAAAAAAGGATCCAAGAAAGCTGAAGAGATCTGTAGTCAAAGCAAAGAGAAATGTTTGATGAAAATACGCAAGTGTCAGATTGCCATCCTTAAAATTGTTTTGCTGAAAGAGTGAAAAAAGCCAGGAGCCAATAGGATGTCGCTCAAAACTTGCAGAGTTTAAGGTAAGGCAGCAGAGCGTTAAAATTCAAGGATCAGTCTACATCAAAGCTGCAGGACAAGACAAGCCAACGACCTCAAAGTGTAGTTTAAAAATATGTCTATCTCTTCAACAAATATATTTTTCAAATAGGTGCTACAAAAAGGCTGAGGAATACAAGAGAGAAGACATTTATGCAATCTTAGACACAAAAGAGAAATCGAGCAATCAAAGCATAATACTCTCAAGCATTCTATTCAAATCCTCAAGATTAAATCTCGAAGGAAATCAATACAACACACTCAATGACGGAAAGACAACTTCAAACTGTTGAAGAGGAAAACTTGTTTAAAGAACAACGGGTCTACACATCTAGGGTTGAAGAAAGTGTAGTGATGTTCCAATTCGAACCAGAAGCATTGGACTCGTTGGATGGCTGTGTGAACAAATCCAAGATTTTAAAGCAAAACCAACTGTGTTATCAAGGCCTAGCTTGGACTGTCACCATTTTGTAACAAAGTCACCGTTACATTAGTGGATTCCTCCAGGGGCTGGAGAAGAGTGGATTAGAGAAATTACCCTATCCTCGAACCACTATAAAAATTTCTCTGTGTCATTTACATTCAACACTTTAATTCTTGCATATCTATATGGTTGTTGGTTTTATTTGCTAAGTCAATTGATAATAACCAAGCTTAAAACAAGTGTTGAAAAATGTGTCAAACAAAGGGTGAAAGTCTTCCACGGTAAAAAACCAAGTATACTGAATTTCTAAAGAGTAAACTGAATCAACTGAGTTATCTTATCAATAGCTCAGTCGAGACTGTTGAGTGGCTAACTCAACTGTGAAGGTAAACTAAGTTGTCCATCAAGGACCTAGCTGACTTGTGACTATACTCTGACTTTAAAAGGACTAAAATCGAAAAGTTGGTAAAGTCTATTCAACCCCCCTCTAGACTTTACATAATCAACCATTGGGACCTACATGTCTTAACAACTTCGTTGGCGTCAGTTGTTGCTTCCTTTTGAGTATTTGAAGCCTCATATGCCTTAGCAGCTCACGGGCTGGTGATGGGACCATAGAGGGGTGGGCCATAAACCAATGTAAATTTGACAAGCCAGCTTCCTCACGTGCCTTTTTCATCTCTGCTGCTAGTTCCTCTACAATCGGGTCCTCTGCAATTTTTTCCTTTGGTGTGGACTCAGCTTTGTTGTTAGTGTCAAAAACCCGATCGACACATTTTCATCAGAGTCATGTAGAGAGCTGATTTCCTCCATTTCTAGGGACTCGGATGCAGGAACGGGTAACTTCTCTTTCTCCAATACAACACCCGGGGAAGTCTCAACCTCCAGGGGGCCTTCAAAGAACCTTAGAAGACACTTAACCACTGCAAGACCTTCATCTATCCCTTCTATAGACTTAGCTGCATTACGGTCTTTAGCAACATTCCCTTCTATAGACGGGGTTGCATTGGGGTTTTAGACTTTGGCAACCTTCGAGGTCTCCACCTCTTGGATTGCACTTTCATGACCATCAGTCTTAATTGACTTGGTTTGTTTGTCCATCTCAGTGTCTGTTTGCTAGCCAGCGGCGTCCTTGGCCTAAAGTACGATTGGAATTTGGAATTTTGAGATAGTCTTAATCGTCTGAGCGTCTCATCCCACTTTGCTGTTCTTTTTCATTCTCCCCTTTGCCTCCTAACTTCAAATTGTTAAAGTCTCCCACAGCCTCCTCCAACCCTGTTGTGGTGTGTTCAATTTCCTAGCTTCATATCTAGTTCCCAAGGATGTCCTTCGGAGTGTGTTGGTGAGGTAGAGGCATCGGTGTTCCTCACCATTTCAAGAATATCAGGGGTAGGAGAGATTTGGTTAGAAGACTCTCCTGGACCCCTAAGCAATGATTGCTCATGCATCTCCTTGGACTCTTTCAATGAGTGATGCAGCTCAGCTTTCTCAGCTGGATCAGCTGCATCCATAATTTCCATGTCACTTTCGCTACTGCTGGCTCTTTGCAAGGCACTCTCTGGAGCTTCTGTGAAAGGGCCAGAGTGAGGTTTTAAGGATTCCGCAACTGCCTTGGCCTTCTAAATCACTTTGGCCTTGTCATCATCCTTTTTCTCATAAAGGATGGTCATGCAAAAATCTGCATCCAGAGCAATGCGAATACCAATATTCCCTAAAAAGCTTATGAGGTGTTCCTCCTCTTCAATGAAGTCGGGCCTTTCAAATTGAAACCGGGCCGTAGTTAGCTTCCATGCTCTCCATATTCGTAGCCGTTACTCAATATCTGGTTATGCAGGGGATATGATAAGAACATCATCATCATCCTCCTGCATAGGCTCTTCAGCAACCTTCTCAACCTCAGCAGCAACAACATATGTTTGAAGTGGTATCACGGCTAACTCTTCTTTACTTACGTCAGCTGTGTCTCTTTCTGATGCCTTAGTTGTGGATCTAACAACTGAATCTTGTTCACGTGTATGTGTCTAAGGAGCTGCTTGATTTTCTTGCTCAGTGCTTTCCACACCATCGATGTCCTTTGATTTCTATTGCTCATCAACAACAGCCTTCTCTATCTCAGCTGTAGCGGACTCAGGTGGCTTAGCAGCTAAGTCAGACTTCTTCACCAATATCCTCCTAGTTTTTCTTTGTAGAGGAACTTCAGCTTCTCCCTCATGTTCCTCGGCTACAGCAGCAAACTCTGCCACCTTTAGTTTCTTCGCAGCAGCTGGCTTGTGAGCCACAACTGTTATCTTCTTTCGGACTACGGGAGAGGGAGTTGTAGCTTTCTTTGGTGATGGGGCTTTTGCGGAAACAACTGTGTCCTCGGGGACATGCTCAGATGATTCCCCCTAAGAGGTTGCTGACCTCTTTGACCTCTTTGCCCGTCTGCCCGGGCACTAGAGAGGTTAGCCTTAAACATCTTCTTGTTCGCGTAGATGGGTTTCCCATTGCGAAGAGGAACACCCTTCTTTTCCATCAAATGATGTAAGATCAGGCCACATCCAAGTGATCTCGCAAACTTTCCATCTTCAGCCACCTTCATATTCAGCACATTCTGGCACAGTTTACTGAAAACAAACTCATCCCAGTCACCACTTTTTCTTCCATAATGGCTGCCATTACAATCATCTTAGTCTGAGAGAGCTGATTGAATGAGCCAAATTTCATATCAATACACTTTTCTACCACATCCATAAGCTTGTGGTAGTCTTCCTTAATCAGCTTCTTCAAAGCTGAGAAGTTTTCCTTTCCAGTAGCCTACGACTTGGCTATCTCTTTCCATGCAAAGAACAAATCAACATCTTTACGATCGGCTCTTTCACCCATTGGTAGGGACGAAATTAGTGTTCATCGAGGTCGACAATAGTCAACTTAAATTCATTGTTGTTCACAACGACCGAATCTCATTATCGTGAACCACAATATTGACGTAGTACATAGCCACCTCCTCAAGGTAGGTATGTGACATCTCTATAGATAGAAAATTCTTGAGATCAGCCTTCTCAAGTTTCTTTGCGATCTACTTGGCCAAATCTATGTCAACGCCCTGTTTGACAAGGCCTTTGACATCCACAATGGCTCCAGTGTGGATTTTCTCAGCAAGCTTCACATAGTTGTATGTTGGTGCCATTTTCAGTCTTGAACTTGAGAGACGAAAACTATGGTTTGAACTTCTTTGCAGAGAGAAAATTCGGATTCCTTTGATAGCAAGAGTGTAAGTGTGAGGAGAGAGAAAATGAAATTTCTCTATATAAGGGACTTAAAAGGACGTTTTTTAGAATGCAAAAAGTTTAAAACTGATCAATGGTTGAGATCACGTTTGAAAACCGCATAAATTTCTTTGCATTAAATGTAACAACATTTATATCCAATAATGGATAAATTGTCGCATGCTTTTACTAACATCATTAATTAACGCTTACGTCAAGCCTAAAAACATTCCCGCTCGAGGAAAACGACCTCGTTTTGTCACTTAACTCATAAATGTTTCAGCTTTCTTCATTTACGACTCGACTCCACTTCACTCTTCTTTATTGACAGAATAATCACTTGGATGTGCAGCTAACTCGATATAGCTGACTAGCCACTTAAGTTGTTTCATATGGCTGATAAGTGAAACTCTTATGATACACAATTCTCTCTTCTTTAACACTGCTGAATAAGTCTTCTAAGCTTCCTAAGACAGCTCAATCAATCCAAGCTCATTCTTGAGTTCTTCAAACCTTGATTCACATAATGGCTTTGTGAATATATCAGCTAACTGCTTATCAGTTGATATGTATTCCAATGTGATGTCTTTCTTTTCAACATTATTTGTTATAAAATGATAGCTGACATTCATGTGCTTGGTTCTTGGATGCAATATTGGATTTTGAGTAATTGCAATGGCACTTGTGTTATCACACATAATTGGAATCTCTCTTTGTTCAATGTCATAATGTCTCAGATGTTGCCTCATCCATAGAACTTAGGCACAACAGCTACCTACATCTATGTACACTGCTTCAGCCGTGGAAGTAGCTGTTGAATTTTGTTTCTTGCTGAACCAAGAAAATAATCTATTTCCAAGCATTTAACAAGTATCAGATGTACTCTTCCTGTCAACTCTACATCCAACATAGTTTGAGTCTGAGCAGCAACCAACTTGAATCCTCCTTCCTTTAGATACCATAAGCCAACTTCTTGGCTTCCCTTCAAATACCTGAAGATTTTCTTGGTTGCAGTCATATGACTTTTCTTTGGAGCAGATTGAAATCTAGGACATACACCTGCAACAAAGGTGATGTATGTCTGATGGCTATCAAACAGAGTAATGATCTAAAGAGTGCTCTATACCTTGTTTGATCAATAACTTTTCCTTCTGCATGTCCATCTTCACAGATGTATTCATGGGATCTTCACTGATGACTTCTCTTCCATACCAAATTTCTTCATTAAATCTCTGGTATACTTGGTTTGACTTATGAAGGTTCCATCCTTCATTTGCTTGACTTGAAGACCTAGAAATAAAGTCAACTCTCATCATGCTCATCTCAAACTTCCCTTCCATAAGGTTTGAGATTTTGTCACACAGCTCTTTGTTTGTGGATACAAAAATAATGTCATCCACATATATATGAACAAGCAGTATACTCTCTCCATCTTGAATTATAAAGAGTATTCTATCAACTTTGCCTTTGGTGAATCCATTGTCTATAGGAAACTGAGATAATGTGTCATACCAAGCTCTTGGTGCTTGCTTAAAACCATATAATACCTTCTTGAGCTTGTAGACTTTATCTCCAATAGTCTTCTGCTCAAAACCTGGAGGTTGTTCAACATAGACTTCTTGCTCCAAAAGTTCATTCAAAAATGCACTCTTCACATCAGTTTGATAGACTATGAAGTTCTTGTGTGTTGCATAAGCAAGAAACATCTTTATTGCTTCCAATTTGCAACTGGTGCAAATGTTTCATCAAAATCCATACCTTCTTCTTTGCAATACTCTTTGGCTACTAATCTTGCTTTGTTTCTTACTACAGATCCCTCTTCATTCATCTTGCTTCTAAATACCCACTTAGTACCAATAACATTTTGTTGGGTAGGCCTTTGAACCAATTCCCAAACTTTATATCTTTCAAACTGATTCAGCTCCTCTTGCATAGCTAGAATCCAATGTGTGTTATCCAATGCTTGTGACACATCTTTAGGCTCAATTTGAGAAATGAAACAAGTGAAAATAGCTTTAAGTTGAGTTCTGGATATGGTTCTTACTCCTTCTCTAACATCTCCAATGACAAGCTCTGGAGGATGGTTTCTCAGTCATCTCATATCTGGTTGGAGTAAGTCTGTTGGATTAAGTCTTCTTGCAGCTAAGTTGTCTTGAACAACTTCCTCGTGATCCTGATTCAGTTGTAAACCATCCAGCTGTCTTTGAGATTCAACTATCTCATTTTCATCTGGGTTGATCCTTCTAATGTCTGCCTCAATATATGGACTTTTCTGAATAGTTGGTTGATTCATCATGTCAGCTAACTCATCAATGTCTTCTCCACTAACATTAAGTTCATCAAAACCATATGGATAGACTCTTCTATGACCATAGTCCTCATGTTCAGTACTCTTAGAAGAGTATCGTAAAAAGATACCTTCATCATCAAAAGCTATCAAGTTGTCCTTGTCATTATTGTGAATTAAGCATTTACATCCAAAGATATGAAAATATCCAACATTTGGCTTCCTTCATGTTCAAATTTCATAGAAGTTTTGGACGGCTGCCTATAAATCATACACATATTCTGAGTGTAGAAGGCAGTATTAATGGCTTCAACCCAAAATCTCTTAGGCAATCCAATTTCACCCTAACATGGTCCTTGCAGCTTTCTTGAGGGTTTCGTTCCTTCTTTCAGCTACTCCATTCTGTTGTGGAGTGCTTGCAGCTGACAACTCATGAGCAATACCATTCTTTGTGCAACACTGAGTTATAATCCCATTAATAAACTCAGTTTCTCTGTAAGACCTTCTCTTGATAATGGTTTGACTCTTCTCATTTTGAACTCTTCTCATAAGCCGTGGAAGCTTCTGAGAAGTTTCCTTCTATTTAAGCATAAAGATTGTCCATGTGTATCTTGAATAATCATATACCACCATTAAGGTGTATTTCTTTTCACGGATGCTAGCTAGTTCAACAGGACCAAATAAATCCATATGCAATAAATGCAAGATCCTGGTTGAAGAAGGACTAGGCTTATCCTTAAATGAAGACTTGATTTGCTTTCTCATCTGGCATGCATCACAAATGCTTTCCTTCTTGCATATTGAGTCTGGCAATCTTCCACAAGATGACTCCTTGCAAGTTTGTCGATTATCTTGAAATTCAGGTGACTCAGCTTTTTGTGCCATGGCCAACTTGATTCGGCTATGCTCTTTGCTAGTGGGCATGTACTTGGTGTAGCAGTAGACCAATCCACTACATACATGTTCTTTTGTATTAATCCTGATAGCACAACTTCATTTGATTCAGCATCCTTGATGTTCCATACTCCTATGTTGAATCCCACATTACGTCTTGTTGCAGCTAAGTTGTCTTGAACAGCTTCCTCTTGATCATCACCAGCTGCAAACCTTCCAGTTGTCTTTGAGATTCAGCTACCTCATCTTCATCTAGGTTGAGTCTTCTGATATCTGCCTCAACATATCACTACAAGAAAACTGCAGATAGACACCACCAAAAAGACACCGGTTTTATGACTTTACTGGTGTCTTTTTCTTTTTAACACCGGTTTTGTAAGCTGGTGTCTTATTAGTGCTGTCGTTTGATAAACAACACCGGTTTCTTAGAACCGGTGTCTATTGTAAAACAAAATCCCAAATAGACACCGGTTTTTGCATCGAATTTCAAAACGGTGTATATTTATATAAATTATTTTAGATTAGACAGGATCTTTTGACACGGTTATAGAATCGGTGTCTATAATATTTTGAAACAGATTTTTTGACAGGTTCTAAAATCGGTGTCTTTATTTTTCTTTATAGTGAAAAAGAGTCTTTAAGCTAATTATTTCCAAACCCTAGCTAGTGAATCGGGTTTCAAACTCAAAGTCCATCCCGTCGCACATTCAAACTCCAAACATCATCATCTTCCCCAAGCTCCTAAATACACTCATCTCGTCGCACGACGAGCCAACTACCGCAAGTTTCCGCTTCTCAAGACTTTGTTAGCCTCACTGCGATTTCAACCGGCATTTTTTATAATTTCCCATTTCTCGAGGACGAATCACTGATTTCAATGGCGGCAAAAATTGACGCGAGACGAAGATTATATCCACACAAATACCGGGAGAAGGGAAAGAGGAGATTAAGGTGAGGGGCTGATGTTATGGTGTACGAGAATCGAACGAGGTTGTGGCAGAAAGGCTAATGCGAGCTTGCGAAAAAAGAAGGTGGGTGGGCTAAGGAGGAGCATGATGCGGAGGTGGAGGCGAATAAGGCGGTGGTGCTTAGGGTTTCTGAGTTGCAGAAGGAGGTGTAGCAGATGAATGCGTTGGCGGAGGTGGCAGAACGAATAGTGCGCCACCGCGTGGATCCTCGAGTTCGCACTGTAGTTGTTCGACGGACTGCCAGAACACATAGTCGGATTGTCGTTTACTGTAGGTATAATTTAAATTTTGCATTGTTATTAATTTGATTTGATTCCAAAACAAAGATGTCCCATAGCAGGCACAGTGAGTACCATCATGACTGCACCTATTGATATGGTTAAAACCAGACTTATGTTGCAAAGAGAGTCTAAAATAGTTGGAAGCTACAAAAATGGGCTCCATTGTGCATACCAGGTTGTTATTTTTTTCTACTTCTTATTTAGCCCACGATTCAATATATTTTAGATTATTCTGTCTCAGGTGAGCATTTTTTTTCTCATTTGGTTTGGTTTTCTGAATTAGTAGAACGATATTGGTGTTGTAAATTTGTCGAATCATTTGATTTGATTTGATGTTGAAAGAGTTAGAAACTGTTGAAAAGAGCCTGCAAGGGGAATTGCATGTTCACTCATTATTTTTGCCATTACAATGGGCTTGGTGCAAGAGATTATAAATTCTAGGTAGTTTTACGGCTATGAGCTTAGACTTCGGTCGTTTATGGTCATATGTATACTATTTTTCCATGTATAGGAACTTCGGGCTGTACATTTTCTTGAGTTGTGCTTTTCATCAGATAAGTTTATGGAAATAGTAGAGAAGTCTTGCTCCTTTTTCCTTTCCCTTGTTTCCTTTGTTTTGTTGGAGATTTGTGCCAACAATATTTAATTCCTCTTGTGGACTCTATGAATCAATCTGAAAATCTTTGAATCGAACTCGGATTGAGTTGACTCGAGCAATTAGAGTTTGCGCACTCGCAGTTTCTCTAGATTTAGCGATGATTTGAGTATTGGTGCTCGGTTCATTATGTTTGTGTCATTTGTTTGAAGGTGAAATGATCAAGCTCTATACATGAAAAATAGCCAATATTGATTTGAACAAAAAGTTGTTTCTTTTCCGATTCTCATGGTGTTTTTCTTTTTCACGGGGTTATATTATCACTAAGCTCGGAGGTTATGTTGATCGGATGGTTATGGAAGTCGAGGTATACTCATATTGTTTCATTTGTTTTTATGTCTTATACGCAGTGCAAGTGTATTGTCCTTTCAAATGCTATGATTTTAATTTCGGTATATACCGTGTTTTGGATAGTTGCCTGCCGCTTAATCTGTTTCCTTTATCTTGCTCATGTTGTTTTCAATATTCAATTTGAATGATATAACAGGGACATGTGAGTGTATTTGAGTTTTGATAGTACAAGTGTGAAATAATTTATGCTATGATTCTTTCTAGTGGGATCTTGTGGTTCTTGAATAAATGCATGTGAGTGTATTTGTTTCAAGTTGTCAATATGCGATTCTTATTGGTTTCATTTTCTTTCATTTATTTGTATGAAAGAAATGGAAGTTGCTCATCCAATCCCGAGGAAGGTCTTTTATATTTTCAACTTCCACAAATAATAATTTTGCTTTGTAAGTATGATTTTGCTACCCTTTTTGATTGTTATATGTAATATAACAATCAACACCATGCATATGGTTGGTGACTACTTTAGTCAACCCGAGGTATTATCAAATGAAGAAATTTTATTAATATTTATTTTAAGCTCGTAGAATTAGTTCTCATTTTGCTTGATTTCGTTATCACTCTAAGTTATATAAAAGGTGAATGCCGAAATTAAAATAGATCCTTTGTCCATGCATATGTTATAAGTAATCTAGATATAAAAAAGAGTTGTTTGAATCACTGAAGGTGGCATACTTCTTTCAAGATCTTGGCCCGCTTTGCGTGATCATAATCTTTACTTGGATACATATTGTCCTGTTCATAGAATCAATTTTTTTTTCGAATTGAATGTTGAATTTTTGCTATTTTCTCATGTCATAGAATTAGTAAGTAATATGATTCAAGAAAGAAAGTGGCTAGAATTACTAGGGTTGTTGTTGGAATGTGAAAATCCAACTGTTAAAAGGAAAAAATGATCAATGTGAAGAAACAATTCCTATATCCCATACTTTAAATTTTATGCCATCTTTCAAGCCAAATCGACTTTACCCGAAGAGAGTATCTCAGTTTCAAATTGATCCAAGTCTTAAATTATTGAATTTGATCATGTACACTCCTAGATGTACTGGCATACATAAACCCTGCACGCATTGTCGCATACATATATACCGCATGCAGATGTGCGAGTGCACGCACACACACACGCACACGAAGTGAATTTTGGGCTGGTGCATATATTCACATATCTTATCCAATCTCGATGGGATCTACTTGTTGAGGTCTTGGTTTATACGTTCACCTGGTATAAGCCATGCTTGTGTTTTTTACTAGACAAATAATAATTTTGATTTGTAAGTATGATTTTGCTTGCTGACATCTTGCATATGTGAAGAGAAACTTAACAAGCTATTTGTCTAGCCTTAAACATTTGGGCGTCTTCTGTTGCATATTCGATTTATCTTATCTTGCATGTGCATATTGATTTGCGAGAATCCAAATTGTTTGGTCATGGTGGATAATCTGTTATCTTGAATTTACGGAGAGAATTGAACCTCCAACGGTGGTATGCAAAGAAATGGCTTTTCTTTCCGATTTATCCTTGAGAGAGAAGTCCACCCGTTAGTTCTTTTAGAAGGCCCATAGCAGGTGCAACTCCTGGCTATGCATCTTAGGTATTGTTAAGTTGATTCCCGCAATAGAAGAATTCCGATATTAATTTTAGGGATAATTATAAAAAATACCCTTGAGGTTTCAGGCTAATTACAACTAAACCTAGTTAGCTTTCAAAATTACAAATACTCCGTTGATCTTTGTTTCTATTTTAAAAAAAAATCGACCCTCAAGAGGGGTATATGTTGTCCACAACAAATATTGATTCGTCCAACCTTAGTTCTGCAGATGTCAGTTTGTAGGTTAAATTCTTGCACATTTTCCAGTTTGAACTTTGTTGTGAGGAATTTCATCTAGTAATTATCTTACTTCTTACATTGTCTATTCTAATAAAGTTTCTAGTTTTATCTGAAGTTAATTGAGTTTTTGGTATTTAATATTATATTGAAATTATTGTTTTTTTTTAATTTGGGTTGATATTATTGATTGAATGAATGCATTTTGGTGTTGATATTGTTGGGTAAATATTGATATCATTTAGGTAAATTTTGATATTAATATTGATATAAATATTTTTGTGACAACATGTTGTCGCAAAAGTATTATTTTATGACGACAAAGATGCTTTTGCGATGAAAAATTATTGTCACAAAAACGTGTTTTTCTAGCGTGAAAATAT
This sequence comes from Rehmannia glutinosa, assembly GCA_016081115.2. Lineage (NCBI taxonomy): Eukaryota > Viridiplantae > Streptophyta > Magnoliopsida > Lamiales > Orobanchaceae > Rehmannia > Rehmannia glutinosa. The sequence continues at coordinate 60,923,432 of CM071926.1, read as the reverse complement.
TATTTTTATTTTTGCTTATTTATTTATTTTCATGTGAATGGGTGGATATGATGGAGTTTGTGATTAGTTGGGTTTTGGTGTAGGTATTCTTATGTTACAAGTACCTTAGTGGTTGGCATCAAGTACAAAGATGGCATTACATTTGCTGCCGATATCGAGGTTTGATTCTGAAATATGCATCTTATTTTGCTTTCAAGATCATTTAATTGTTAAAGAAATTTAAGTATTGTTGACATCTTATTTTGTTTCTTTTTCATTTTTGCTACCCTTTTTGATTGTTATATGTAATATTGTGCAGGGAAGTTGTTGGAAATGGCATGTACGATGCTTGGGGCAGTTGGAAAATCGTAGGCTTAATGATCAAGTATAGGATCAAAAGGGTATAATTATTGTTTCTTTTTTTTTTTTGTAATGATAGGAGCTGGAATGACAGGAGCAATAATGATCATGCCTTTAGTTGAATGTATATAGCCTTTTTGTTGATGATAGAATTGGGTTATGAATTTGTAGTAGCTTTATCGAAAGGAAACTTCGCGACAAGTACTTTTTTGTTGGATTATGGATCTTTGTGATTTTAGTATTAATTCATTTTTTGTTGATTGGTGGAATTGGATTTCATAATGAATTGCTTATTAATATAGAATTTTTTTGCTTTAATTTGTATAATATCGAGAGCTTACAAATTTTATTTCATACAAAAGACACCAGTTTAAAACCGGTGTGTAAAACCAATGTGTATTCCTTCAAAGACAGCGGTTCTAAACCGGTGTCAAATACAAAAACTTTTAACATCAGGGCCTTAGAAAGCGGATCTTTTATCTCTACAACAGGTTTAAAACCGTGTCGTTGAAGAAAAAGACATGGTTTAAAACCGGTGTCAAAAAGTTCAGACTTTTAACACCAGTGGCTTTAACACCGGTTATTTTTACTAAAAGACACCGGTTTAAAACCGGTGTCGTTGAAGGAAATGACACCGGTTTTAAACCGGTGTCAAAAGCTCCAGACTTTTAACACCAGTGGCTTTAACATCGGTTGGTTTATTAATAGACACCGGTTTAAAATCGGTGTCTATCAGGTTTTTTTTAGTAGTGTATGGACTCTTCTAAATAGTTGGTTGATTCATCTTGTCAGCTAACTCATCAATGTCTTCTCCATTAACATTAGGTTCATCTAAAACCACATGGATAGACTCTTCTGTGACCATAGTCCTCTTGTTCAACACTCTGAATGCTTTACTCTCAGTAGAGTATCCCAAAAAGACACCTTCATCAACTTTAGCATCAAAAGCTATCAAGTTGTCCTTTCCATTATTGTGAATGAAGCACTTACATCCTAAGATTTGAAAATATCCAACATTTGACTTCCTTCATGTTTAAATTTCATAGTGTGTTTTCGACAGCTGCCTATTGATCATACACCTATTCTGAGTGTAGCAAGCAGTATTAATGGCTTCAGCCCAAAATCTCTTAGGCAATCCAGCTTCAACTAACATGGTTCTGGCAGCTTCCTTGAGAGTTTTGTTTCTTCTTTCAGCCGCTCCATTCTACTGTGGAGTTCTTGCAGCTGATAACTCATGAGGAATACCATTTTCTATTCAATACTAAGTTATAATCCCATTGACAAACTTAGTTCCTCTATCAGACCTTATCTTGATAATGGTTTGACTCTTCTCATTTTGAACACATCTCATCACCGAGGAAACACGCAATGTTTCCTTCTTTTTACACATAAAGATGGTCCATGTGTATCTTGAATAATCATCCACCATCACTAAGGTATATTTATTTCCACTGATACTAGTTTGTTCGATAAGACCAAATATATCCATATGCATTAAGTGTAATATCCTGGTTGAAGAAGAACTAGGCTTGTCCATAAATGAAGACATGATTTTCTTTCCCATCTGGAATGCATCACAAATGCTTTGCTTCTTGTACACTGAGTCTGGCAATCCTTCCACAAGATGACTCCTTGCAAGCTTGTTGATTCTCTTGAAATTCAGGTAACTCGGTTTCTTGTGCCACATCCAACTTTATTCGGATATACTCTTTGCTATTAGACATGTACTTGTAGCAGTTGACCAATCCACTACATACATGTTTTTCTATCTTGATCCTGATAGCAAAACTTCAATAGATTCAACATCCTTTATCTTCCATACTCCCATGTTGAATCCCACATTAAAGCCCTTATTACATGGTTGGTTGATATTCAACATGTTGAAATTGACCCTTCAACATATGCTACATCCGTGATTTCATCGATTTTCTTTATGGATCCAATGCCTCTTATCTCCCTGGAGATTCATTTCCTCCAAATTTAACTCATATGTCTTGAACAACCACTATCCATGTACCAGGTTCCTTGGCACTGAGCTGTTCCTTGAACCTGCAATCATGGAAATCAATTTTTAGGTACCCAAACCTGTTTGGGTCCTGAGGGGTTAGCACTATAAGGTGATTCAACCAACCTATCCAAATGATCTGGCTCTAAGAGGTTACCACCTATAAGTTCCATAATCATAGTTGATCTTTGCAAATTGCTTGGGAGTTTTAGGTTTATACAACTGTCTCTTTTTCTCAGATGATGTGAGTGAGCTTGCTCATTTACTTTCTTGGGATAATAATGAAACTTTTGTGCATAGTGAGCATTGTGCTTGGGTGCATATGTGTGCTGATAATGGTTCCTTTACCTTAGGAATGACCTATTTTGAGTATGAGGTCTTTGCCACTTGGGCTTGTATATCTTAGGACTTGGCTGATATCTCATTTGATTATTCCAATCAGCCTGACTAGGACAGTTTCTACCATTCCCTTCACAGAATATTTAATGTTGGGAGCCTGCTGATTGACTCTTATGAATTTAGTTTTCAGTTGTCCTTCCAGCATACTCTATTGGCTTCTTGCCTTTGCCTTTATAACCTAGGACAACATGTGTGTGATTGTGTTTGTGAGTGGGTGAAACATATGGTGATTGGGTTTTTGGACTCCCCCATTGCTTGAGGATCCTTTCTCCAAAACCACTCTTGGAGTTTGAGCATGGACAAATGAATTGAATCCAATGTCTGATTTATCTCCATTTTATTTTTGTATCATTATCAATTCATCCAATAATTTAGATGCCTTGCTAAACGATGCCATCATATTTTTCGAATCTTTTTCCCTCTTTTCTATTTCAACTAAGTCTGCTTTGACCTTAGCAATTTCAGCCTTCAGCTCTTTATTCTCAACAACTACTTGACTGAGAGTACGCAACTCCATAGTCAGCTGTGAGTTTTGGCTTTTAAGATGGTTGCTTTCCTTATTTAAGAGTGTGTGAAAGGTTTTTATGTGCTCAAAATCTTTCATCATTTTTCCTCACGAATCATAAAGATCTATGGGTGATGAAGTGTTTGTGTCACTATAACTATCATCATAATTAAAGTTAGATGAGTTAGAATGTACCTCATTTTCCTGTTCTTTGGCCATGAGGCATATCAAAGCAACTTCTTCAGTGTCTGAGGAAAAATCTGCCTCGCTGCTGTCAGACTCAGTTGTCTTCTTGCACTTAGTTGTATCAACATCAACATCCAACATGGTTTTCTTTTTTTCTTGTCATCTTTCTCTGAAGACCTTCCTTTCTTCCTCATTCATATATTTGTTGACTAGTGGATAGGAACAATCAACAACAAATTGTCTTGGCTGTCTGCATTCCCAGCACAAGTTCTCACCTTTTCGATAATTAGCCCTTGGATTATCAGCTCTCTAATATTCAACTCTCTGATGGTCAACTCTCTTAGGTGACCTTTCTTTCCTAGCCTTGGAAGGTGTTGAGTGTCTCTTGGAGGTTTTACCCTTGTTCCTTTTGTAGTTCTTGTTAAAAAACTTGTTGAATCTTTTTACCATAAGGGCAATCTCCTCAGTGTCAACGGTTTCCTTTGAGTCAGCTCTTTTGGATTTTCCAGCCAATAGAGCAGCTATCTTGGGTACATTTATATCTTCTTGGTCTTTTCTTCTAAGCTCGAATTCATAAGCTTTCAAATCTGAGAATAGCTCATGGTTGGAGATTCTTCTCAAGTCCATGGAGTGTCTCAAGGCCATCACCTCCATTTTTCACTCAGCTGGGAGCGACCTCAATATCTTCATACACATCTCCTTTTGTGTGTATTATTTTCTAAGAGCTGAGAGCGCGTTTGTGATTTCTATATATCTTGCATCTAGCTAATCGAGAGTTTCACCTGCAATCATTTTAAAATTTTCAAATTTTTATACAGCAACAGTTAATTTATTTTCTTTAATCTGTTATGATCCTTCACAAATTAAAGTCAGTTTTTCCCAAATTTATTTTGCCGTTCCACAAGATTTCACTTTGTTGAACATGGCTTTATCGAGGGTTTTATACAGAATATCCTTGGCAACATGATCCAAGTTATATCTCTTTCGATCCTTGTTTGTCCACTTGCATCTGGGTTTCTCAACCATCGTTGGTCTTGGTGTAGCAGGAGGCTCTCACGCAGCTGTGGGTGTAGCAACAATCCTTACAGTTGTGTTGACTTTCATTATTCGCAATGGCACATCCTCAATGATGAACCACATTTCATCATGTAAAGCTGAAAGATGTGCATGCATGCGAATTTTCTAGTCATCAAATTCTTCCATAGTAAACATACGAATGAGAGTTAGATTTGCTTCCATGATAATAACTTGTTTTCGAAAGAAGATTTTAAAAAGCGCAAGTGTTGTATCTTTTGAAAAAGATAGAGATCTAGTTTAGTAACCAGTGTCGAAGGCTCAATGAACAAACCACTTTGATACCACTTGTAAGTCCCAAGGGGTGATAATGTAAAGTCTAGCGGGTGGGTTGAATAGATTTTACCAAATTTTCAATTTTAGTCCTTTTTAAATAAGAGTTTAAATCGAGTTTTAGACACAAGTCATTTGGGTCCTTGAGGGACTGACTTAGTCCAATCTTCCTAGTAGAGTTAGACACTCAACGGACTCTGAGAGAGTGTTGATAAGATAACTCGGTGATAAGTTGATTTGTTTTATAAAAACAACGACCTTTGCTTTTCGTGAGGAAGTCTTTCACTCTTTGATTAAAATATGTTTTCAACACTTGTTTTAGGTTAAGTTATTATCAGTAGACTTAGCAAATATAACAATATGCAAGAATTAAAGTGTTGAATGTAAAAGATACAGAGCAAATTTTATAGTGGTTCGAGGATGGGGTAATCCCTCTAATCCACTCTTCTCCAACCCCTGGAGGTAATCCACTAAATAACGGTGACTTTGTTACAAAAGGATGGCTATCCGAGACAGCCTTGATCACACAGTTGGCTTCTCCAGGGACTTCAGCTTCTTTAGACTTTTGGATTTGATCATGACCTTCCAAATCCGGTCCAAACCTTTGGGTCGAACTAGAACCTGACTACACTTCCTTCAACCTTGGTTGTGCAGACCCATTGTCTTTCAACAAAGATTTCTTCTTCAATAATTTGAAATTGCCTTTCCTTCACTGAGTGTGTTGGATCTATTTCTTTCGAGTTTTGGCTTGAGGATTGAATATAGTGCTTGAGATAATTTTGAATTTCTCAGATAGCTTGAATGCTCTTGTGTGAGTCAAAATTGCATAAGTTTCCTCTCTCTTGAATTCCTCAGCTTTTTTATAGTGCCTGTTTGAAAAATGTATCCATTCAAGGGATTGATGCATTTTTGAAACTACACTTTGAGGTCATTGGCTTGTCTTCTCTTGCAGCATTTGATGTAGACTGATCCTAGTTTTAATGCTCTGCAGCCTAGCCTGAATCTTTGCAGGTTTGCAGGAGCAACCCATTGGTTCCTTGCTTTTTGTACTCTTTCAGCAAAACAACTTTATGGTTTGTAGTCTGACATGTTTCTACTTTGAGCAAACATTTGACTTTGCTTAACAACAAATCTCTTCATTTTTCTTGGGTCCTCTTTGTTGATCTCCACTTATCTGGGAGTGACACAACTATCAGTCTGCTGACTCGGACAGCTTTTCTGGTACATGACTGATCCTTCACTGCACTACTCAGCTGGCACACATCAGAGTCTTCTCTTTGATCTTTAGTCAACTTCTGCAATCATCAACTTGGTTGCTTCGACTCAGCTAATAGAACCCTATCTATTACACAGTTGACTTTACAGCAGAATTGGGGTGCCAAGTTCCTAATCTAAGTTTTACATTGTATCATTAGAATCTATTACATAAATTTCCCAACACAGCCTTCCAGCTAAGACAAGTAGTATGAAGTCTACACTTAGCCAAGAATAGATGAAGCATTTTTCAGCTTGAATATGTGTGGATAATTGGTAGTCTGATGTACTTAACTAATTGTAAACGTCTAGACATTGCATATTTGGTGAGTAAACTAAGTAGGTTCACAAGTAACCCTAGCGAGGATCACTGGAAACCCTTGATAAGGGTGCTTTGATCCTTACAGTATACCATGAACTATGGAATACTTTAAACAAGATATCCAGTAGTATTAGAAGGATACTATTATGCCAGCTAGATATTAAACAAAAAAGTCTCCAAGTCTACAAGTGGGTAGAGAAGAGACTTCTAAGAAAATGTGTATAGCTCGATCTACTATGGAATCTGAGTTTATTGCTTAAGATAAGCTGGAGAAGAAATTGTATGGCTTATAAATTTCTTGGAGGATATTCTTTATTGGTTGTCATAGTCAATCAACCATTGGACGAGGACGAACTAGTATGTATAATGTTATGTCTTGTCATATTCATCAAAAACATAATACCATTAGATAATTGATCTCAAATTGGGTTATTTCGGTTGACTATATGAAGTCAAAGAAAAACCAGGCGGATCCTTTAACAAAAGGCATGAATCGAGGTCAAATGTACAAGTTGTTATGTTGGGAAATTTATGTTATAGATTTTTATGATACCATGGAAAACTTAGATTAGGAAGTTGGCATTCCAATTCAATTATAAATCAACTTGTAATAAATAGGACTTTATAAGCTAGGTAGAAGCAACGAAGTTGAACATTGCACTACTCGATTGAAGACTCAAGAGAAGACATAGTTGTATAGAAGTGAGTGAAGTGAAGTCAAGTATCGATCAAGTGACAGGAAAAGTTGTCTCGCATACGGTGATCGACACAAAAGTCATTCCAAGAACATTGGAGTTGACATAAAGGATCAAAGAAAGATGAAGAGATCCATTGTCATACAAAGTCAAGTGTTTTGGAAATAGGCATGTGTTAGATTTGCCTACCTTAAGGTTGTTTCTTTGAAAGAGTACAAAAAGCAAGGAGTCTAATCATATCCTCAAACCTAGAAGTGGAGTTTGAAAATGCATCTCTCTCTTCAATCGATACATTTTTGAACTACCATTATAAAAGGTTGAGGAACACACGGAGAGAAGTTTACGAATTCAAGCAAGCAAAATAGACACTAACCTGCAAAGCAAAGAAATATCTCTCAAGCATTCAAATCATATCCCAAACCTAAACTCGAAGAAAATCGATCCAACACATTCAGTGAAGGAAAGACAATTTCCATTTGTTGAAGATGTCCACCAAGGACACAACTGGCTTGAGTACTCTAAATTTATTAAAAGTACTAAAATCGAAAAGTTGATAAAGTCTATTCAACCCTCAGACTTTACTTATCACCCTTGGGACCTACAAGTGGTATCAAGGCGGTTGGTTCGTTGAGCCTTCCGCACTGGTTACTGAACTAGATATCATTCTTTTTCAAAAAAAAAAACAACACTTGCAGTTTTTAAAGCAAGTTATTATCATGGAAGCAAATCTAACTCGCATTCCTAGGATTCTTGTTGAAGAATTTGATGGTGGAAAATACGCATGCAGGCACATCTTTCATCCTTACATGATAAAAAGTGGTTCTTCATTGAGGATGGACCACTACAAATAATGAAGATGAACACTTGCCAGTCGGGCTCCCGCTCCCGAGGCATTTGCTTGTTGATAAACTTGAAGGAGAGGTCTTCTACGGCTCCTATTGCATGTGTCATTGCCGCTTTCTTTGTTCCAAGACATGCTATGGTAAAAAAACCACGATGTGAGTGGACCAATGAGGATAGAAAGAGATAAAACTAGGACAACGCTACCAAGGGTATTCTGTATAAAACCCTCGATAAATCCATGTTCAACAAAGTCAAAATCCTGTAGAACGGCTAACGAAATATGGGAGAAACTTACTTTAATTTGTGAAGGATCTTGTCATATTAAAGAGAATAAATTAATTGTTGTTGTACAAAAGTTTGAAAATTTTAAAATGCTTGCAAGTGAAAGTCTGGATCAGCTGAATGCCAGATTCATAAAGATAATCGATGTGCTATCAGCTCTAGGCAAGGAATATACACAAAAGTAATTGTGTATGAAAATTCTCAGGTCACTCCCAGTTGAGTGGGAAATGAAGGTGATAGCTTTGAGACATTCAATGGACCTTACAAAAACATCCCGCCATGAGCTGTTCTCAGACCTTAAAGCTTATGAATTCGAGCTCAGAAGAAATGAGCAAGAAGAGGTAGTTGTACCTAAGACAGCTGCACTCATGGCTAGAGTGTCCAAAAGTGTTGAATCCAAAGAAGTCATTGACCCACAAAAGGAACAAGGGTGAATCATCCAAGAGACACACAGCACCTTCCAAATCAAGGTAAGATAGACCACCGAAGAGAGTTGATCATCAAAGGACTGAATAGCAGAGAGCGGATAATCAGAGAGTTGAAAAAACAAACTTCCAGAATACTTAAAACATGTGTTGGAATTACAGATAACCGGGACATTTTTGAGTTCACGCCCCTATCCACCAGTCAAACAAGTACATGAATCAGGAGGAAAGAAAGGTCTTCTGAGAAACAAGACAAGAAAAGAAGAAAGCCATGTTGGCTCCTGAAGCTGCTGACAAAGCCAATTGTAAGGAACTAGCCGAGCGGATAGCGATGGCGACTACTCCTCGACATGAAGAAGAGGCTTTGATATTCCTCTAACTCATCTCATTCTAATTAGATGATAGTGATAGTGACACAAACACTTCACCACCTACTGATCTTTATGATTCATTAGGCAAAATGATAAAAGATTTTGAGCATGTAAAAACCTCACGTACACTTTCAAATGAGGAAAACAGCCATCTCAAAAGCCAAAACTAACAGTTGACTAAGGAGTTGAGTACTCTAAGTTACTTAGCTGCTGAGAACACAAAGCTGAAAGTTGAGATAGCTAAGATCCAAGCTGACTTAGCTGCAATAGAAAAGAGGGAAACATATTTGAAAAATGTGATTGCATCATTCACTAAGGCGTCTAATTCATTGGATGAACTTATAATGATGCAAAAGGAAATTGGAAAAAGAGGCATTGGATTAAATTCCATTGTGCATGCCCAAACTCCAAAAGTGGTAATGGAAAAAGGATCCTGAAGTAATGAGGAGTCAAAAATCAAAGCACCATATGTTGCACCAACACCCACTCACAAACACAATCACAACCATGCTGGCCTAGGATACAAAGGTAAAGGCAAAAAAAGCCCAGAGTATCTTTGAGAAGACAATGAAACAAAATTCAGAAGAGTCCATCAGCAGACTCCAAATACAAAATATTCTATAAAATCTAAATAGAACTACCAAAAGCCCAAGAGGTTTTAGCGAGAGAAAACCATGTGATGAAAATGGTAGAAATTATCCTAAGTGATTGGAACAATCAAATGAGACATCGGCCAAGTCCTAAGGGATACATGCCCAAGTGGCAAAGACCTCAGACTCAAAATAGGTTATTCCCAAGGAAAAGCAACCATTATCAGCACACATATGCACCCAAGCACAATGCCCAATATGAAGAAAAGTTTCATTACTATCCCAAAAAAGCAAATGCACAAGCTCTCACACAGGCATACAGACAAAAGAGACAGTTGTATGAGCCTAAAGCTCCCAACCAATTTTCTAATGTTCATTATTATTATGGAACTGATAGGTGGCAACCTCTTAGAATCAGACCATTTGGATATAGGTTGGTTGGATCACCTTATTGTGCTAACCCGTTAGAACCCAGGCAAGTATGGGTACCTAAAAACTAATTCCCTTGATTGCAGGTTCAAGGAACAGCTGAGTGCCAAGGAACCTGGTACATGGATAGTGGTTGTTCCAGACACTTGATAGGCAACAAGAAAAATCTTTCAAGGTTCAAGGAAATAAGAGGTGCCAAAGTCATATTTGGAGGAAATGAAGCTCCAGAGGAGATCAAAGGCACAGGATCCGTAAACAAAAAGGGATTAGAAATCACAAATGTAGCCTATGTTGACAGGGCTAAATTTCAATATGTTGAGCATCAGCCAACTCTGTGATAAAGGCTACAATGTAGGATTCAACATGGGAGTTTGCCAGGTCAAAGATGTTGAATCAAATGAAGTTGTTCTACAAGGATCAAGACAAAAAATATGTATGTAGTGAATTGGTCGACTGCTACACCAAGCACATGTGTGCTATCAAAGAGCACATCCGAATCAAGATGGATGTGGCATAAGAATTTGAGTCACCTGAATTTCAAGACAATCAACAAGCTTGCAAGGATTCATCTTATGGAAGGATTTCCAGACTCAGTATATAAGAAAGAAAGCATTTAGATGCATGTCATATGGGAAAGCAAATCAAGTCTTCATTCAAGAACAAGCCAAGTTCTTCTTCAACTAGGATACTACACTTATTGCATATGGATTTATTTGGTCCTGTTGAACCAGCCAACATTCGTGGAAAGAATTACACATTAGTGGTGGTAGATGATTACTCAAGATACACATGGACCATCTTCATGTGTAAAAAGAAGAAAACTTTGCAGAAGTTTTCTTAATTGATGAGAAGAGTTCAAAATGAGAAGAGTCAAACCATTATCAAGATAAGGTCACTGAGTTTGTCAATGGGATTATAACTCAGTATTGCATAGAAAATGGTATTGCTCATGAGTTGTCAGCTACAAAAACTCTACAGCAGAATGGAGTAGCTGAAAGAAGGAACAAAAATCTGAAGGAAGCTGCAGGGACCATTATAGCAGAAGTTGGATTGCCTAAGAGATTTTGAGCTAAATCTACTAATATTGCTTGCTTCACTCAGAATAGTGTATGATCAATAAGCAGCTTTCCAAAACCCTTTATGAAATTTGGACAGGGAGGAAGCCAAATGTTGGATATTTTCATATCTTTGGATGTAAGTGCTTCATTCACAACAATGGCAAGGACAACTTGAAAGCTTTTGATGCTAAAGCTGATTAATGTATCTTTTTAGGATACTCAGCTAAGAGTAAAACTTTTAGAGTGTTGAACAAGAGGACTATTGACACAAAAGAGTCTATCCATATGGTTTTTGATGAACCTAGTGTTTATGGAGAAAACATTGATGAGTTAGCTGACAAGATGAATCAGCCAACTATTCAGAAAAGTCCCTATGTTGAGGTAGATATCAGAAGACTCAACCCAGATGAAGATGAGATAGCTGAATCTCAGAGACAGTTGAAAAATTTGCAGTTGAATGATGATGAGGAAGTTGTTTAAGACAACTTAGCTACGAGACGACTGAATCCAACAGACTTATTCCAACTAGATGTGAGATAGCTGAGAGACCATCCTCCAGAGCTTCTTATTGGAAATGTTAGAGAAGGAGTAAGAACCAGATCCAAAACTCAACATAAGATATGTTTACTTGTTTCATTTCATAGATTGAGCCTAAAGACGTGTCACAAGCATTGGATAACACACATTGGATTCTAGCTATGCAGAAGGAGCTGAATCAATTTGAGAGAAATAAAGTTTGGGAATTAGTTCAGTGGTCTACCCACCAAAATGTTATTGGTATTAAGTGGGTATTCAGAAATAAGATGAATGGACAAAATCAAGATTGGTAGCCAAAGGGTATTGCCAAGTGGAGGGCATAGATTTTGCTAAAACATTTGCACCTGTTGCAAAATTGGAAGCAATTAGGATTTTTCTTGCTTATGCTGCAAACAAGAACTTCACTGTCCATCAAATGGATGTGAAGAGTGCATTTTTTTAATGGACTTTTGGAAGAAGAAGTCTATGTGGAGCAACCTCCAGGTTTTGAGCAAAAAACTATTGGAGATAAAAGTCTACAAGCTCAAGAAAGCATTATATGGTTTGAAACAAGCACCAAGAGCCTGGTATGACACATTGTCCCAGTTCCTTATTGACAATGGATTCACCAAAGGCAAGGTTCATAGGACACTATTTAGAATTCAAGATGAGGAGAATACACTGTTGTTCAAAAATATGTGGATAACATCGTCTTTGGATCCAGAAACAAAGAGTTGGGTGACAAATTCTCAAATCTCAGGCAAGAAAAATTCGAGATGAGTACGATGGGAGAGCTGACGTTCTTTCTAGGTCTTCACGTCAAGGAAATGAAGGATGAAACCTTCACAAGTCAAACCAAATATACCAGAGATTTAATGAAGAAATTTGGTATGGAAGAGAAGTCATCTGTGAATATTCCCATTAATACTTCAGTCAAGATGGATATGGATGCAGAAGGCGAAGTTGTTGATCAAACAAGATATAGAGCTCTCATTGGATCTTTGCACTATTTGACAGCAAGTAGGCCAGACATCACCTTTTTTTCCTTTAAAAAGAAAGGTGATGTCTGGCCTACTTGCTATCAAGATTTCAATATGCTTGACAGCAAGTAGGCCAGACATCACTTTTTTTGTATGTGTATGTGATAGATTTCAGTATGCTCCAAAGGAAAGTCATATGACTACAGCCAAGAGAATCTTAAGATACTTGAAGGGATGCCAAGAAGTTGGATTATGGTATCCAAAGGATGGAGGATTCAAGCTAGTTGGTACGCTCGACTCGACTATGATGGATGTAGAGTCGACAAAAAAAAAGTACATCAGTACTGCAAATGCTTGGAAATAGGTTGGTTTTGGGTTCAAAAAAACAAAATTGAATAATCGCATCCACATGGTGAGCGAGTGAATTGATGCGGTATTTATTGTGCCCAAGTCTTATGGATGAGACGACAACCGAGAGACTATGATATAGAAGAAAGAGAGATTCCAATTATGTGTGATACCACAAGTGCCATAGCAATTACTTAAAATCTAGTATTGCACTCAAATACCAAGCACGTTGATGTCAGATATCATTTTATAAGAGATCATGTTGAAAAGAAATACATCAGATTGGAATGCATATCAACTGATAAGCAGTTAGTTGATATATCACAAAGCCTTTATGTGAAACAAGATTTGAAGAGCTTAAGAATGAGCTTGGATTAATTGGGTTGAGTTAGAAGGCTCAGAAGACTCAATTAGCAGGGTTAAAAATAAGAGGAATGGAATCAGCAGTGTTTCACTTATTAGCCAAGTGAAACAGCCAAGACGGCTAGTCAGCTATATCGAGTTAGCTGCACAGCCGAGTGACTATTAAGTCAAGAGAGAAGCAGAGTCAAGTCACTAGTGAAGATAGTTGAGTTATTTATGAGCTAAGTGACAAAACGCAGTCGTTTTCTGCGGTCGGGAATATTTTTAGGGTTGACGTCAGCAGTAATTATGATGTCAGTAAAAAGCCTGCGCCCACTTTACCCATGATTGGATATAAATACTGATGCATTTAATGCGGGGAAATTTAATGCGATTTCTAAGATGTGATCTCAACCGTTGATAAGTTTCATCTTCTTGAATTCCAAAAGTCGTCCTTTCATGTCCTATATATAGAGAAATTGAATTTTCTCTCTCTTTACTCTCAAAGCAATCCAAAGCATTTTCTCTATGTAACTAGAAGTTCAAAACCGTAGCTTTTCTTTCGTTCGGATCTCTAACACAAATCGATATGGCTGGCTACATCGCGATTCGCAAAAAGCATCTTGAGAAGATCCACCAGGGGCTACTGTGGACTTCGATGGCCTGGTCAAGCACGAAATGGACAAGGGCCTAGCAAAGAAGATCGCTGAAAAGCTTGAGAAAATTGGTCTCAAGTAGTTCTTATCCATGGAAGTCTCGCATGCCAATCTGGAAGAGGTTGCGATATTTTACATGAATACTCAGGTTCGACGATGAGATCTGCTCATTGGTCCACAACAAAAAAATCAAGTTGACTGCTCAGACTAAGCTACTAACTGTTATCTCCCTTCCTCTAGTCTGAAGGAGATAACTGAGAAGAACATTAATTTGGTTGTTGCCTGGAAGGAGATAGCCAAACCAGAGGCTACTACGAAGCCCGACTACACTGCCAAGAAGTCGTTGATAAAAGAAAACTACCACAAGTTGATGGATGTGGTGGCTAAGTGCGTCGACATGAAATTTGGATCTTTCAATCAGCTTTCTCGGACTAAGCTGATAGTGATGGCGGCTAAAATGGAAGAGAAGAAAGTTAACTGGGCTATGTTTGTTTTTGGCAAGCTGTGAAATGTGCTGAACATGTCCATAGACGAAGATGGAATGTTTAGAGGTGAAGGGTATCCCTCTCCGGAATGGGAGACCCTTCCACGTTAACAGGAAAATGTTCATGGAAAATCTCTCTGCTGCCTAGCGCTAAACCCATGCAAAGAAGGCGGCTATGAGCGAGGGGAATCAACTGATCCTGTCCCCATGGAAACAGTTGCCTCAGCGAAAGCCCCCTCTCCTAAGTATGTTCCAAAGAAGAAGAAAGCCCCTGTCCCCGCAACTAAGACTACTCCTACGCATGCAGTCGAGAAAGACCCAACACCTGCCCTCGCAGCTGCGAAAGATCAAGCACCAGCTTCCTCTCCCATCTTAAAGAAACAACGCTCAACTGCGTCTTGGAAGCTAGCTACAGTTAAGAAGATAAAATTGGCAGAGTCTGCTGCTATTGCTGAAGAGAAAGAGGAACGAGAAGAAGTTGAAGTTCCCTTGAGGAAAAAGCTAACAATAAGACTGGTGAAATAGTCCGACTTAGCTGTTGAGCCAGTGAGTCGGATCAAGCTGTTGAAGCTTTTGAGGAGAAGGTCTGGCCGAGGATGAGCAAGACATACATCAAAAGATGAAAGTGGTGTGGCAGCCACCAAGAAACAAGAGACTGTTGTTGATTAACAGTAGAGTTCAAAAGAATTAGTTGTTAGGGAGACAGCTGAAGAATCTGAACCAATCACAGTTGACCAAGCTCATGACGAGTTAGCAGTACAATCCCCTAAGACTGATGCCATTACGATTGAGGAAAGGAAATTTCTTTGCACAAGAGCCTTTGTAGCAAGATGAAAATGATGATGATCTTCAAATTCTATCACCGCCTACCCGATGTGCAAGAAAGGCTACAAGTATGGAGATCCTGGAAGCTACATTTTGATAGAGACCAATTCCAAAGCCTGGAGTTCATTTAAGAAGAGGAAGAACTCCTGAGTTTCTTGGGCAACATTGTAATCTGGTCGGCTTTGGACCCGATTTACGCACCACCATCCTTTATCAAAAGAAAGCGAGGAGAAGTTGAAGGCAAAGGAGAAAGCGAAGACAATTGAGGAGTTTAAGAAACCTCAATCTTGCCCTTTCGATAATGTTCCCGAAAGTGCTTTTCCCGGCCCAACAAGCGATGACAATGATGAGGAAGTAATGGACGTTGTTGATCCTATCGAGAAAGTTGAGCTGAAGCAAGCCCTAAAGGAGTCCAATGAGTTGCATGAACAGACATTAACAAGGGGCCCTTGAGAGTCTTCATAAATTCAAATATCTCCTAGCCCTGACAAACTGGAGATGGTGAGAACCATTAATGCTTCAACCTCACCAGCGCAATCTGAAGGACAATCCAGGAAGGATGGATATGAAGCTAAGGAAGGTAATGAAGAGGGCACCTTAGCTGAGCCTACCCATGTGAAAGGTGTTGACACACCTGTCTAGTAAGTTCATCACTCAAAAGGACAAATAGCCAAGTCTCAAGTTTCTAGTGACCCCACTGCTCGTGACTCAGCTAGTGCGCCAGCTGAGGAGGAAGTTGTAAATACCACAACCGAGTTAGGGGTGGCTGTGGGAGACTTTATAGACCTGAAGTTAGGAGGTGAAGATGTGAATCAAACTTAACAGCAGATTGGGGTTGACAAAGCTCGAGGCAGTTGTTGTCTCGGTGAGATCCTAACTACACTGCAGGCCGATGAAGTTGTTGATGCAGCTAAGGCAAAGGATGGATAGGAAGTCGTGTCAGTTAAGACTGTTGGCTCTGAAAGTGCAATCCAAGAGGTTGAGACCTCTAAGCATGCCAAAGAAGACCCCAAAGCATCTCGATCTATTTGAAGGAATTGTCAAAGACCTGCTGCGATTGACCGCACTAGGGATTGTTGAAGGCCCCACATCGATTGAGGCGCTCGAGGGTAATGAAGGCCCAAAGGAGGTTGAGACTTCCTTGGGTAAATCAGCTGGAGAAGAAATGCCAGCTCCTCAAATAGAGTCTATTGAACATAAAGAGATCAGTACGCTGTATGACCCTCAAGAAAACATTTCTATGGAATTTGTTTTGACACGGATGACAAAGTTGCGTTTTTTTCAAAAGACAAACCAGAATTGTACCTAGAAATCGAGGAGACTGTGGCAAAAATAAAGAAGGCAAGTGAGGTTGTTATTTCCAAGTTCACTTTAGTTGATGGCCCACCCCCTATGGTGCCATCACCAATCCATGGCAATGCTAAGGCAACTGAGGAATAGGTAACTCAAAAGGAAAAACAAACTGAGACCAATGAAGCTGTTGAGACAGTGAGATCGATCGGCTCGGCGAGCTAACATAGGCGCAAATGTCGATGACATCGAAATAGTGAGGCACATAGAGTGAAGCTTGACATCAAGGGAAAAGGAAAAGCCCCTAGAGGAGAAGTGGGAGAAATTCATTTGGTCTAGATGATCTATTTTCTGAATACTTCCCATTTGTGGCGGAGGTACCATTGGAGACAGAGTCCACTACTGAAAGTGCCAAGTACACTGTGAACATCCCTCCTGATGAATTTGAAGCTCCAAACAATCTTAGAGTTGTGCCTTTCGGATTGGATTTTAATGATGCATGGCCTGAAGAGCAGTCTGCTGATTCAGCCGACTTTTGAAAAGCCTTCATGGCTATCTGTGCTGGAATAGGAAATATGGAGAAGGGATTTGTTGCTCTGAATCAACGGATAGATAATCATGATGCTACGATTCTGGAGATCTATGAGGTACAGTGCTCAGGATCATGGAATGGACAACTTAGACCTAGGCACTCAGGCAAGAACAAGTCAGCTACTTCAAATTGCTATTTGAAAAGTTAGTGATATGGAGTGCTGAAAATGCAAAATTTTAGCAGAGGCAGAGGGATCACATTTTTAGGATGGACCAGTCATACAAAACTGATATGGAGTTGCTGAAACCACAACACAAGTTAGACCTTCTAAAATTGGAAGCCAACATGCGGACCAAGATGATGGCGATGAACGCAGAGATGAAGATAATGGCTTCTAAAATTAAGGCTCTGCAATTGGAACACAGAACAGCACACTCCACAACTCATGAAAAATGGACCTTATCTTGGGAAATTCCTCTCAGCCAACTCTCCCTGGTGATGATGATGCCAAAAAAGGGGAAAGGAAGGTTTAATCAAAGGTGAAGCAAGTAATGGGGAAGGAAGTGATGTGAAGAAATCCCCTCTAAAACTCATGCTTTCAACCCCCCCCCCAACAAAGCTCATCAACCAGCTCACTCCTCAGTCAGCAGCCGCAGGGCTTATCAGCTGAACAGAAAGTTGAGTTAGCTTTCAGAACTCGCGAGAAGCAATTGAGGCTGACTTAGCCAATGTAGACGAAAGGCAGCAAGTTCACATTGATAATTTAAAATCCAATTTCAACGGTCCCCAGTAGGGTTACTCAAAGATTCTCCACTAGTGAAGCTCCCATAAGAGCTTGCTCATGCTCCTGACACAGGATCTGAGCCAAGATCCTTAGAGGAATTCCAAACGCTTAAATTTTAAGGATTTTTCAAGGGATTTACTCTGAAGGAGGCGTGGGATTTGTACTGGAAGAAAGGTTTGTAATTATGTCGATGACCAAGAAGCGGCCAGACCCGGGAAGCGATCGGCAAACTTCTAAGGCACAACACATGACAAGATACACTCCCGGAGGAGGAGGAGACTACGGACACGGACACGAAGGGGAAGTGGTGGAAGAGGCATAGGCACTCCACCAGAAAAGCCTAAAGATGTTCAATTCATCAATCCCTAGAGGAAATGAGAATTATACTGGGTTGGACTGGATGAACTTGAGAACAAAAAAGTGACCATGAGAAATGAGGAGATGAGAAGAAGGCAAGAAGAAGAGAATAAAAGGTTTGATTGTGAGTGGGAAGAAAGGCAGAGAAGGAGAGACCCAACTACGAAGAGAGCCTATGAAAGAAAGAAGAATGAAAAAGAGGAGAAAAAGGGAAAAGAGATGAAGATGACAAACGAAGAGCTAATTAAGAAGTTGAGAAAAGAAGGAAACAACAGAGGCGTTGAAGACTATTGTGAACCCCTTCATGTTGTGTCTTTACTTAAATGTAAATACACATTCATTTGTAAGTACTTTGTATACTATTGTTTATTATACATTGTAAAGCTTTGTAAAGTGCAAGAATGATATGTTCAATAAAGTGACATTTCAATACAATCATTTTTTTTTTAATGCACAATTTACTTTGCTATTTTTTTATTTAAGTTTTGGCAACATCAGGAAGGGGGAAATTGTTGGAAAATTTTATGTAATAGATATTGATGATACCATGTAAAACTTAGATTAGGAAATTAGCACCCCAATTCAACTGTAAATCAACTTATAATAGATATGACTTTATAAGCTGAGTAGAAGGAGCCAAGTTTAAGATTGCAGGACTCCACTAAAGATTGAAGAGAAGACACAGTTGTATCGCAGCTGAGTGAAGTGAAGTCAAGAATCAGTCAAGTGACAGAAAAGTTGTCTCAGTCAACGGACTAACAACAAAGTCATTCTAAGATCATTGGAGTTGACTATCAAAGGGGTTATGCAGCAAAAAGGATCAAATAAAGCTGAAGAGATCCATTGTCAAGCAAAGTCAATTGTTTGCTAGAAATAGCCATGTGTCAGACTGCCTACCTTAAGGCTGTTTTGCTGAAAGAGTGCAAAAACAAGGAGTCAATAATATGTACCTGAAAAAACCTGCAGAGTTTATGGAAAGGCTGCAGATCATTAAATTCAAGGTACAATCTACATCAAAGCTGCAAGACAAGCCAATGATCTAGAAATGGAGTTTGAAAATATGTATATCTCTTCGTCAGATACCATTTTGAACTACCACTATAAAAGGCTCTGGAATACACAGAGAGAAGGTTACGAATGCAAGCAAGCAGAATAAACACTAACCTGTAAAGAATAGCAATATCTTTCAAGCATTCAAATCCTATCCTCAAGCCTAAACTCGAAGAAAATAGATTCAACACATTCGATGGAGGAAAGACAACTTCCATTTGTTGAAGAGGAAAAACTTGTTTCAAAGAACAAGGGGTTCTCCAAGGTTGAAGGATGTGTGGTAAGGTTCCGGTTCGAACTAGAGGCTTTAAACTTGTTGGAGGGTTGTGTGAACAAATCCAAGAGTTTGAAGGAGTTGAAGTAGCAGGACAGACGTCTTGTGAAGAAGCTGAGTCCTAGGAGAAGCTAGTTGTGTGATCAAAGTTGCCTCGTACTCTAACCATTTTGTAACAAAGTCAAAGTTACGTTAGTGGGTTCCTCCTGGGGTTGGAGAAGAGTGGATTAGAGGAATTACCCCATCCTCGAACCACTATAAAATTGATTGTGTCTTTTACATTCAACATACATACTTTCTTTCACATTATTATTGTTTTTTGTTAATTTGCTAAGTCAATCGATAATAACAAGCTTAAACAAGTGTTGAAAAACATATTTCAAACTAAGGAAAGTCTTCAGTTGTTAAAAACCAAGTCTACTGAAAATTTAAAGAGTTAACTAAATCAGCTGAGTTATACTATCAACATAGCAGTCGAGTCTATTGAGTGGATAACTCTGATGTGTAAGTGAACTATGTTGTCCACCAAGGACCCAGCTGACTTGAGTATTCTGAATTTATAAAAAGGACTAAAATACAAAAGTTGGTAAAATCAATTTAACCTCCCTCCCCCCTCTAGACTTTACTTATCACCCCTTTGGACCAACATGTTAAGGGGGATGGGTTTAAATTCCACAAAATAAGAATGTTCATAGTGGTAACCCAACATAGTTAATTAGAGATCCCAAGAGCTTAGTTCAATGAGATAACTTAGTTATGAATGTTTAGCTTAACACTTGGAACTTGTTTAAGCTTATTCCCAGAACGTCCAAGTGAAAAACCGTGCAAAATATGGTGAGCTTAAGTTTAACTTTTAATGATTTCTATACCTAAAAATAGGAGTACGATGGGATATTCTTTATAGGAGATCACCTATTTAAGTGAGAAGTATTTGTTACTTCTACATGTAATATTTATGAAACTAAGATATGGTCATGGCCCAAATGGGCATGCTGTGAGAACAATAAGTGTCAGAATGGTTGTTCTGTAAGTACTCTTGTCTTGGTTTAAACAAACGACTGCATAGTTTAAGACATCATGTCAATAAGCAGCTAGTAAATCTGACAATATTTTACTAAGGAAGGTTCAAAGTCACAAGCTACCTATCCTGATGCAATAATGGTTCGTCAAAAGTTTAGATTGAGTTTGCATACATGCATGCATTAATGTCAATCCATGTGGAGTATTGTTGCAAATTGGTTTTAGGAAAATTGGTTTTGACCCAAATTTGACCTATATTTCAAATGGGAATGTTTATTTGATATTAAAAATAAATGATATAAACGTAATCTACACCATGGTTAGATGAATTTTATATTTTTTATTTCTCAAAGTCAATTTCGGGTGATAAATTAATACCTAAAGTAAGCTACTTAAATGTACTTTTATATGAAAATATAAAAGGGTGGGATGCTTGACTTGTTTATTTAGAATTTCACCAACAATAAAGAGTAATCATGTGAAGCTCCTTATGGTGCACCCTAGTGGACCAAGTTAATTTTTATTAGCTTTGAGCTAGCTCAAAGAGCAGTGAGAACGGTGTTGATCACCATCTGAGTCGGAGTTAGAGCTCGAGCCCGCACATGTCGCGCTTGTTGCATTGGGAACTTTAGATGCACAGTTTGCACTTGTCGTAAGGAGCTTTAAGGAACCTAAAGTGCCATGTGTGTTGGGAAATTTATTTTGTAGATTTTGATGAATGCCATGTAAAACTTAAACTAGAAAGTTGGCACCCCATTTTCCTTGTAATTTTCATTGAAATAGATAGGGCTAGAAAGATGAGTCGAGTCAGCTAAGCTTGAAAATACAAGAAGTAAACTGAAGACTGAAGTGAAGACTCCGCTGTGGAGCAGCTGAGTATGGCCAAGAAAGAAGATCAAGAATTTGACTGAAGATGTATCAGCTGAGGGACAGCTGTGTGAAGTGCCAGTCTAAGTCATCTCAAGAAGCCAAGTCACAAGTTGAAAGCGACAGTTGAGTCTTCAAATGATTGGAGCAAACTCAAGTCACCTGGGGAATTAGGCAGCAGCCAAGATAAGTCAACTGAAAGGAATCTGTTGCACAGAAGTCAAGAACATTACTTAAATAAGTAATACTTCCAAGCTTCCAGGTCTTAAAGTGCTCGTCCCAGAAGCGTGCAAAAGGAACAAACAAATGGGAAGCACTGCACCTCGTGTCAGAACCTGAAAAGCTGAACATTTATTTAATACGAGGAAAGGTCTACATCTCAAGATTGAAGATCAAGAAAAGACAAGCCAACGAACATAAGTGTCTTTTGAAAATTAGCCTATCTCTTCAACGGGCAGATATTTGAAAGATCACTATAAAAGGGTGAGGAAACACATTGAGAAAAGGTTACCTAAACCACGAACGAGCAAGCAATATTAAAACTGTAACCCGAAAAATATTCTCAAGATATTTAAGCAAGTCCTCAAGCCTAAAACTCGAAGGAAATCAATCCAACACAAAGTTGTGAAGGAGAGACTACATCAAACTGTTGAAGAGGAAACTTTTGAAGAATCAAAAGGGGTCTACTTTCCAAGGAGAATTGTAGGAAGGTTCAAGGTCGAACCAGTATCAAGTTATTGGAGGGCTTCGTGATCAAATCCAAGAAGCTTGAGAAAGTGAGTGAAGTAGCAAGCGGATGCCCGGTGAAGAAGATCTGAGTCGGAAGAGAAGCCAGCTGTGTGACCAAGGCATCTCTAGATCGAGTCAAGGAGCAATTCAATTTTGTGTGATCAAGACTTGTCTCTAAACTGATAACCACTTTCTGAACCGATCATTACTTAGTGGATTCCTCCAGGAGTTGGAGAAGAGAAGATTAGAAGAATTACCCCATCTTCGAACCTCTATAAAAATCATTTGTGTCATTTACATTTAAGCACTTTTATTTCTGCATACTTACTTATATCTGCGATAATTTGCTATCCAACTGATAATTAACTAAGTGGTAAAAATCAAGTGTTAAAACAAGTTTAAATCAAATTCAAGGGTGTTAAGTCTTCCGCTAATAAAACCAACACAGCCAAGTTAAGTTTCAGGTTAAACGGTTGAGTTATTCTGTTGGGAAATTTATTGTTTAGATTTTGATGAATGCCTTGTAAAACTTAGACTAGAAAGTTGGCACCCCATTTTCTTTGTAATTTGTATTGTAATAGATAGGGTTGTACGAGCTGAGTCAAGTCAGCTATGCCTGGATATACAAGAAGTCAACTGAAGACTAGGATGAAGACTCCGCTGTGAAGCAGCTGAGTATGGCATGAAAGAAATGTCAATGACTCGACTGAAAGAGTATCAGCTGAGACACAGTTGTATGAAGAGTCAGTCAAGTCAACTAAAAAGCCAAGCCAAGTCAAGTTGAAGTAAATGAGATGAGTCTTTCAATCATTGGAGCGGACTCAAGTCACCTGGGAAAAAGCACTGCAAAGAGGAGTTAAGCGAAAGGAATTCGTTGCACAAATGTCAAGAATATTACCTAAACAAGTAATACTTCCATCTTTGCCATGTCTTAAAGTGCTCGATGCGAAGCGTGCAAAAGGAATAAACCAATAGGAAGCATCGCACCTCATGTCGAACACGAAAAATTTGGACATTTATTTAATACGAGGAAAGGTCTACATCTCAAGATTGAAGACCAAAAAAGACAAGCCAAGCGAACACAAGTGACTTTTGAAAATCACTATCTCTTTGCAGGCAGATTTTTGAAAGTTCACTATAAAAGGTTGAGGAATCACTTTGAGAAAAGGTTACTTTTGCATACGACAATCAAGAAATTATTCATTTGTAACTCGCAAATATATTCTCAAGTTATTCAAGCAAATCCTCAAGCCTAACTCTCGAAGGAAATCAATCCAACACTACTGTGAAGGAAAGACAACTTCAAACTGTTGAAGAGAAAACTTTTGAAGAAGCAAAAGGGGTCTACTTTCCAATGAGGATTGTAGAAAGGTTCAAGATTGAACCAATCTCAAGTTATTGGAGGGCTTCGTGATCAAATCCAAGAAGCTTGGGCAAGTTAGTCAAGTAGCAAAGCGATCGACTGTGAAGAAGGTCGAATCGGACGGAAGCTTGGTGAGTGATCAAGGCATCTCCGGACCGAGTCCCAAAGGAGCAAGTCAGTTGTGTGATCAAGACTTATATGTGGACTGTTAACCACTTTGTACTCTGATCAATACTTAGTGGATTCCTCCAGGAGTTGGAGAAGAGAGGAGTAGAAGAATTACCCCATCTTCGAACCTCTATAAAAATTATTGTGTCATTTATATTTCAGCATTTTTATTTCTGCATATCATTTATATCTGCTGATAATTTGCTATCCAACTGATAATTAACAAAGTGCTAAAACCAAGTGTTAAAACAAACTTAAACCAAATTCAAGGGTGTTAAGTCTTCCGCTGAAAATCTCATCACAGCCAAGTTAAGTATTAGACTAAGCAGCTGAGTTATTCTATCAACAGCTCAATCGAGTCTGTTGAGTGGCTAACTCTGTTGGTTAACAAACTTAGATGTCCCTCAAGGACATAGCTGTGAAATTAACTTTGTATTATTTTAAAAGGACTAAAATCGGAAAGTTGGTAAGGTTTATTCAACCCCCCCTTCTAAACCTTAACACACGCCTTGGGACTTACAAGTGGTATCAGAGCGGTTGGTTCATTAAGCCTTCCGCACTGGTTACTGAACTAGATCTCCAATCTTTCAAAGAAATTTTTTTAACACTTGTTCTTTCAAAAGCCCTTTTTATTCAAAGACAAAGTTATTATCATGGAAGCCAATTTGACACGCATTCCCATGTTCACTATTGAGGAGTTTGATGACTGTAAAATTCGTATGCAGGCTCATCTATCAGCTTTACATGACGAAATGTGGCTAGTGATAGAGGATGGGCCACTGCAAATATTGAAAGTGAACACAGCTGCAAGGAGAGCATCTGCAGCTGAAGGAGAAAAAGTTGTAGCTGAAGCAAGACCAGCCTTAGTTGAAAAACCAAGGACTGAATGGACCAATGATGACAGAAAGAGATACAACTTGGACAATGTGGCCAAGGATATTCTCTACAAGACTCTGGACAAAGCAATGTTCAATAAAGTCAAATCATGCAAAACAGCAAAAAAGAAATGCGGGATAAATTAACTTTAATTTGTGAAGGATCGAGTAAATTAAAGAAAACAAATTATTTGTTGTTGTTCAAAATTTTGAAAACTTTAAAATGCTTACAGGTGAGACAATGGATCAGCTGGATGCTAGATTCACTGAAATTACATATGAGTTCTCAGCACTTGGAAAGGAATACACACAGAAGGATATGTGTATGAAGATTCTAAGAAGTCTCCCAGCTGAATGGGAAATGAAGACCATGGCTCTAAGGCACTCGATGGACCTATCAAAAACATCCAATCATGAACTATTCTCAGACCTCAAACTTATGAATTTGAGCTGAGAAGAAAGGATCAAGAGGAGACAGATGTACCCAAAACAGTTGCACTTATAGTTAAGGATGGGAAGAGAGTTGAAGTCAAGAAGCCTTTGACCAGGAGGAAATTGCCTTGATGGTTAAAAGATTCAACAAGTTCTTCAACAAGAACTATAAAAGAAACAATGGTGAATCCTCCAGGAGACATTCAGCTCCCTCCAAGTCAAAGGAAGATAGGCCACCCAAGAGAGCTGAGCATCAAAAGATTGAATACCAAAGAGCTGATAATCCAAGAATGGAAAGAACTTATCAAAGATTTGAGAACCTGTGTTGGAACTGTAGACAACCAGGTCATTATTCCATTGATTGTCCATATCCTGTAGTCAATAAATACAGGAATGAACAAGAAAGAAGAGTCTTCAGAGAAAGAAGACAAGAAAAGAAAAAGGCCATGTTGGCTACAGAGACTGCTGAGATAGCTAAGTCAAAAGATACAGCAGACTTAGAGAGTAGTGAAGCCGACTACTCAAGTGATTCTGAAGAAGAAGCATTGATCTGTCCAATGGCTAAAGAACAAGATCAACCTGACCAAGAAGATGAGGTACACTCTAACTCATATCACTCAGATTCTAGTGATAGTGATTGTGAAACACACACTTCATCACCTACTGGTCTTTATGATTCATTAGGCAAAATGATGAAAGACTTTGAGCACATTAAATCCTCACACACACTATTAAATGAGAAAAACAGCCAGCTCAAAACCCAAAACTCACAGCTGACTAAGGAGTTGAGTACTCTAAGTCACATAGCTGATGAGAACAAAGAGCTGAAGTCTGAGAATGCTAAACTAATAGCAGAGATAGCTGCTATAGAAAAGAGGGAAAATTATCTCAAAAATGTGATCGCTTCATTCACAAAGGCATCTAAATCATTGGATGACCTTATTATGAGCCAAAAAGAGTGTGGAGATAAGACAGGCATAGGATTCGATTCCTTTCTGCACAGTCAAACTCCCAGAGTGATCTTGGAAAAAGGATCTTCAAGTAATAAAGCACCTCAAAAACCCAAGACACCATATGTTGCACCTACATTCACTCCAAAGCATAATCACAAACAAACTGGCCTTGGATATAAAGGAAAAGGAAAACAGCCAGTTGAGTATGCTGAGAGGACAGCTGAGAAGAAATCCAGCAGAGTTCCTCAGCAAACTCCAAACAGGAGGTACTCTGTCAAGAAACAGAGCTACCAGAATCCCCAGAAGTTCTATCAAAGGAACACATATGATGGGAATGGTAGAAATTACCCAATCTAAGCTGATTAGAATAATGTGAAATATCAGCAAAGACCTATGGAATATAAGCCTAAATGTCAAAGACCTAGACCTCAGCAAAAGTCATTCCAAAGGCAAAAGAGCTATCATCAGCACACATATGCACCCAAGCACTACACTCAGAAATATCACAACTACCCAAGGAAGGCAATTGCTAAAACACACACACAGGCATACAGATAAAAGAGACAGTTGTATGAACCTAAAGCCCCCAAGCAATTTACCAAAGTGAATTATGATTATGGCACAGATAGATGGCAACGTCTTAAAGTCAGATCATTTGGCTATAGGTTGGTTGGATCATCTTATCGCACTAACCCCTCAGGACCCAGGCAAGTATGGGTACCTAAAAACTAATTTCCTTGATTGCAGGTTCAAGGAACAGCTGAGTGCCAAGGAACCTGATATATGGATAGTGGCTGTTCCAGACACATGACAGGAAATAAACAAGAGAAATCTACCAAAATTCAAGGAGAATAGGCGCAAAGGTCATATTTGGAGGAAATGAAGCTCCAGGGGAAATAAGAGGCATTGGATCCATCAAGAAAAATGGATTAGAAATCACGGATGTTGCATATGTTGAAGGCTTAAACTTCAACTTGTTAAGCACTAGCCAACTATGTGACAAGGGCTATAATGTTGAATTCAATATGGGAGTGTGCCAAATCAAAGACACTGAATCAAATGCAGTAGTGTTGTAATGATCCAGACAAAAGAACATGTATGTGGTAGATTGGTCGACTGCAACACCAAGCACTTGTCTGCTAGCAAAGAGTACATCCGAATCAAGTTGGCTGTGGCACAAGAAGCTGAGTCATCTGAATTTCAAGACAATTAAAAGCTTGCAAGGAGTCATCTTGTGGAAGGGACTGCGGATTTCGGTGTATAAGAAAGAAAGTGTATGTGATGCATGTCAGATTGGAAAGCAGATCAAATCATCATTCAAAGAGAAATCTAGTCCATCCTCAACAAGAATATTACATCTGTTACATATGGACTTATTTGGTCCGGTTGATCCTAGCATAAGTGGAAAGAAATACACCCTAGTGGTGGTGGATGATTATTCAAGATATACATGGACAATTTTCATGTGCAAAAAGAATGAAACCTGCGGAAGTTACCTCGGTGATGAGAAAAGTTCAAAATGAGAAGAGTCAAACCATTATTAAGATAAGGTCGATAGAGGAACCGAGTTTGTCAATGGGATAATAACTCGATTGTGTTGAAAATGGTATTGCTCATGAATTATCTGCGACAAAGGACTCCACGGCGAGAATGGAGTATCGAAAGAAGAAAAAGCAGAACTCTCAAGGAAGTCGCAAGGACCATGTTAGTGGGTTGGATTGCCAAAGAGATTTTGGTGAAGCCATAAACACTGCATGTTATACTCAAAATAGATGCATGATTAACAGACAGCTAACAAAGACTCCCTATGAAATTTGAACAGGGAGAAAGCCAAATATTGCATATTTTAGAATATTTGGATGTAAATGCTTCATCCACAACAATGGTAAGGATAATCTAAAGGTTTTGATGCTAAAGCTGATGAAGGTATCTTTTTGGGATACTAAGCTGAAAGCAAAGCCTATAGAGTGTTGAACAAGAGGACAATGGTCACAGAAGAGTCTATTCATGTGGTTTTTGATGAACCTAATGTAAATGGAGAAGACATTGAAGAGTTAGGCGATAAGTGAATCACCCAACTATGCGAAGAGTCCTTATGTGTAAGTGAAAAGTCGAGCAATCAATCAAAGATGACGATGAGATTCTTGAGTCTCAAAGACAATTTGGAAAATCTGACTAAATGATGATGAAAGAGTCTGCTCAAGACAACTTTTGCAAGACAATCGAACCGGTGATTTACTCCAACCCGATGTGAGATGGTTGAGAGACCATCCACGAGCTAGTTATTGGAGATGTAAGAGATTGTGTAAGAACCAGATCCAGAACTCAACAAGAAGCAATGTTCACTTGTTTTATTTCCCAAATAGAGCCAAAAGATGTGTCCCAAGCATTGGATGACACACATTGGATTCAAGCCATGCAAGAAGAACTGAATCAATTTGAAAGGAACAAAGTATGGGAACTGGTGCAAAGACCAACCCATCAAAATGTTATTGGCACAAAATGGGTGTTCAGAAACAAGATGAATGAGGAAGGTTCTATGGTAAGGAAAAAAGCAAGATTGGTAGCCAAAGGGTATTGCCAAGAAGAAGGAATAGATTTTGATGAAACATTTGCTCCTGTTGCAAGATTTTAAGCAATAAGGATGTTTCTTGCCTATGTTGCACACAAGAACTTCATTGTATATCAAATGGATGTGAAAAGTGCATTTTTAAATGGATTGTTGGAAGAAGAAGTCTATGTTGAACAACCTCCAGGCTTTGAGCAGAAGACTCTTGGAGACAAGGTGTAAAAGCTTAAGAAAGCTCTATATGGATTGAAACAAGCACCTAGAGCATGGTATGATACATTATCTCAATTTCGGACAGATAATGGATTCACCAAAGGCAAATTGGACATAACACTCTTCAGAATTCAAGATGGAGAGAGTATACTGCTTGTTCAAATATATGTGGATGATATCATTTTTGGATCCACAAATAAAGAGCTGTGTGATAAGTTCTCAAACCTCATGCAAGGCAAATTTGAAATGAGCATGATGGGAGAACTGACATTCTTTCTAGTACTTCAAGTTAAACAGCTGAAGAATGGAACTTTCATAAGTCAAACAAAATACACCAGAGATTTAATGAAGAAATTTGGTATGGAAGAGAAGTCTTCTGTAAAAATACTAATGAATACATCAGTCAAAATGGACATGGATGCAGATGGCAAGCCTGTGGATCAAACAAGATACAGAGCACTTATTAGATAATCGCTATATCTAAACAAGAAGCGGCCGTACATCACCTTTGTAGTAGGAGTATGTGCAAGATTCCAATCTGCTCCAAAGGAAAGTCACATGACTGCTGCTAAGAGAATCCTAAGATATTTGAAGGGATGTTAGGAAGTCAGCTTATGGTATCCAAAGGAATGTGGATTCAAGCTTATTGGTTACTCAGACTCTGACTATGCTGGATGTAGAGTTGATAGAAAGAGTACTTCAGGAACATGTCAAATGCTTGGAAACATATTGGTTTCCTGGTTTAGCAAGAAGAAAAACTCAATAGCCACATCCACAGCTGAAGCAGAATACATAGTTGCGGGCAGTTGTTGTGCCCAAGTCTTATGGATGAGACAACATCTGAGAGATTATGGAATTGAAGAAAAAGAAATTCCAAATTATGTGTGATAATACAAGTGCTATTGCAATCACTCAGAATCATGTGTTGCATTTAAGAACAAAGAACATTGATGTCAGATATCATTTCATAAGAGATCATGTTGAAAAGAAAGACATCACCTTGGAATAAATCTTAACTGATAAGCAGTTAGCTGACATATTCACCAAACCCTTACGTGAATCAAGATTTGAAGAGCTAAAGCATGAGCTAGGGTTAATTGAGCGGAGTTGATACTCAGAAGACTCAATGCATATGTATGTAAGTCTTTTGTACGATGAATAATAAATCTGTAATTTCTATACTTTTGCGTAGATATAGAATACTATGTTTGCTCTGATACACATTGTAAACAGCTGTGTAAAGGACAAGAATGTTATGATCAATAAAAGGATTGATTCTACGCATACATTCTTTGTTTCTGCATTGTCTTTATGTATCTTTGCTATTTACATTTTGTATGTATTTAAGTTTTGGCATCATCATAAAGGGGGAAATTGTTGGGAAATTTATTGTTTAGATTTTGATGAATGCCTTGTAAAACTTAGACTATGAAGTTGGCACCCCATTTTCCTTGTAATTTGTATTATAATAGATAGGGTTGTACAGTGAGTCAAGTCGGCTTTGCTACTGGATATACAAGAAGTCAACTGAAGACTAGGATGAAGACTCCGCTGTGAAGCAGCTGAGTATGGCATGAAAGAAATGTCAAGGACTTGACTGAAGGAGTATCAGCTGAGACACAGTTGTATGAAGAGTCAGTCAAGTCAACCAAAGAAGCCAAGCCAAGTTAAGTTGAAGTGACAGATGAGTCTTTCAATCATTGGAGCGGACTCAAGTCACCTGGGGGAAAAGCATTTTGCAAAGAGGAGTTAATCGAAAGGAATCCGTTGCACAAATGTCAAGAATATTACCTAAACAAGTAATACTTCCATCTTTGCCATGTCTTAAAGTGCTCGTGCGGAAGCGTGCAAAAGGAATAAACCAATAGGAAGAAGCGCACCTCGTGTCGAACCGGCTGGACATTCATTTCATACGAGGAAAGGTCTACATCTCAAGATTGAAGACCAAGAAAAGACAAGCCAACGAACACAAGTGACTTTTGAAAATCAGCTTATCTCTTCAACGGGCAGATTTTTGAAAGTTCACTATAAAAGGCTGAGGAATCACTTTGAGAAAAGGTTACTTTTGCATACCTGAAAATCAAGAAATTATTCAAACTGTAACCTGCAAATATATTCTCAAGTTATTCAAGCAAATCCTCAAGCCTACCTCTCGAAGGAAATCAATCCAACACTACGCTGTGAAGGAAAGACATTGGACAAAGCAATGTAGAAACTTTTGAAGAGAAAACTTTTGAAGAATCAAAGGGGTCTACATTCCACAAAGGATTGTAGAAAGGTTCAAGGTCGAACACAGCTGTAAGAATAGCAGCTGTAGTAGTAGAAGCAGAAGAAGATAGACCAGTCATGGTTGAAAAGCCAAGGACTGAGTGGACCAATGATGACAGAAAGAGATACAACTTGGATAATGTGGCCAAGGACATTCTCTACAAGACATTGGACAAAGCAATGTTCAATAAAGTCAAATCTTGCAAATCTACAAAAGAAATATTGGATAAATTAACTTTAATTTCTGAAGGATCTGAGCAAATTAAAGAAAATAAATTATCTGTTGATGTACGTAAATTTGAAAATTTTAAAATGCTTGGTGAAACTTGGATGTTTGGATGCTAGATTCATGAAATCACAAATGAGCTTTCAGCACTTGGGAAAGAATATACACAGAAGGAAATGTGTATGAAAATTCTAAGAAGTCTCCCAGCTGAATGGGAAATGAAGGTCATGGCCCTGAGACATCCAATGAACCTCACAACAACATCCAATCATGAGCTATTCTCATATCTCAAAGCTTATGAGTTTGAGCTGAGAAGAAAAGATCAAGAGGAGACAGTTGTACCCAAAATAGCTGCACTTATTGTCCAGGAGGGAAAGAGACAAGGGTGAATCCTCCAGGAGACATTCAGCTCCCTCCAAGTTAAGGGAAGACAGGCCACCCAAGAGAGCTGAGCATCAAAGAGTTGAGTATCAAGAGAGCCGAGAACTGTGTTGAACCGCTGACAACCAGGACATTTTGTAATTGGATTGTTCCTATCCACGGTCAATAAGTACAGAATGAAGAAGAAAGAAAAGTCTTGAGAGAGAGAAGACAAGAAAAGAAGAAAGCCATGTTGGTTCTTTGGGGCTCACGAGACACTAAGTCGAAAGAAGCGAGACTCGAGAGAGTAGTGAAGTCGACTACTCAAGTGATTCGGAAGAAGAAGCAATGATCTGTCTAATGGCTAAAGAACAAGATCAACGGACCAGGGAAGATGAGGTATACTCTAACTCATCTCACTCGGATTCTAGTGATAGTGATTGTGACACATACATTTCATCACCCACCGATCTTTATGATTCATTAGGCAAAATGATGAAAGACTTTGAGCACATTAAATCCTCACAAACACTATTAAATGAAGAAAAAGCCAAACTCAAAAGCAAAACTCACGGTGACTGACTAAGGAGCCGAGTACTCTAAGTCACATACCGATGAGAACAAAGAGCTAAAAAGTGAAAATGCTAAACTAATAAGCAGAGATAGCCTGCTATAGAAAAGAGGGAAAGTGATCTCAAAAATGTGATTGCCTCATTTACAAAGGCATCTAAATCATTTGATGACCTTATTATGAACAAAAAGAGTGGAGATAAGAAAGGCATAGGATTGATTCCTTTGTGCCGGTCAAACTCCTAGAGTGACTTTGTAAAAGGGATCTTCAAGTAATGAAGCATTTCAAAACCTAAAACACCAAATGTAGCTTGAGAAAGAAGCTATAAGCAGTGGCTATTAAAAGCCATAAGTTGTGGATCATACTTAGTCCATTTGATGTATTATGGACTCATATTCATGTCTAAGGATGTTTTGTTGATAGGGGGAGCTTATAAGCTCTTGATACTTGTTCTTGATATGCATATTGATAGGGGGAGCTTGTGCAAAAATGTTTTTGAAAAATATTTGCTCCTATCCTTGTGTGTTTTACTTATGGTAAATCTTGCTTGTAATGGATTAATGTTTTAGACCAAAAAATATGTATTGTTTAAAATCGATCTCCTAAAATTGTTTTGGTTTGTAATCATCAAAAAGGGGGAGTTTGTTAGATAAATGTTTTTATCAAGATTTTGATGATTTTGTTTAAATGAGTTTTTATACCAAAACAATGTTTTAAATGTTGTCCAAATACTCCAAATTGATTTAAAATGTTTCTACTAATTTTCCGGAGTATTTCTTCCAGTTTATTTTCGACAAAATTGGACAACACTTTTGATGATTTTGTTTAAATGAGTTTTTATATCAAAACAATGTTTATAAATGTTGTCCAAATACTCCTAAATGATTTAAAATATTTTTACCAATTTTTGGAGTATTTCTTAGAGTTTATTATTCGATAAAAATTGGACAACACTTTTAATGATTTTGTGTTAATTGGTTTTACACCAAAACAATGTTTATAAAAGTTGTCCAAATACTCCCAATTGATTTAAAATGTTTTTACTAATTTTTGGAGTATTTCTTGAAGTTTATTTTCGACAAAAATCGGACAACATTTCAATTTTGAGGTCGGCCAGGTCAAGCAAACGGTTGCCTGCACAAGAAATGAAAACACGAAATGTAACACTGGATTAAAAAAATGAAGAGAGGGGACGGTCAGTCGAGGCCGACCGGCCGACCCCCGTCGGACCCCCTGACCGTCCGCAACCTCGTCTCCGGGTCGCACTAATTTCTTTCAAATGTTTGAAATCTTATACAAGGCAACCGGTCGCCCTATGTAATTTTGTGACAAAGAAAATTGTGCCGTTTGAAATTCTTATCAGCAAGATTTGCTTTTAATTTTTGTACAATATTTCTACATCTTGTGATCCGCTTTTTGTAGACAAAAGTGAAGAATGAGGAGCCTATGTCTATGAAGACTCTCCTATAAATAGAGGATGATTTGAAGACACGAGATACAACACACAAGCAATCAAAACAACAAGAAAAATCTGCAAATTCTCCAAGCTTTCATATTTTACATTCTTGTTGTAATAAGCCTAAGTTCTTGTACTTGCACAATCTTGAGGTCTATGCTTTTTATTTCTTGATTACACTTGCACTAAAATTGTATTATTCATTATTGAGTTGTAATCTTGATTTTTGGTCAATCATTCAACACAAGACATCCTTGTGAGTATTCTTGTGGTAAGAATACACTTGGGTGATCTATGTGATAGGTGTTTCAAGAGTGTGGTGCTCTTGAGGTGTTTGAAGAATTTGGTGTTCTTCAAGATTGAAGATTGTGGTGATCTTCACAAGGTGCCATTGATAGAAGATTGTGGTAATCTTCAAGGGAGATTGTGGTAATCTCCAAGGAGTTGTTGAAGAAGAGTGTGGTGCTCTTCAAGGTGTTGTTGTAAGGTGATGTTGTATTAATTTTGGTAATTAATAAAATCTTTTTTCTTTTTGAAATCCATCCCGGATATATACTGGGGTGGTAGAGGATTAGGCCCAAGGGAGATTTGTTTACTTCCCGCACCTTTATTATTGTCTTGGCTTATTTGTTTCGAAAAAGAGGGCATAATCGAGAAAATGGAGATAATCTATTCACCCCCCCTCTAGATTATCGTTGCCGCTTGGACTTACAAGAAGACCATAGCAGAAGTATGTTTAAGGACTGCAGATTTGCTGTTTTTCTTACAATCTTTTTCTCCATGTGTGTTTATTATGCAATTGATATACATTGTTTTGACTAACAATGTACAAATATTATAC
Organism: Rehmannia glutinosa; assembly: GCA_016081115.2. NCBI lineage: Eukaryota > Viridiplantae > Streptophyta > Magnoliopsida > Lamiales > Orobanchaceae > Rehmannia > Rehmannia glutinosa. The sequence continues at coordinate 60,889,033 of CM071926.1, read as the reverse complement.
TAAATTTGTCTTTCATTTTATGTTCACATCCTGATGGTTTCAAATATTATACTAAATTTGCCCATTTAAAAGATAAATTGAACTTTGTGTAGTACAATAGAAGTATGGTAAAATATACCAAAAGTAGATACATCAAGTATCAAAATCACCAAATTCATCACATAAGTGTTGGAGTAAAGAGAAGAAAATTGATCAAAAAGAAAGCAATGCAGTCACACCCTGGGTCCACGATCAATGCACAAATTCTTCTTGAAGAGAACACTTGAAGAAGAGACGCATAGCTATCAAGTCAGGCTAGTCAAATCTGAACAAGGGGCAGTAGAAAAGAAAATCAAAATTACCTACGGTGAAAGAGTGTTGGGAAATTTATTTTGTAGATTTTGATGAATGCCATGTAAAACTTAAACTAGAAAGTTGGCACCCCATTTTCCTTGTAATTTTCATTGTAATAGATAGGGCTGGAAAAGCTGAGTCGAGTCAGCTAAGCCTGGAAATACAAGAAGTCAACTGAATACTGAAGTGAAGACTCCGCTGTGGAACAGCTGAGTATGGCCAAGAAAGAAGATCAAGAACTGGACTGAAGATGTATCAGCTGAGGAACAGCTGTGTGAAGTATCAGTCTAAGTCATCTCAAGAAGCCAAGTCACAAGTTGAAAGTGACAGTTGAGTCTTCAAATGATTGAAGCAGACTCAAGTCACCTGGGGAATTAGGCAGCAGCCAAGAGAAGTCAACTGAAAGGAATCCGTTGCACAGAAGTCAAGAACATTACTTAAATAAGTAATACTTCCATGCTGCCAGGTCTTAAAGTGCTCGTCCCAGAAGCGTGCAAAAGGAATAAACTAATGGGAAGCATTGCACCTCGTGTCAGAACATGAAAAGCTGAACATTCATTTAATACGAGGAAAGGTTTACATATCAAGATTGAAGACCAAGAAAAGACAAGCCAACGAACACAAGTGTCTTTTGAAAATCAGCATATCTCTTCAACGGGCAAATTTTTGAAAGTTCACTATAAAAAGCTAAGGAAACTCCTTGAGAAAAGGTAACCTGAACCACGAACGAGCAAGCAATATTCAACTTGTAACCTGCAAATATTCTCAAAAATATTCAAGCAAATCCTCAAGCCTGAAACTTGAAGGAAATCAATCCAACACAAAGCTGTGAAGGAGAGACTACCTCAAACTGTTGAAGAGGAAACTTTTGAAGAATCAAAAGGGGTCTACTTTTCCAAGGAGGATTGTAGGAAGGTTCAAGGTCGAACGAGTCTCAAATTATTGGAGGGCTTCGTGATCAAATCCAAGAAGCTTGATAAAGTGAGCTAAAGTAGCAAGGCGGCTGCCTGTGAAGAAGTTGAGTCGGAAGAGAAGCCGGTTGTGTGACCAAGGCATCTCTAGATCGAGTCCAAGGAGCAAGTCATTTTGTGTGATCAAGGCTTGTCTCTAGATCGATAACCACTTTGTGAATGTAGGTCCCAGGGGGTGTAAGTGTAAGGTTTAGAAGGGGGTTGAATAAACCTTACCAAATTTTCGATTTAGTCCTTTTAAATCTACGAGTTGATTCTACACAGTTTGTGTCCTTGATGGACAATCGAATTAGTCACTCAAGAGAGTTAATCTCTCCAGCACTCACTGAGTGTTGATGGAGTAACTCATTTGTTGGCTATAATTTAACTCAACCGGGTTTTATTTTCAGCGGAAGACTTAACACCCTTAAGTTTGATTAAGCAAGATTTTAGAGCTTGATTTAGTACTTATAATTTTATCAAATGGATAGCAAATTTATCACAGATATAAGCGATTAAAAGTGCAGGAATTTAAATGTTGAAATTTAAATGACACAAGAAAGTTTTTATAGAGGTTCAAGATGGGGTAATTCTTCTACTCCTCTCTTCTCCAACTCCTGGAGGAATCCACTAGGTAATGATCGGTTTACAAAGTGGTAAACAGTCCGATACAAGTCTTGATCACAACAGCCGACTTGATCCTTTGGGACTCGATCTGGGAGACGCCTTGATCACTCTCGGTGGCTTCTCGTGACGACTCGGCTTCTTCACTGGGGTAGTCGCTTTGCTACTACGACTCACTTGCTTAAGCTCTTTGGATTTGATCACGAAGCCCTCCAAAAGCTTAAGACTTGGTTCAACCTTGAACCTTTATACAATCCTTCCTAGAATGTAGACCCCTTGTTTTCAGTATTTTCCTCTTCAACTGATTGAAGTTCTCTTTCCTTCACAGGTAAGTGTTGGATTGATGTACTTCGAAATGTAGGCTTGAGGATTGAGAATGTTTCAGTTTTTAATAAGCTTGTATATCTCACGTGTGTGTCATTCGTCTCTATCTTCTCAAACAAACTCCTCAGCCTTTTATAGTGAACTTTCAAAAATTTGCCCGTTGAAGAGATAGGCTTATTTTTGAAAGTCACTTTGCAGTCGTTGGCTTGCAGTTCTTGGAATTGCCATTTCCTCGTATGAATTGTTCTTTCACCTTTTCAGAGTTCTGACACGGTGTAGTGCTTCCCATTGGTTCATTCCTTTTGCACGCTTCAGGGACTGAGCACTCCAAGAAAGGTGGTATGGAGATATTACTTGTTTAAGTAAATCTCTTGATTTCTCGGCAACGGTTCTTTTACGATTATCTCGACTTGATTGCATTTCCTTGCTTTCCCCAGGTGACTTAGAGTCACTTCCAATCATTGGATGACTCTTCGTCACTTCAACTTGAGACTTGGCTTTTCTTGAGTTGACTTGATCTGATGCTCCACTCACCGCATCTCGGTGATTTTCCAAGAGAGTTCATGTCTACTATTCTTTGCCATACTCAAATTGTCTCGCAATGAAGTCTTCCTTCAGGTCTTGATTGTCTTCTTGCATGTTAAGGCGTAGCCGACTTAACTCGGCCTTGGCCACTCTAATTGTTACAATACATTTTCTGCCAAGAATTGGGGTGCCAACTTTCTATTCTAAGTTTTACATGGCATTCATCAAAATCTAAACAATAAAAATTCCTAACAATTTCCCCCTTTTTGATGATGCCAAAACTTAAATCATTCAAAGATGCAAACAAAGAATGATACATACTGAGATAGTGTATTGACATAGAATGTATGCGCTTGAGAATAGATCTATTTATTGATCATATCATTCTTGTTCCTCAACACAACTGTTTACAAGGTGTATCAGAGCATATAATTGTCTTCACAAAAATTAAAGAATTTATACCTTTATTACAGAAGACTTACATTGTATGTATTTACATAGTAAAATACACGAAGGGGTGGACAAAGAACACTTCATCTTCTTCGATGTCTCCTTCTTTCGTCTTGATCAAAGATCTTCTTTCTTCTTTCTTCTTCTTCTCGTCGTCACCGCCTTTTTTTTCTTCTCATATGCCTTCCTGGCGCTTCATCTCTTCTTAATCTTTCTGTCTCTCCTCCCATAGCTGAGTTTGTCTCTTGTTTTCCTCTTCTATTCTTTTTGCATACTCGGCGTTAGTTTTCGCCACTTTCAAATTTGCCACTTGGTCAAGCCCGGCCCAAGAGATCCCTCCTTTCTTCCCCGGATCTACGTATTCAATATTCTTGGCGGAGGCCTAGGTCCAAGCTTCTTCCTCCACTACTACTTCTTCCTCTACCCGGGCGTATCTTCAGACGGGGTCTTCTTCTTTCCGGTGAGTGACGGCGGAGTGACCAGCAGAGCGATCGCGGTTGTCTCACGCTCGTCGCCTTCTTCACATAATGTGAGACCCTTTTCCCAAAGACAGATCCCAAGCTTGAGCCATGACATATTTGCAAAGTATCCCTCGACTCGAGCGTTTTAAATTCATCGACCGATCGTGGCTCTGTCTCCGACATCCGAGATGGCATAGGTGTCTCTCGCTTTTGGAATGCCTCCGTGTTCTTTCAAGATGTTCATCACCCTGGCATCCATTCTTCCTTCCACTTCCTTCATCCCTCGCTTCAATTGATTTTCTCTTCTCGGCCCATAGATACAGCAGAGTGTTGGAGTGGCGAGTCACCGGAGTTTGCCGCTTATAATGTCACCGTGACAGACCTTGTTGGGGGTTTGTGCAATCATCAATGTCACATCTGTTGATCCTTCCCCTCAACATGCTTTCTTTTTCTTCGTTTCAAGACTTCCTCACGGTGATTTTCCCGACTCAATTTGCCTTTCTTTTTCGGCCAGACTTTTCTTTGCTTTAAGGTATTCCTCTTCCCCTTTTTGGCATCATCAAAGGATAGAGGAACCCTGGGAACATGTGGCAAGCATGAAGTCGAAATCTTCGATGGTTGAGTTTTGCTTCAAGTCGCTGCGTTGTATGCGGCCTGAATTGGTCGAGTAGCGTTGGATTCTCGTGAAATCGCTTCATCTCGGCCATGAGAAAGGTGAATTTTCTTGTCATGTGTTCTTCCAAACGTCGTAGATCATGTGTATGTTGCTCACGCAGCAGCCTTGATCTCGGCAGTGTGAGCTTCATGCATATGCTCAATGTGTTCTCTCGGCTTTGTCTTTGCATCGACGTATTTTCAGCTCTCCACACCAGCGACTTGTTGAACAATTGTTCAAGTATCTCACCGTTCCACACGCATTGTTTTGTCCTTTTGCCACCATTCCCTTATTATTCGAATTATGCCTCTTAAATCGGCCGTAGGGTGGCATCTCTCGTTGTCCAATCGCATGTCCAAAGAGGCCTCGATGCCTCTCCATCCTTTCAATCTCAAAGAAAGAGTGCCTTGAACACCTCTCGAGCTTGGTGATTCTTCTTGCGGTGATGATGGCCATACAAAGAAGTCATAATTAGTCGGAACAATGGTGTCCGATGGAAGAACAGAGCTGGTTTGTAATAGCGTGCTTGTTCGTTTTCGACTCTTCGTGGAGTTCTCGTATCTCCAAAGTGAGAAAGGGAAAGATTCTACAAAAGAATCATCACCGCCAACTCGGAATTTGTTCGATGATGAGCGGTGCGCGTGAAGTCTTTTGGGAATCGATCTCGCTGCAGTTTGAGGAGCCCGAGCAAGTGGTCTCTTGTTGTTCACTGGTTCATGTTGTGCAATGGAGACCCGCTTGCCGAGCCTCACTGTCTTAACAGCCGTTGGTCTCGGCTAATTTCTCCATTTCGAGATCGGTCCTCGGCCTTATCGAGCGTCATCGACGATGATGAGATTTCCATTGGTGGCTCATCATCAAAATTAAAGGTTTGACGAGTAGTCTTGGGATCGACTTGCTCGTGCTTGGAACATCCGTTGAGTCTTTTGGATTTGTCGCGGGGGATGACTCTTCTTCTTCGCCTTCCGATCCCCGGAAAAGTGACATCGGGGTTGTCCGGGAATCATGAAGTGCGCTGATCTCCTTCTCGATGGGTCGATGATACCAGGAGGGATGTTCTCTACTACCGCTTTACCCCGGAAGTCTCAACCTCCCGTGGCCTTCATTTCCTCCAGCAGCTCTCTCTTTCTTGCCGCGAGGTCTTGGTCCTCCCTTTCGACAGTGTCACTGCCTTAGGGTCTTTACAGATGGCATCCATTGGAGTCTCAACCCCATGGATTGCACTTTCATCGCCCTGCAGTGTTAACTCCTGGGCTGTCCCTTCTCGTGCCTCGATCGCATCAAAGACCGTCATTAGCTTCTTCAGAGCGCTTGGCACCTCACCGAGACAGTCTCAATCGCCTCGAGCTTCGTTGATGGCAACTTCATTCTTCTTGTGTTTGAGTTTTCTCTACTTCGCCTCCTACATTCTTTGTGGAGTCATCTCGCAGCATCCTCCGACCTTGCTGCGGTGGAGGGAGTTTCCCCTCACGGTGGCGCACCGGTGAGTGACTTGGAATGGGGTCACTCGTCTCCAAACTCCCGGGTGTTTCGATTGATTGCTCACCGTTGGGGCGGTGGTAGCACACCTTCAATAGGGGTTGGCTGACCGGGGTCCCCACTATCCCGATTTCATCGCCAGCTCCCTTATTGTCTTCTTCCGAGTGAGCTGGGAAGTGGTAGCAACAACAATGGCTATTTTTTGAACCACTCCCATTGGATCGATTTCAAACTATGTTCGAGGACTCTCCTGGTCCATCCATTAATCTTTGCTCGTGAAGGATTCTTGATTCGTGCAAAGGCTCGCCGCATTTGCAACTCTTTACGGCGGCATTCAGCATTCTCTCGTTCCTCTCGCCACCGCCGTGAGAAGACATCAAGGAGAGGATGTGTGTGTTACGTGGTGGGAGATAGGGCGGATGCTTGCCTTCTCACGTGCTTGGCTTCTTGACTTGTTTTTTCTCTCCTTGTCCTTGTAGATCTGCAGGATTTCGTGCGAGCTTGTCTTCATCCGTAGCGGGAGCACAAAGAGTTAATCCAAGGAAATTTAGCGTTTCTTCTTCTTCTATGAACGGGTCGTTGGAACTGTTCCCTTGACTTGCTCAACTTCCATTTCCTCCACTCACGCAGACGGTTTTGGATGTCCGGGTAAGGTGGAGATAGGATCATTACATCACTATCCGCCGGTAGGTTCTTTCTTGTGCACCATGTGTGAGCTGTTGTGTCTTCGGGTTGCTCTCACGACGCCTTCAAGCAGACTTGGTCTGTTTCATCAACTACATCCGGAGTCTCCGGTATTTGTGCTAGCCGAGTAATTGACTCAGCTGGTTTCTCCTGTTCGGATCGCTTTACAAGTCTTCTTCGTCTCTTAGTTTGTACCGCAGAGGGATTTCTCGGTTGAGACGGTGTCCTCTAAGTCTTGGGCGGCTGGGGCCGTGCAGGTGTTTGTTTCGAGGAGCAGCCGTCGTGGCTTCTCGGTTCTCCTCTTTTGATGATCGGAGAAGGTATTTGTGAGTCCTTCTCGACCGCATTGCAGGGCGGGAGACACGGCTGCTGGGGCAGGTGACTCTGCTGCAGGGGCAGGAGCATGTTTGGTTTTTTTTCTTTGAGCAGCAGTCTTCTTAGCAACCGCAGGGCAACTTTCTTCTCGGGCTGGAGAGGAAGCAGCTGTGTGTCTTCGGGGTCACCTGATTCCCCTCATGGTGTCGCTCTCTTGGCGTAAGCTCGCTCGAGCGCCAGAGAGGTTAGCTCTAAACATCCTCTTGTTAACATTGAAAGCCTTCCCATGTCTAAGAGGGACTCATTTCACCTCCAATAGCCGCCAATCACTGGCCATATCCCGGGATCCTCCAAATGTGCCATCTTCTTTGAAGGACTTGTTCCCCACGCTCGCGAGTGCTGTAGACAAACTCAGCCCAGTTTATCTTCTTTTCTTCGATGATTGCAGCCATTACAATCAGCTTTGCCTTTGACATTGATTGGTCAAAGTCGCCAAATTTGATGTCGATACACTTGGCAACTATGTCCAACAATTTGTGATAATCATCCTTGGCCAGCTTCTCTTGTTTTTTGTGTATATTATTTTATCAAAGAAAGTCGGACTTGGCTATCTCTTTCCATGCGTCCCAAGTTTACATCGCCTTCCTTAATCTCGTTGCTCCTTCGCCGGTAGTGAGCAATATTCACCAAATCTCTGGCGGTGATAGTCACCGCTTCCCGTGAAGATGACTTGATTCCCTCATCGTGAATTTCAAAGATTCACGAATTGTGCGACCTCCTCCACATAGGTCATCGGATATTCTAGCGTTAGAAACGGTTTTAGTCCGGGGACGTTTCCAACTTCTCGATTTTCTTTACCAGGGTGTCGTCGGACCTCGCTTCACCATTCCGTCGAAATCCACCGTCGAACCGTGTGGATTTGCTTTCCTAACTTGGTAAAGTCATAAGTTGGTGCCATTTCTCAGATTGTATCAAGGAAAACTCGAGAAATTGATTTGAAGGTTGATAGGGTTCGAGAGTATTTTGCCTTTGCTTTTGAGAGAAAGAGATGAACAGATTTTAGAAGTGTGAGAGAGAAACGGACGAAAATGGTTTAAATATGGTTTATGAAAGGACGCGTGCGGCGGTTTTTTGAATTGTGATCGAAATCAACGGCTTGGATTTCGTGACGCCAATTGAGCATTTCATGTCTCGTATTTAATGCGGCAAAGATTTATATCCAATCATAAGCTTGGTGTGCGCTTTATGTCCGTACACATCATCATTATCGACGTGTTCCTTAAAACATTCCCGCTTAGTCAAAACGATGCGTTTTTTTTTTGTCACTTTGCTCATAAGTTATTCACCTTATCACTTAGCCGATTTAACTCTACCTCTCACAGTTCTTTTAGCGACTCAACCTATCACCGACTCGGTGAAGTTGTTTTTCCGACATGGTGATTTCATCGAAGGCCGATTTTGCTTTTCGGCTCTTTTTCTCCCCTTTTCGTTCTATTTCTCTTCTTTGATTTGTCGAGTGTCACCACTCAATTAGTCCCAACTCATGCTTGAGTTCTTCAAATCTTGACTCACATAATGGTTTTGTGAAGATGTCACTAGTTGTTTATCGCTTGAGATATATTCCAGGATGATGTCCTTTCTTTTCCACATGATCTCTTATGAAGTGATATCGACATCAATATGTTTTGTTCTTGAGTGCAACACGGATTTTGAGTGATTGCAATTGCACTTGTGTTATCACACATGATTGGAATTTCTTTTTCTTCAACTTCATAATCTCTCACTTTGTCTCATCCATAGGACTTGGGCACAAAAACGCCACGCCTATGTATTCTCCGCCTCACCGTAGAGGTGGCTATTGAGTTTTGCTTCTTGCTAAACCAGGAAATTAGTCTGTTTCCTAGCATTTGACATGTGCCTGAAGTGCTCTTTCGCCCACTCGCATCCAAAGATAGTCGAGAACCGAATAGCCAATTAGCTTGAATCCACCTTCCTTCCTTTGGATACCATAGCCTACTTCTTGGCTTCCTTTCAAGTATCTCAAGATTCTCTTAGCCTGCTGTTGTCATATGGCTCTCTTTTGGAGCAGATTGAAATCTTGCACATACACCTACAAAGCAAAGGTGATGTCCGCCTCGCTAGCCGTGAGATAGAGCAATGATCAAATAAGTGCTCGTATCTTGTTTGATCTGAGGCTTGCCATCCGCATCCATGTCCATTTTGACCGATGTGTTCATTGGTATTTTTACGTAAGACTTCTCCTCCATACCAAACTTCTTCATTAAATCTCGGTGTATTTTGTTTGACTTATGAAGGTTCCATCCTTCAATTGTTTCACTTGAAGTCCAAGGAAGAATGTCACTCTCCCATCATGCTCATTTCAAATTTACTTTGCATGAGGTTTGAAAATTTTTCACACAGCTCTTTGTTAGTGGATCCAAAAATGATGTCATCCACATATATTTGAACAAGCAAAAAGATACTCTCTTCTTTGTCTTGAATTCTCAAGAGTGTTCTATCTACTTTTCCTTTAGTGAATCCATTTTGATTAGGAATTGTGACAGGTATCATACCATGCTCGGGTGCCTGTTTCAATCCACAGGCTTTCTTGAGTTTGTATACCTTGTCTCCAAGAGTCTTCTCGCTCAAATCCGGAGGTTGTTCAACATACACTTCTTCTTCCAATAAACCATTTAGAAATGCACTTTTTACATCCATTTGATATACAATGAAATTCTTGTGAGTCGCATAGGCAAGAAACATCCTTATAGCTTCCAATCTTGCTACAGAGCAAATGTTTCATCAAAATCTATCCCTTCTTCTTGGCAATATCCTTTGGCTACCAATCTTGCTTTGTTTCTTACCACAGAGCCTTCCTCGTTCATTTTATTTTCGAATACCCATTTGGTGCCAATAACATTTTGATGCATGGGTCTTTGCACTAATTCCCACACTTTATTCCTTTCAAACTGATTCACTTCTTCTTGCATAGCTTGAATCCAATGTGTGTCATCTAATGCTTGTGACACATCTTTTGGCTCTATTTGCGAGATGAAGCATGTGAACATAGCTTCTTGTTGAGTTCGATCTTGTCTTGACACCTTCTCTTATATCTCCAATGACAAGTTTCGTGGATGGTCTCTCGACCATCTTACATCAGTTGGAGTAAGTTAGTTGGATTGATCGACTTGCGGTGTGATGTCGTGGGTCGCCTCTCTCGTAATCACTTTACCGCAAATTTTCCATTGTTTTTGAGATTCACTATCTCATCTTCTTTCAATTGATAATTCCTTGACTTGACAAAGATAGGGACTCTTTCAGTATGGTTGAATGATTCAAACTTATCACCGACTTTTCAATGTCTTCTCCATTTACATTTTGCTCATCGAATACTACATGAATGGATTCTTCCGTAACCATAGTTCTTTTGTTGAGTATTATGTAGGCTTTGCTTTCAATTGAGTATCCTAAGAAGATACCTTCATCGCCTTTTAGCATCAAAAGCCTTTAGGTTGTCTTTGCCATTGTTGTGAATGAAGCATTTACATCCAAATATTCTCAAATATAAAACATTTGGTTTTCTTCGACCCAGGATTTCATAGGAGTCTTTGTCACCGCCTGTTTATCATACATCCTGTTTTGGGTGTAGCAAGTCGTGTTGATTGCTTCAGCCCAAAATCTTTTGGTAACCCCGTGACCCTAACATGGTCCTTGGCCGCTTCTTTGAGAGTTCTGTTTCTTCTTTCGCAACTCCATTCTCATTGTGGAGTCCTTGTCAGCGATAGTTCATGACCAATACCATTCTCAATACAATATCGAGTTATTATTCCATTGACAAACTCGGTTCCTCTATCCGATCTTATTTTGATAATGGTTTGACTCTTCTCATTTTGAATCCTTTTCATCGGTTGTGGTAGTTTTTGTAGAGTTTCTTTCTTCTTACACATGAATATTGTCCATGTATATCTTGAGTAGTCATCTACTACCACCAAGGTGTATTTCTTTCCACTTATCTTTGGCCGGTTCCATCTTTGGGCCAAATAGATCCATATGAAGCAGATGCAATATTCTTGTTGAGGATGGGCATGTCTTTTCTTTGAATGAAGACTTGATTTGTTTTCCCTTCCGACATGCATCACATATACTCTCCTTCTTATATACATCGAGTCCTGGAAGTCCTTCTACAAGATGACTTCTTGCCGCTTGTTAATTGTTTTGAAGTTCGTGTGACTAGCTTTTTGTGCCACAAACCCAACTTGATTGATTTGTATTCTTTGCTAGTAGACATGTCTTTGGGTGTTGCGTTGACCAATCCACTACATACATATTTTTCTGTCTACATCCTTGCAAGTACCACTTCATTTGATTCAATATCTTTGATTTGGCACATACCCATATTGAATCCAACATTGTAGCCCTTGTCACAGAGCCGATCGATACTCGATGAAGTTGAAGTTGAGTCCTTCAACATATGCAACATCCGTGATTTCTAATCCATTCCTCTTGATGGATCCAATGCCTCTTATTTCACCAGGAGCTTCATTTCCTTCAAATATGACTTTTGCTCCTTTGACTTCCTTGAATTTTAACAGATTTCTCTTATTTCTGTCATATGTCCGGAATGACCACTATCCATGTACCAGGTTCCTTGGCACTCACTGTTCCTTGAACCCGCAATCAAGGAAATTAAGTTTTAGGTACCCATACTTGTCCTGGGTCCCGAGGGGTTAGAATTGTAAGATGATCCAACCAACCTATAGCCAAATGATTTGACTCTAAGGGGTTGCCATCTATCGTGCCATAATCATAATTATTCGGCAAATTGCTTGGGGATTCTAGGTTCATACAAATTTGTCTCTTTTGTCAGTATGCCTGCATATGTGTTTTAGCAATTGCCTTCCTTGGGTAATTGTGGTGTTTTTGAGTGTAGTGCCTAGGTGCATATGTGTGTTGATGAAAGCTCTTATACTTTTGGAATGGCCTTTCTTGAGTTCAGGCCTTTGCCATCCGGGCTTATATTCCATAAGTCCGTGGCCGATAGTTCACATTATTCCAATCACTTGGCTTGATATTTTCTACCATTCCCATCATATGTATTTCTTTTATGAGTTTTAAGGATTTTTGGTAGCTCGCTTCTTCTTTACTGAGTATTTTTGTTTGGAGTTTCTTTGAGGACTCTACTGAATCTCTTCTCATTTGCCCTTTCGAAGACTCTCAATCGGCCGTTTTCCTTTTCCTTTGTAACCAAGGCCAGTTTGCTTAGTATTGTGCTTTGGAGTGAATGTGTGTGCAACATTTAGAGTTTTGGATTTTTCGGACTCTTCATGACTTGAAGATCCTTTTTCCAAAATTACTCTTGAGGTTTGACATGGCACAGAGGAATTAAATCCTAAGCCTGTCTTGTCTCCACATTCTCTTTGACTCATAATAAGATCATCCAATGATTTAGATGCCTTAGTGAATGAGGCAATAACATTTTGAGGTCATTCTCCCTCTTTTCTATAGCAGCAATTTCTCGCTACTAATTTAGCATTTTCACTCTTTAAACTTTCATTCTCAATGTGCTATTTGACTTAGAGTACTCGGCTCCTTAGTCTTTGAGTTTTGACTTTAGTAGGCTATTTTCCTCATTCAATAGTGTGTGTGAGGATTTAATGTGTTCAAAATCTTTCATCATTTTGCCTAATGAATCATAAAGATCGAGAGGTGATGAAGTGTGTGTGTCACATCACTATCACTAGTGTCCGAGCTTGTTGAGTTAGATTGTACCTCATCTTCTTGATCTTGTTCTTTGGCCATCAAGCATCGGGGCTTCTTCTTCGTAGTCACTTGAGTAGTCGGCTTCAGCGCTCTCTCAATCACCTGTCTTCTCTTGGTCAGTGTCTCGAGAGTCTCTGCAGCCATCATTGCCCTTTTCTTTTCTGTCTTCTTTTCTCTCAAGACCTTTCTTTCTTCTCCATCCCCGTACTTGTTGACTACAGGATATGAGCAAATCAATGGCATAGTGACCTGGTTGTCTACGTTCCAACATAGATATTGAGCCTTTTGATCAGCTCTTTCCATTCTTGAGTTGTCACCCTTTGATACTCAACTTTTTGATGATCTGTTCTCTTGGTTGGTCCTGTCTTCCCTTGATTTGGGGAGGGAGCCGAGTGTCTTCCGGAAGATTTACCCTTTCCTTTCTTGTAGTTCTTATTAAATAACTTGTTGAATCTTTTAACCATCAGGGCTATATTTTTCTTCGGGTCAATGACTTCTTTGACCTCGACTCTCTTCCCATCTTTGACAATTAGAGCAATTTGTTTTGGGTACAAATTGTCTCTTCCTCGGGTCTTTTCTTCTCGGCTCAAACTCGTAGGCTTTGAGGTCCGAGAATAGTTCATGGTTGGATGTCTTTGATAGGTCCATGGAATGTCTCGGTGCCATGACCTTCATTTCCCATTCATTTGGAAGACTTTTTAGGATTTTCATACACATTTCTTCGTGTATATTCCTTTCCAAGTGCGCGATGTACTCATTTGTGATTTTCGTGAATCGAGCATCCAGTTGATCCAGGTTCTCTCCCGAGATCATTTTGAAGTTTTCAAACTTTTGTACTGTACCATTCGATAATTTGTTTTCTTTGATTTGCTCGAGCCTTCACAAATCAATGTCAACTTGTCCCATTTCCTTAGCCGTTTTTGCAAGATTTGACTTTGTTGAACATGGATTTGTCCAAGGTTTTGTAAAGAATGTCCTTGGCTACATTGTCCAGGTTGTATCTTTTTCTCGTCATCATTTGTCCATTCAGTTCTTGGTTTTTCAACCATGATGGTCTAGAGCGCATCTTCTTTTTCTCCTTCAAATTTGCAACTCTTCGTGCATTGTGTTCACCTTTAATATTTGCGAGAGGCCCATCTTCTATCACTATCCACATCTCATCATGTAATGCCGATAGATGAGCCCGCATACGAATTTTCCAATCATCAAATTCTTCAATAGTGAACATAGGGATGCGTGTCAAATTTGCTTCCATGATAATGACTTTTAATGATAAAAAGAGTTTTGAAAATTTAAGTACTAAAGAGACTTTGAAAAGTTTGGAGATCTAGTTCAAGAACTGCGGAGGGTTCAATGAACCAACCGCTCCGATACCACTTGTAGGTCCCGGGGGTGTAAGTGTAAGGTTTAGAAGGGGGTTGAATAAACCTTACCAAATTTTCGATTTAGTCCTTTTAAATCTCAGAGTTGATTCTACACAGTTGTGTCCTTGATGGACAAATCGAATTAGTCACTCAAGTAGAGTTAATCTCTCAAACTCGGTGAGCTGTTGATGGAGTAACTTTTGTTGGCTATAATTTAACTGTTGTGGTTTTATTTTCAGCGGAAGACTTAACACCCTTAAGTTTGATTAAGCAAGATTTTAGAGCTTGATTTAGTACTTATAATTTTATCAAATGGATAGCAAATTTATCGCAGATATAAGCGAGTTAAAAGTGCAGAATTTAAATCTTCGAAATGTAAATGACACAAGAAAGTTTTTATAGAGGTTCAAAGATGGGGTAATTCTTCTACTCCTCTCTTCTCCAACTCCTCGGAGGAATCCACTAGGTAATGATCGTTTACAAAGTGGTAATACCCGAGATACAAGTCTTGATCACAACAAATGACTTGATCCTTTGGGACTCGATCCGAGACGCCTTGATCACTCGGTGGCTTCTCGCACGACCTAACTTCTTCATTGGGCGTACCGCTTGCTACTACGACTCACTTGCTTAAGCTCTTTGGATTTGATCACGAAGCCCTCCAAAAGCTTAAGACTTGGTTCAACCTTGAACCTTTCTACAATCCTTCCTAGAATGTAGACCCCTTGTTTTCGTATTTTCCTCTTCAATCGATTGAAGTTCTCTTTCCTTCACGGGTAAGTGTTGGATTGATGTACTTCGAAATGAAGCTTAAGGATTGAGAATGTTTCGATTTTTAATAAGCTTGTATACCTCACGTGTGTGTCATTCGTCTCTATCTTCTCAAACAAACTCCTCGCCTTTTATAGTGAACTTTCAAAAATTTGCCCGTTGAAGAGATAGGTTTATTTTTGAAAGTCACTTTGATCGTTGGCTTGCAGTTCTTGGAATTGCCATTTCCTCGTATGAATTGTTCTTTCACCTTTTCGAGTTTCGACACGGTGTAGTGCTTCCCATTGGTTCATTCCTTTTTGCACGCTTGGGACCGAGCACTCCAAGAAAGGTGGTATGGAGATATTACTTGTTTAAGTAAATCTCTTGATTTTGGCAACGGTTCTTTTCTGATTATCTCGACTTGATCGCATTTCCTTGCTTTCCCCAGGTGACTTAAGTCGCCTTCCAATCATTGGATGACTCTTCTCGTCACTTCAACTTGAGACTTGGCTTTTCTTGAGTTGACTTGACCGATGCTCCACTCACCGCATCTCATTTGCTTTTCCAAAGTAGAGTTCCCTGTCTACTCTTCTTTGCCATACTCAAATTGTCTCGCCGAAGTCTTCCTTCAGTCTTGATTGTCTTCTTGCATGTTAAGGCGTAGCCGACTTAACTCAGCTTGGCACTCTAATTGTTACAATACATTTTACAAAGAAGAATTGGGGTGCCAACTTTCTATTCTAAGTTTTACATGGCATTCATCAAAATCTAAACAATAAAAATTCCTAACATGAACCGATCATTACTTAGTGGATTCTACGGGAGTTGGAGAAGAGAGTATTAGAAGAATTACCACATCTTCGAACCTCTATAAAAATTATTTGTGTCATTTACATTTCAACATTTTTATTTCTCGCATACCTACTTATATCGTTGATAATTCGCTATCCAACTGATAATTAACTAAGTGCTAAAATCAGGTGTTAAAACAAGTCTAAATCAAATTCAAGGGTGTTAAGTCTTCCGCTAAAAAACTCAACACTGCCAAGTTAAGGTTTAATTTAAAAATTTTGAGTTATTCTATCACAGATCTATCGAGTTTGTTGATTGACTAATTCTCACGATTAACTAACTTAGTTGTCCGTCAAGAACTTAGATGTGTGTTAACTCTGTAATATTTTAAAAGGACTAAAATTGAAAAGTTGGTAAAGTTTATTCAACCCCCCCTTCTAAACCTTACTCACACCCCTTGGGACCTACAAGTGGTATCAGAGCGGTTGGTTCATTGTGCCTTTCGCACTAGTTACTGAACTAGATCTCTATCTTTTCTAAAAGATTTTTAACACTTGTATTTTCAAAATCCTTCATTCTTAGCGAAAGTTATTATCATGGAAGTAAATCTGACACGTATCCCTATGTTCACTATTGAGGAATTTGATGACTGGAAAATTTGTATGTAGGCTCATCTATCTCGCTTTACATGATGAAATGTGGCTAGTGATAGAAGAGGGCCCACCGCAAATACTTAAGGTGAAGTGTTGTAAGAATAGCGATTGTAGTAGCGAAGCAGAAGAAGACAGACCAACCATGGTTGAAAAGCCTAGGACTGAGTGGACCAATGATGACAAAAAGAGATACAACTTGGATAATGTGGCCAAGGACATTCTCTACAACACATTGCACAAAGCAATGTTCAATAAAGTCAAAACTTGCAAACCGCAAAAGAAATGGGATAAATTAACTTTAATTTGTGAAGGATCTGAGCAAATTAAAGAAAATAAATTTTCTGTAGCTATACAAAAATTTGAAAATTTTAAAATGCTTGCAGGTGAAACTTTGGATCAGTTGGATGCCAGATTCACTGAAATCACAAATGAGCTATCAGACTTGGAAAAAAATATACACAAAAGGAAATGTGTATGAAGATTCTGAGAAGCCTCCCAGCTGAATGTAAAATTAAAGTATGGCTCTAAGACATTCAATGAACCTCACAACAAATCCAATCATGAGTTGTTCTCAGATCTCAAAGCTTATGAGTTTGATCTCAGAAGAAAAGAGCAAGAGGAGATAGTTGTACCTAAGACAGGTGCACTTATAGTCAAGGATGGAAAGAGAACTGAGATCAAGGAAGCCATAGATCAGGAGGAAATTGCCCTAATGGTTAAAAGATTCAACAAGTTCTTCAATAAGAACTGCAAAAGAAACAAGGGTGAATCCTCCAGAGACATTGCTCCCTCTCCAAGTCAAGGAAAGATAGGCCACCCAAGAGAGTTCGAGCATCAAAGGGTTGAATATCGAGAGCCGATAACCAAGGACAGTAAAGAGCCGATCAAAGAGCTGAGAACCTGTGTTGGAACTGCAGACAACCAGGACATTTTGCAATTGATTGTTCCTATCCACCAGTCAATAAATACAGGAATGAAGAAGAAATAAAAGTCTTCGGGGGAAAAAGACAGGAAAAGAAGAAAGCCATGTTGGCTGCTGAGACTGTTGAGACATCTAAGTCTAAAGAAGCAAAAAGACTCGAGAGAGTAGTGAAGCCGACTACTCAAGTGATTCGGAAGAAGAAGCAATGATCTGTCTAATGGCTAAAGAACAAGATCAACCAGACCAAGAAGATGAGGTACACTCTAACTCATCTCACTCAGATTCTAGTGATAGTGATTGTGACACACACACTTCATCACCCACTGATCTTTAACATTTATTAGGCAAAATGATGAAAGACTTTGAGCACATTAAATCCTCACACACACTATTAAATGAGGACCAACCAGCTCAAAAGCAAAACTCACAGCTAACTAAGGAGTTGAGTACTCTAAGTCACATAGCTGATGAGAACAAAGAGCTAAAGGCTGAGAATGCTAAACTAATAGTAGAGATAGCTGCTATAGAAAAGAGGGAAAATGATCTCAAAAATGTGATTGCCTAATTTACAAAGGCATCTAAATCATTGGATGACCTTATCATGAGCCAAAAAGAGTGTGGAGACAAGATAGGCATATGATTCAATTCCTTTGTGCACACTCAAACTCCAAGAGTGACTTTGGAAAAGGGATCTTCAAGCAATGAAGCATCTCAGAAGTCCAAAACACCAAATGTTCCACCCACATTCATCCCAAAGAACAACCACAAATAAACTGGCCTTGGATATAAAGGAAAAGGAAAACAACCAGTTGAGTATGCTGAGAGGACATCTGAGAAGAAATCCACAGAGTTCCTCAAAGAAACTCCAAATAGAAAGTACTGTGAAGAATAAACAGAGCTACCAAAAATTTAAGTTTTATCAAAGAAACACATATGATGGGAATGGTAGAAACTACCCAAGCCAAGCAGATTGGAATAATGTAAAAAATCAGCAAAGGCCAATGGAATACAAGCACAGATGGCAAAGACCTAAACCTCAAACAAAGGTCATTCCAAAGGAAAAAGAGCTATTATCGCACACACATGCACCCAGGCACTACACTTTAAATATCACAACTACCCAAAGAAGGCAATTGCTACAACACACACACAGCATACGACAAAAGAGACAGATGTATGAACCTAAAGCCCCAAGCCAATTTGCCAAAGTGAATTATGATTATGGCACAGATAGATGGCAACCTCTTAGAGTCGAATCATTTGACTATAGGTTGGTTGGATCATCTTACAAAGACTAACCCCTCAGACCTGGACAAGTATGGGTGCACAAAAACTAATTTCCTTGATTGCGGAGTTCAAGGAATGTAGGAGTGCCAAGGAACCTAGTACATGGATAGTGAATGTTCCGCATATATGACAGAAACAAGAAAAATCTGTCAAAATTCAAGGAGATTAGAGGTGCAAAAGTAATATTTGGAGAAAATGTAGCTCCAGGGGAAATTAAAGGCACTTGATCCATCAAGAAGAATGGATTAGAAATCACAAATGTTGCTTTCGTTGAAGACCTCAACTTCAACTCTGTTAAGCATCATCCAACTCTGTGACAAGGGCTACAATGTTGGATTTAATATGGGAGTATGCCAGATTAAAGATGCTGAATCAAAGCCTCTTGAGCCTATGGCCAAGTCCGACCTTATTTACGCTCCCGCCAAAATTTTCGAACTTTTTTTACGTTTTGTTTCAAGATTATTTCTAACATGTTTCAAATATGTTTCTTTTAATAAAATTTCAGTGAAAAAATAAATGTTGCCCTCGTTAAATAATCCATTTTATACTTGAAGTCTTATAAAAAAAATTAAGAAGTATACACATAAAACAACCCATATTAAACCAAACAAATTAAAAATATTATAGAAACAACATGAATAAAAAAAACACAATTCAATTTTTAATCCAATGCACGAAAACATCAAAAACATGGAATCAAGCAGAAGCAATATAGAAATAGATTTAAACGATATAGAAAATAACGAGCCAAAAAGAGCTAATAATAGGTAAAAATTGTATTTAAACATCGAAATCTACATGCAAACAACAATGAAACATCATAATAACATCAAAAACGGTACTAATGCTTTTGGATGTACTGCATGCCCCAGACATTCGCAAAAACATTATTTTTGGCTCCCTTTTAAGTAAAGTCGGCTTTAGACTAGTGTTTGAGTTTGATAAGTTTGTAATGACAAAAAAAATGGTTAGTTTTTAGCTAAAGGGTACCTAGAGTAATGACTCTTAAAATGAATTTAATGAATGTTATCCACTAAGAAGCGATGAATAATAAATATGCTTTTGCTTAGTTGAAGACCCTAAGACTTAAGTATTATCTTGTTTTAATTTCGTTGCCACTCGTGACTTTCTGTTTTAGTTGTATTATATTGACCATGGTTCTTTGAGGATACTTCTTGACTTTTATGGATGTTAAACCAATATATTATTTTAGTTGTATTATGTTGACCATGGTTCTTTGAGGATAATTGTTGACTTTTATGGATGTTAAACCACTATAAGTTTGATTGTTTGTATCATGACTCCATTTTTGGGGCGTGTCAATATGAGTTTATTTTTGTTAGGATGTGGAACGTCATTTTAATAAATGTTTCTGGATTATTAGTCGTTTCAATTATTAGTATTCAATCTTTTGTAAATGTTTTGAACAATGTAAAGTATATTTTCTTTTTGTTTGTAGTTTTATGCGTTTATAAAGTGTTTCATTTTTAGTTACTTATTTTTCCGCACTAAAATTTAAACAAACTACAAAAGGTGCTACAATTCTGATCTTTTTATTCATTTCCGATGTATGTGACTTTAGATGTGTCTACATCTATTTTCATCTCTATACTATGTTCGAGAATTTAGAATATCTAGTTCTTTCAGTATCTACAATTTGGGAACTAATTATTTATTTCAATAATTTGTACTTTTGCCCGGCATCGCAGAACTAAGATATTGATAAACCAATAAAGTAATTTTACCACTTTACCCTTAAAAATCCCAAAACCGACTAAAATCGCCAGATTCACGGACCATTAACGGGTCGGGGGCACCCGACCCGATTTAAACCGCGACCTAGATTTTTGAACACCATTGATTCTCTCGACGCCGGCCCCCGATGATGCCACGTGTAAAGTAATGCAAGTACTAATCCGAATATTATAAATAGTCCGCACACGCCCAAAGGGTAATTTTTCTGTTCACATTAATTACTTCGCTATTTACTTTATTACCTCACGACCGAACTCGACTTAAGCATCGAAGGGCCTTAGCCGTGAGTCATCCCGCCTAGTCTAACGTGTGTTCGTGTTTTGTGTCACCATATATAAAAACCAAAGCTTGACCCAGAAGTTCGACCAAAGAGTATTTTCTTTCTGTCATCGATTTTACTTGGTTAAATCGCTTGGCACCGCCTGCGGGAAAGTGAGAAAAAGTAAGAGTAATGGAGATGCCGAAAAGATGAACGACACACCGCCGACTCGTGCACGGAAGAAGAACAATGAAGCTCAACCTCCACGAGCATCCTCACCATCTTTACGAGTGAGTGAGGAGTCTCATGAAGACGAAGACCGTAATGCGATGAAGGCAAGTGACTTGGAGAAATTAATTGTTGAGGCTGCAAGAAGTTCCTGCGTAACATCTTAGGAAAGGTAAAACACCAAAGAACCTCTACAACAAGGGAAGTTCCACCACAAAACGTGAGAGAGGAAGCCCCGCTCACGAGGCTCCTCCCAAGAAGCACAGAGTGATGGAAGAGGAGGAAGAGGGGGAAGAAGTAGCTAGTAAGAACATCTAGGGAGAGACGGAGAAGGAATCGCCAGGAGACTCGGGGATAAATGAAATTAGTGAGCAAATTGAACAAGTCACTAAGAAGCTAGATGAGCTTAGAGGAGGAGTAAAATCACATACACTGCAAAAGGGAGAGGATCACCTTTTGTCAAGAATTCTTAGAATAATCGGTGACATCTACCTTCAAGATCCCAGATTTGCCAAAGTATTTACGGGAACCATGACCTCAAGAGCATGTTACCGCTTCGATCATGTGATATAATTATACGGGCGCCCTGATGCTATGAACGCAAGAATATTTGTAACCACGTTGGTAGGAAGAGCGCAAGAGTGATTCATGGACTACCAATGGGGATGGTAATTGTAACGCCCGCTTTTCAAAATACAAGAGTAACTTAATTTAATAAGAAAATGTATTTAAAAGCTTATGAATAAGACACATCTCAAAAATAAGCGGAACTACTTTATTAATAAACCCTAAATAATTCCTCGGCTCTTTCCGCTTCGCGCCACTGATTTCATAAAATATAGTCTAATTATAAAATTTTGCATCCAAATAAACAAAAGTACTTTAATTCAAACCTGCAAAAAAGTCATCCAAAAACAAAATAGTAACTAAAAATCCGTTAACAAAATAAAATATTCCTAAAGTTGTAAAATAAATAAAATTATTGACTTGCATCCACCGCCTCCAATCCCCTGGTAGGACTCACCCCGAAAAGTGTTAATAAATATGGGGTGAGCTTTCAACTCGCTCAATGGAGACACGTTTGTCAAAATTAAATACATCAATAGCATAATCATAAACATTCAACATGTAATTTAACTTTTATTTTGACTAGCCGATTACTTTATAAGATCGCTGGTTCACCCGAGGATACTTTTTGATGGCTCAAAAGCTACCTTTAAAACCGTAGGCAAGTGCACCTATCATTTTATAGTATAGATTATTGAGTACCGAGTGTCATTCCCACGAGGATTGTAAGTACTAATAATTACCGTCTTTTGTTATTTAATCTACAATTTTCAGAGTTTTTGTTTGATGAAAAAGGAAAACAAAATATAAATTGTAAAAATGAATAAAGATTTTTAAAATAAGAAATCAAGAGATAGAAATGTGTTTGAATGTAAATCCCTCTAGAATGTTTTTGTGATTTGACAAGTTAAAAATACAACCGTAAGCCCTAAGCAAAACCAACCTCTTTTAATAAAATCTCATGTCTTGTGGACCGTAGAAATTCCCAATTTAAGTTAAACCTTTCTCAAGGCGAAAAACTTATAATCTCAAGTTGATTAATGAAATCTCTTTCTAGTTAAAACCCCAAGACAAAGATTATAACGATTTGTGAATTCCCATATTAGGTTTGACCCTAATCCGAAGATTTATGTCGCCCCTATATCTAGGATTGCATGCAACTCTTTTCACTTATATAGGTTTTATTTCACCATGAATCTCTCGATTTCCTGGATGAAAAATAAACTTCAAATCAATATTGCGCATATATCAATTCGAATGAACGAAGCATAATATAAGTGAATCACACAAAATATGAAGATTTTATTAAAAACATACACACCTTAATCACAAATCCATTCTAGAGTTCATTACATTCAAACACTAGGAGTTTAGCTATACATGATTTTGACCAAAGAATAAATTACACAAGAAGATTTAAGTATTGTAGACACGGTGTACTTATCTTTCTCAAAATCTCAATTGACTTCTTTCTTGATTGATGATGTTGCTCCAAGCCTTCTTCTCCAATGTTGCTACAAGCTTACTCCTCCAAGACCTCTTGATCTCCAATGTCTAATGAATTTAATGAATCTATGAATCTAATGAATTCAATGTATCTTGAATTAATGAATGATTCCCCCCAACTCATACTTGACTTTTATAGACATTATTTTTGTGCAAGAACACATTAATAATGTCATCCTTTGTTAAACAAATGCTCCAATTCATTGTGGGTTGATGAATTCTTGTATTCAAATGATAATTAAGGAATATGGGGACATGTTGTAGCAAAATAGGTGTTAAAGGTGTACAAAAGTGGTCAAAAAGCTTGGTTGGTGATTTATCCATAATTTTCGCATGGAAAAGTTGCAAAAAAGTCCCCCGAACACGGCCATGTCGCCCGACACGCCCTGGCCGTGCTGCTTGAATTTTGCTGAAAATTGGTCTGACATGGCCATGTCATACGACACGGCGCAGGCCATGTTGTATGCATATTATGGCCGTGTTGTACGACACGGCCAGGCCGTGTTCAAGTCCGCCCAAGCCTAAAAATTGTGATTTTTCACTTGTTTGAACATGGCCGTGTTGCCCGACACCCCTAGCCGTGTTGGACCAAAAAGGCCCCAAAATGACGTTTGCTTATTTGGGATTTCGAGCATTTTTGCATCCTTAAACTCCCGGTATGTTTTGACATGAATCCATGGTCCGAAATTCACCCAAATTAGCCCCGAATGGTCAATCTACACCAATAAAAGCACCTCACAATAGTATGAACAATATACAATCAGAGACTAACGAAAGTAACAGCAAAATAACTCAAATTCTACTCAAATATACACATAAAACATGCATAAAAAGACCCTTATCAAACCACCTCCAACTTTGAACTTTGCTTGTCCTCAAGCAAAACATAATATCAAAAGGAGGGATTCAATAAATCACAACACACAATTTTTTGTTTCTTTTTTTTTCATCACATTGAACACAAGCGGCCAAGTTCTTAGCTTCTCAACCCGAATTAACCATTCAGTAAAAAAAACATTGTTTTGCAAAGCGATCGACTGTCAAGAAAGACCGTAATATCAGTAGGGATTATTGAGACTTGAAATCATCACTCCACAAATATTGATAGTTATGACCAACTTCAATTCAATAATGCTATGAAAATAGAAGAACTAAATAGATTTTTGTAGTTAGCCTACTAGTTATATAACCAAGCTTCGTGAACTTTATTGGGATGAGAAGTCATGGAGTATACATTCCCCTTTTTTTTTTCTTTTTTTATTTTAGACCTTTCGATGCATGCTTCCACTAGGTTTAAATTTTGAATTTCTGTTCAAACCTCCTAGGGTGGTTTCCCATACTCATATTTGTGTCGCCGTTTTTACATAAAAGACAAACATGGGGCTCATGAATGCTCCTAGTTACTAAGCAACAACAAATAGAGGAGTATAACCTCGATTGGTCCATTTTTTCTTCTTTTTCTTTTTCTTTTTTTCATTTTTCTTTCTTTTTTTTTATTCGCAAAGCTTGGTTTAACAACTAGTTAACCACTACTAAATCACGAAGTTCTCGGACGCTCATAACGCTTAGGTATCGCCCTATATGCCTTAACACATCAAGTATTTATGGTGTTAGAAATCTCATCAAAATTTTGCCTGCATCCACGTCAATCTATCCTAGACAATCAATTGTTTCACATTGAAAACACAAGTTAACAAGTTAATGTAGGATATAATTGGGCAAGTTATTGACTAGCAAACATTCAATTTGTTAAAAAAATAAAAATCACATATCTCACAAACAAGCATACAAGCATTCAAAAAATGTTATTGTACCCACTCAACGTTTAAGATTCACATTGTCCTCAATGTGAAAGAAAGAAATGGACAAACACACACCAAACACTCAAAAAGCAAAGAAATTAGAATGATATAAAAGAGGTGGAAAAAGAAAAATATGACCTTACTACAATAGTGGAATCGGTGTTGAGCGATCATGGGTTGTTTTGCACGGGACCTTCAACGCATCTTCATACCTAATCAAAGTTAAGCAACACACAACTCGAATACCGTGAAATCTCAAATATTCCCAATTAGACAAACCAAGAAGAAGCTCAAGAGTTTTTTTTTTTTTTTTTTTTTTATGATTTGAAAATGACTCTAAGGACTTATGATTATTTTGAAAGAAAATAAAAAAATAAAAATAAAAATAAATGGAAACAATTGCACACAAACATCGGGTTGCCTCCCGGTTAGCGCTTCTTTAACGCCGTATAGCCGACTATGTCACCTAAAATGTGAAGATTTAATCGGGCGGAGCTTGAACTTATGAAAATCCTTAACATCGCCACCTAAGCCAAATATCGAACAATTTACCTTGACGGTCCCATTTTTCTGCACGACATCTTTAACTATGAACTTTTCTGTGAGCACTTCTACACACCGAACATCACATGTTTTAAAGGGTTTATTAGATGGCGATCAAGCAAAAGATCATTTTTCCCAATCAAGCTTATAGGAAAACAAGTATCATCTATATGATTTTTCAAGGGAATTTTAAAGATAACTTGTTCACTCCCTACTCTCAAAATAAGTTTTCCATCATGCACATCAATGAGAGATTTTGCGGTAGCCAAAAATGGACGCCCTAGAATTAAGGGAACTTCTATATTATCATGCATGTCAAGAATAACGAAATCGATCGAAAACACGAATTTATCAATCTTGACTAACACATCATGAATAATACCTCTAGGATGTTTAATCGATTTATCGGCTAATGAATGTCCATCCTAATAGGTTTAAGTTCACCTAATCCCGCATGCTTAAATGTTTCATAAGACATCACATTGATACTAGCTCCCACGCTCGGCTAGTGCCCTATCAACAGTAAACCATCAATTGTGCAAGGATAATAAAGCTTCCTGGATCATTAAATTTTTGTGGTAGTTCATTGGAAGGACATTTATCATTCAATTGCACATTTGATAATTTGTTAAGTTTTTATTTTCACTAGGAATGATGTCATTAAGATCCCTAGCATGCTTTGAAGGAGGGTCAACAAATGGAATATTGGCATGTAATTGTTTGAAAGAATCAAGGTACTTACCAAATTTGTCCTCCCTTCTATCTTCTTCCGGTTAGACTTCTCGTAAGGGATCTTGGGTTTGTGTTCGCAACCTCCTTTTCCATGAGCTTTTCTTTGGGCATGTCATCCTCCACGTATTTCTCGCATGGCGGCATTGGCATAATCATGCTCATGTGGAAAATCGATGGTGATTGCCTTTACATGTTCCCTGGGTTTGGTCGGTAGATACCTGCAAACTACCTTGTGGCCTTTTGAAATCATCTTCGCAACCGGCCTATTTGGTTTTCCGGATTATGGATAGATGTCTCTTGATTTCTTAAGGATGTTTCACCACGCACGAATCGGCATTCTGTTGATTGCACAAACTTTGTTATAAGATCTTCCAAGTTAGGGCTTACCTTGATTTGTTGAAACCGGAGACGTGTGTAGATCGGGGATTGGGATTAGGGTCGTGGTTGGCCTTGATTTCCCAACCAAAATTAGGATGTTGTTGCCACCCAGGATTATATGTGTTCCGTAAGGATTACTTGGGTACTTCGCCTGATTCCCAACATAATTAGCATGTTCAAGATGAGGTATCAGCGTGTGTGGGCAGTCCCGATGATTATGCAATCCTCCGCAAGCTTTACAAGATAAAACATGCGGTGGTGGTGGTTTAGAGCCGCTTAGATCGTCAATCTTTGGGTCAAAGCTTCGACTGCTGTGCGTTAGTGTAACCACCGCATGACCGCATTATAAACACCCACCGCCTGCTAGGTTTACCTCGCACGATTGCCATTGATATCCATTCATGGCCATTCCTTCTATAAGATCTTGGCGGCTTCGGTGTTTTATTGTTCAACGCCCCCCGTCACATCAATCATTTGCCTTCGCCGATGAGAGTAGCCCATTGTAAAATGTTTGGACTTGCATCCAAATGGGAAGGCCATGATGTGGGCATTTCCGCAAAGAATTTCTTGAATCTCTCCCAAGTGTCGTACAAGGTCTCATCTTCCTCTTGAGTGAATGAAGAGATCTCATTCCTCAATCGTGCGGTTTGGCATGGGTGGAAAATGGGAGAATGAACTTTTCTACCATAATGCTCCACGTTGTGATTGTTCCTCGTAAAGTGTTTAGCCATTGTTTAGCCCGTCCCTGAGAGTAAATGGGAATAGGCATAAACGGATGGCATCGTTGAGACTCCATTTATTTTAAAGGTATCGCAAATTTCGAGGAAATTCACGATATGATTATTTGATCTTCGTCCGTAGGCTTAATTGAACAAATTGTTGCACCATTTGAATGACACCGGTTTGATTTTTGAAATTATTGGCCGCAAATATGGGCCTTACGATACTAGATTTACGTCCCCATGACGGATTGGGCATAGTCGCATGGTTCTTTGTTGTTCATCCGCCATATCGGGATCCTTGCCTTCGTTAATATCCTCCTCGTGGTCTCAGATTAATACTTTCCTCTCGTGGTTGCCGGGCAGGCGGTCGCGCTTCCAAATTCGCTGACGAGTAGCACGCATCGCGGTAAATAAAGAGGATAAGTGTAATCCAAGACTTACAAAGATAGATAAAAAGAAAGACAAATG
Source organism: Rehmannia glutinosa (assembly GCA_016081115.2). Classification (NCBI taxonomy): domain Eukaryota; kingdom Viridiplantae; phylum Streptophyta; class Magnoliopsida; order Lamiales; family Orobanchaceae; genus Rehmannia; species Rehmannia glutinosa. Next base: position 60,861,742 of record CM071926.1, on the reverse strand, counting down.
ATGAAATAAAATAAAAAAATGATTAAGTTAACAAAAATAAGGTGTTCTTAATATTCAACGATCCCAGCAACGGGCTACAAAACTTGATGGCTCAAAAGCTACCTTTAAAACCGTAGGTAAGTGCACCTATCATTTTATAGTATAGATTATTGAGTACCGAAAGTGTCATTCCCACGAGGATTGTAAGTACAAATAATTACCTTTTTTGTTATTTAATCTAACAATTTTAAGAGTTTTTTGTTTGATGAAAAGGAAAACAAATTATAAATAGTAAAAATGAATAAAGATTTGTAAAATAAGAAATCAAGAGAGATAGAAATGTGTTTGAATGTAATCCTCTAGAATGTTTTTGTGATTTGTCAAGTTAAAAATACAACCGTAAGCCCTTAAGCAAAAACCAACCTCTTTTAATAAAATCTTATGTCTTGTGGGACCGTAGAAATTCCCAATTTAAGTTAAACCTTTCTCAAGGCGAAAAACTTTAATCTCAAGTTGATTAACTGAAATCTCTTTCTAGTTAAAACCCCAAGACAACATTACAACGATTTGTGAATTCCCATATTAGGTTTGACCCTAATCCGTAAGATTTATGTCGCTCCCATATCTAGGATTGCATGCAACTCTTTCACTTATATATAGGTTCTATTTCACCATGAATCTCTCGATTTCCGGATGAAAATAAACTTCAAATCAATATTACGCATATATCAATTCGAATGAACGAAGTATAATATAAGTGAATCACACAAAATATGAAGATTTTATTAAAAACATACACACCTTAATCACAAATCCATTCTTAGAGTTCATTACATTCAAACACTGTAAAGAGTTTAGCTACACATGATTTTGACAAAGAATAAATTACACAAGAAGATTTAAGTATTGTAGACATGGTGTACTTATCTTTCTCAAAATCTCAATTGACTTCTTTCTTGATTGATGATGTTGCTCCAAGCCTTCTTCTCCAATGTTGGTACAAGCTTACTCCTCCAAGACTCTCGATCTCCAATACTAATGAATTTAATGAATCTATGAATCTAATGAATTCAATGTATCTTGAATTAATGAATGATTCCCCAACTCATACTCGCTTTTATAGACATTATTTTTGTGCAAGAACACATTAATAATGTCATCCTTTGTTAAACAAATGCTCCAATTCATTGTTGGGTTGGTGAATTCTTATATTCAAATGATAATTGAGGGAATATGTGGACATGTTGTAGCAAAATAGGGTGTTAAAGGTGTACAAAAGTGGTCAAAAATCTTGGTTGGTGAGTTTTCCATAATTTTCGCATGGAAAAGTTGCAAAAAGTCCCGAACATGGTCATGTCGCCCGACACGCCCTGGCCGTGCTGCTTGAATTTTGCTGAAAATTGGTCTAACATGGCCATGTCACGACACGGCAAGGCCATGTTGTATGACATGGCCGTGTTCGAGTCTCCGCCAAGCCTAAAAATTGTGATTTTTCCTCGCTTGAACATGGTCGTGTTGCCGACACTTCTGGCCGTGTTGGACCAAAAAGGCCCCAAATGACGCCTTTGGCTTGGGATTTCGAGCATTTTTGCATCCTTAAACTCCGTGGTATGTTTTGACATGAATCCATGGTCCGAATTCACCAAAATTAGCCCGAATGGTCAATCTACACCAATAAAAGCACCTCACATTAGTATAAACAATATACAATCAAAGACTAACGAAGTAAAAAAAAAATAACTCAAATTCTACTCAAATATACACATAAAACATGCATAAAAACCCTTATCACTTTTGATCCCATACCTTCTTACCCACGACTAAGATCTGCGGGTTCACCCGATGATGCTTTTGATCCGGACCTTCTTATAGCCTCAGACTAATTATAACATCGCGTGTTCACCGAGGATACTTTTGATCCTGAATTTACACCACCAACATGATTTATTTTCACATTGCATATAAACAATTACACATATACGAAGCATTTAATAGCGACAAACAATAAGTGAATAAGTATCCCCACCTCGAAACTTTGCTTAAAAATAGTGAATGATTTGATGCAATATCCCTATGAACTTCGTAAACACGCCATCCTCGGCCGCCTAACATGGATATATATACATCTTGTTCCTAGAAGTCAAAACTTAAGTATTAACTCGATATCGAAAAGCACTAAAATAACATTCTTCGAAGCTCACGGTGTATTCCTAAGGTTTATAGGTTCAACTTGGTAGGTTTGAACAATACTAAATC